>JAOTQP010000362.1:3370636-3390399 GCA_026413545.1 Cichladusa arquata | reverse complement strand
TTTGCCTGAGAGCCCCTTAATTTCAAAATTATAATAATAATTTGGAGGAAGGAGGTTTACATTCTCCATTTCAAAGAAAAGCTTCGGCCATTATTGGCAGACACCTGTCCTTCAAACCGGGACAAAAAAGAAAGCACAGCATCTTCAATCATCAAGATTTTCCCCTCCCCACACTCCCAAGTTGAAAAGGGAGATTTTCTCATGAAGACAGAGGCCACAGGGCACAGGCACAACCCCAGGCACGCTCTCCCACCATCCCACAAATCCCACAGGAATTAAGGACAGCACACACAGCCCAGCACAGTGCCATGAGCCACCACTCATGAGAGGGGAACAAAATGCTTTGCCTGCAACAGAACAGCAGGCACCTGCTCTCCAGGCTTTAAACACATCCTTCCTCTGCTTGCCAAATTTTTAGAAGACTAGAAGGGAGCAGCACAGCCAATCCCACACTGCACCTTCTCATATCAACTGTGTACGAGCATAACTCATCAGAAATCCCAGGAGTCACCGCCCACTGCTATTAACAGAATACATCAATAACAACAGCATTTCAATGCTTTTCCAATTTGCATTTCTCCATGTGCTAGTGTGTTAAGCAGTGTTAACCACATGGTTTTGCTGGGACATCATGTTTACAGTAGCATCTGCTGAGCTGCTAACATGAGAGACCTGCCACATTTGAATATTTTTCTGACAACCATCACACTGAAGAGCTGATGGTGCTTCACTGGAGCCTGCACCAAGTTTCAGGGACACTGTGGCTTCTGCTCTGCATGCACCCCATGTTTCCTGGAGCCTATGTGGAGACTTTCTTTCTTCCATATCTCTTGATTTTTATTTTTTTTTTTTTTCTAATTTGTTCCATGTATCGTTTCTGGAATGGATTCACAAGTTTCTTTCCCCAGTGGATAAACACACGTGGTTTTCTTAGTGAGCTCCAGCTTTGCCTGGTACAAACCCAGCCCAGGGGCCACCCATGGCCACCCTGTTCTTCTCCAGGCACAAGTGCCTCAAAAGTGCCAGATCTTCTGGGGCCCCTTGGGGGACAGTGACACATGGCTGTATGATGTTCTCCTTTGGGAGAAGAGGCTCCAAGGTGAAATTCTGTGCTGGCCAGGGCCCTGCTGATCCCTCCAGACCAGCCCATGCAGCTGGCTGGAGAGTGGCCACCATCTCCCCTGAGCTCCCATTGCCCTGAGCAGCTCTTTCACAGCAAAAAAAGATGAAAAAGGGCAAGGAACACACCTGAAGGAGAAAGGGAAAACCCTATAGATGCTTCCAAAGGCAGTGGAGGGTCCTGGCTGTATCCAGACATTTTGGTGGATGCTGCTGAAGCAGCAGTGAGCACCTGCAGGAGCTGCCAGGGAATCCACCATGAAATATAAATGTCACCTGCAAGACTGACACCAAGCACCTTTGCAGCCAAATGTCCCAGGTCAGGGTCCTGGGAGCTGGAGATCACCAAGTGCCACTGCCAACCCTGCTCAGGTGGTAGAGAATGAAGAATAAACCCCTTGGTCAGATGGGCAAGAAAGACCTCATTGAAAAAGAACTAGAGTGTCTCCTACCAAGGGAAATCCTGCCTCTGTAACCTGGACTCACACATGGTAGTCAACTGGTGGGTGAATAAAAGGGATTTTCAAAATAATTGCATTTTCAAAAAGCCTTTGACAAATCCCATGCAAAAGATTATTAAAGAAAGTGAGCTGTCATGGGCCTGAAGAAAAGTCTCTTTTATGGACTAAAAGCTGGTTAGGAAGCAAAAGGTTTGGGGATCAAGAAAAGCCAGCACCAGGTTCCCCCAGGGGTACATATTAATGAAGATTTCATTCAGCACCTTCATCACAGGCCTGGAGAAGGGAGAAATGATGGAATCTCAGAGCCTGCAGGTGAAGCTGAACCAATGGGGGCACTCAAATGCCACAGCAACGGGGAGCACCAGCAGAAAGTCAAAAAGCCAAGCAAGGAGGAAGCAGCTGATTTAGGGGTAATAACCTAAACCCTGCCTATGCAATGCTGGAGTCACAGCTTCAGATCCTGGAGTCATCACTGACAGCTATCTGAAATCCCTGGCTCATTGTGCAGTGGGCTCCAAAAAAAGCACCAACAAAATGCTGTGAATCATCTGGAGGGACACTGAGAGATGCACAGGTGCTGCTTTGCCGCTTCACAAATCCCTGGCACGTCCCCATCCCGCGGGCAGTGCCAGTCTTGGGAAGGCTGTTCTTAAGCAAAGCCAAGGAACACCATAAGGGGATGGAGCTGCCACCTCGTCCAAGGGTCCAGACTGCCCAGTTTGGGAGCAGAAAGCTGCAGGGTTTGTAGTTCCAAGGTTTGCAAAAACACAGATGCAGTGGATGAGCTAAAAGAAGTGCCAAGTGCTGCAGAACAAGTAGGGGCAACTTGCATTAGGAGGAGATTGATTTAGAAGAGATAAAAAAAAAAAAAATTGCACAGGAGGTGGTGAACAGCTGAGACCTGCTGTTGGCACAGGGCTGGCGAGGCAGGCAGTGCCAGGGGACTCAAAAGGCAGTGGCCAACCCATGGACAATAGGTAGGAGGGACCTCACATCCCCAAAACAACTGTGGGTAGAGGGAATGCTGTAGGAGAGGCCAGGCTGCCTCCTCCCCTTAAGCACCAGCTCCTTTTGCCATGCAGAAGAGGCAACAAGGCAGAGAGGCAGAAAAATATTCTCACTCAGCAGGCACAGTGACATTACTACACTGAAGAACCATGTGAAGTCCTTAAAAAAGCTAAATTTAAAAAAATAAATTAAAAGTTCCAGATTTACATATCTCTATTTCAAAGATTTCCCTGCTAACCAAGTCTTTCTAAAGCCCTGGAACATTTTCCAGTGTTGATGTGTGGACAGTAAACAAGTGTGCTTTAAAAGACTTTTGGGTCACCAGGTAGCAGGGGGTAAAGGAAAAACAATAGGATAAGAAAAAAGAACAATGTCCAAATCATTAGATTGTTCCAAATGCTCAGCTGAAGGCTCCAGCCAGGTCTTCAGTGCCTTGAGTGCTCTCCCCATCCTTGGTGTGTCAGTATAAATTATCATCAACATTAATTCTTTTGTTTCTTCCCTTTCCTAACAGATGTAGTAATCGCACATTTGGACACTGGCAATATTTCTAATTGTGTAGTGTGGGCAGAGATAGAATTAATTAATGATCCAAGTTAGATAGAAAATCTGAGTTAATTTCTTACAGGTTTTTTAGGGGTTACTTATGGCTGGAGGTGTTCTTGCAGGCTTCCAGCTCTGTCACAGGATGCAGTCGTGCATGCTGACGAGAAAATGGGCATTTTTGGGAAAAGAATAGGCTGGATATTGAGGTACTTATGGCCACAAAAACTACTTTCTTTGTGGGAACAGGCCTCAAAGTAACTGGAGTCAATGCAAAGCAGTGCCAAAAATGAAATTTCCCTGCTGGGAGCACAGCAGAGCGATTCCATTGGAGTGTTTCTTCCCTCCCAGCACCACCACACCCTGTTTTTCCTTGTCTCTTCCCCTACCTGAATACTTCCTGCCTCTCAAAAGGCAGCTGCCTTCCAACAACGAGAACAACAAAAAAAAAAAAAAAAAAAAAAAATCACACATGCAAAAAACCAGAGTATTTCAAAGAGCATCAAAATAACCAAGGCCATCCCAGCCTGCAGGCAGCCCCATAAGTGAGATGAGCCCCAGGTGTGATGTGGATCTGATGCCTTGGACCTGTGTGGGATGAGCACAGAACACACTGCAGGCTTTGGCAGCTTTGTGAACTGCCACAGAACACTGGAAAGCAAACTGGGATAAAGCTTGTTCACAGGCAGGATTGGGATCACAACCCCTGCTCTACTCTGGAAGTTTTAAAACTTGTTAAATTAATCCATCATAAATCATGTGTCTATAAGGTTAAATGTCCAGCAAAATGAGACTGTTCAGCTAATAATGCAGTCTTAGATGGAGCTGTTAAGGGCCATAATTCTCAATGAGATGATTATGTTTCATAGCTTTTGAGATGAATAACAAAATTTACATTTCAGTATCTGCTTATTTTGGGTGGCTTCTGTTTGAGTATGAAAGCTACTGACAGAAACATACTTTTCCTACCTCTGAACTCCCATTGTCTAGTGTCTAAATTCACTACCAATTTCTTTTTCAAATGCTTCTTGCTACATTTTTGCACATCTTTGCAGAAACAGCTATCCAGAACCTTCCAGAAGGGAAGGATGCACATACATGAAATACTGCAGTGCTAATATATGACCCTGTGTCTGTGATAAAGCTGATCTGATATAACAAGGAAGAGCTCAGCATGATTCCCCCTCACTGAAGTTGTTCATCAGTCAAGAACATTTAAACAGATATAGGACCAACCCAAATGCCATTTTTTCAATAAGCAAAATCTGTTCACAAGCATTGCGCTCACAGCCTTGCTCAGCATTTAAAATTCAACATGAAAAATTAAAAAAAAAATTCCAAAAATTCACCAGGAAAACATGACTCAGACACCAACACCACTTTCTGTGGATGGAAAATAGCTGGCTTACTGTGACAAAAACCCAGGAACCCCAAAGTTACCCTTTACAACAGATTCTACTTATGTATTTGCAGCAAGCAAATCCTTACTCCAGCTCCCACTGCACTCTCTTCTTCCCATCATTAGATTTCTCCTTCTCAGTGTCCACAAGCTGCTGGTTACTCCCTCATGCTGAGAAAAACTTCCCAGGACTTTATCTCAGAGTCCCCAGTGACTGTGAGCAGGTTCCCCATCACTCTTGCCCAGAACCACACCCACACCGCCCCTGGCATTTGGATAAAAGTGGTTTGTCAATTAAATGCTGAAAGAAATTCCCTGTTTGAAGCATGTAGTGTCAGATGATGGACAGGAACTGAGAAACAAGTTTATCTTGACAAAAATAGGGTAAGATTTAGGTGTCAGGAACGAATTCAGACCCAGCTGTTTTATTTTTAAAAATATCTATAAAAATTAATTTTTCATTCAGCATTCCAGTTTGGCCTCTCTCTAATGAAGAGCAGGGTATCTTTCTCTTTGGTTTGAAAGTGTATATTGATGTTTAACAGGTTGTGTAGCTCCAGGCATTATTATTTTTCAAGCTACCAACAGCTTGAATATGCCTTCTTTAACTGTGGCATTCCAGAAACCCCTAGCTCTAATCTCACATACTAAGACAAAAGCTCTGTGTCTTTGCATTAACTCCAAGTTACAACTGCTGAGGATCTACAGAGTCAAGGAGTGTTAAAAATTAAGGTTACCATGTCATCTGGTTTAATTAGGGACAGCTTGTTGCCTCTTTATAATTAGACAAGACACATTTGGTCACTTGATTTTTTTCTTTTTAATCATCCCTTCATTTATACTACATATATCACATATATGCTCATCCACACACATATGTAAGGTGATATTTCTATTCTCAGTCTTTGACACATCACAGCCAGAATCTCACTGATCTTTAGGACTTGCCATTGAGAAGGTGGCTCCACAATGAGTTGTCTTAAGTAAGGCAGACAAATGCTGGCAGAAATTCAGTATTACACCTCTTCAAGGAAGAGGAAAAGATGAATACACAACTACAGATTGAGCAAGACATGACTGAAAGCATCAGACCTCTAAGGAACAGCTGTAAAACACAAGGCTGAAAAACTTCTAGTGCAAACAAAGAGAACAAATCTGAAACCAACCTGATTTTAAACCCCCCTGAGCCTCCTCAGAAAATTGAACAGGGCTATGTTTGCACACTCCAGGCAGCATAGTGAGGACAAGAGCAGCCACCAGGATTTACCTCCTTAAATCCTGCAAGATCCACCCCACTAAAGCCCATTCAGCCAAAGCAAAACAAGCAAACTTTCAAGAGCAATGAGCACTCTTTCAGACCCCACCTGACCCTGTCCTTCAGGTTTACTGCTGCATTTCTCTCCATCACACTCAGAGTGGCAGGAAATGGGAAGCTAAATCAACAGCTACCTGTAGTCAGGGAGCTCAGTGACACTCCTGTCATACCAGCAGCGAGAGAAGACACATCTCCACGGCCATCCTTCACCCCAGCAGATGCCAGAGCCAGCAGATGGCTGGAAGGATGGTGTCTCAATTCTCTTTTGATCGTGGATCTGAGCTGGGAAGAGCAGCTATGCCCTGGCACTGCCGCCATCAGATGAGGGAGCTTTGAACACTTGGTGGTTTGACAGCACTCATCCCTCTCTCTCTGCCCTCTAAAGGATGTGAAAAGATGGATTAAGACAGAGCTGGTGCCAAGCTTTATAATGCAGTTCTAATGACATACGCTGGAAATCAATGCTTCTCCAATGCCCTGCCATTTCCCTGGACTTGCCAGCAGAGTGGAAAGCAGATACTCAATACTTGACACAAATTACTTCTGAATGCCAAAATATATTAACAAGTATATTCTGCTGGTGTAGGGCACATACACAGTTTCTGGTGTTTACTATAAAAAACACCAGCATTGTGTTAAAAAAAGAGAGAAGAGGGGTGAAAAAAAGAGAAAGGGAAAAAAAATCCAACAAAAATCAAACTGCCAGCTGAACTCCACAGCCCATTGTCAAGTTCAAGTGTTTTATACAGGGGCCTGACACAACCATAGATGACATCAAGGAATTTTTGGCTGGCCTGATTGAACTTGTTAGCACCTTTATTTCAGCACGTGTAATTTGTTCTTGTCCCTCTCAGTCGTGCCCCTTCCTACACGCCGTGCTTTGTGTCTCTTCGAAGAACAAGACACAAGGGTTTTTCTTTGAAAGAATGCTGCTGCCAGCCCTAAGGATAGCTCAGCTGCTCTCTGGGGGCCAATACATCAGAGAGGGGATGAAAGGAATGTAAATTTTCCTTAATCTATCATCCCCTCTGATTCCACAAATCCAGAATGTGCAAACCTTTTCATTTCTCTATTAATTTGGGGATAGAGCCACGGGAGTCCACCACATAAAAGCAAAGGCAGTTTCTCCAAACAGGATGCCAGCTCCCATTGCAGGCTGCATTAGGAGAACTGCTTCACACTCACTGGGCTTTGAGACCACTGCTGAGGCAAAACCACAAACAGGTGCACGTTGTGCAGGTGTGCACAACGTCACAATTCACACAGAACACAACTGAGCCATCCAAGAGGTTAATTGACACAGAAGTGGTGGGCAAGGGGAGAAGCTGCTGGTGCTGCTGCAGGGAAAACTGAAAACCCTCCCACAAAACTATTTTGTAAAGATTGGAAGCAATGGATCACAGACACCAACAGGAAGAGATGTGGAACATGTCTGCATTGCTGACAGCAGGAACTAGGAAAAACCCACTGGCAAAAAGAGCAGCTCACCCTCTGCTTTAAATAAAATGCCAACTTCAATAATAGTTAAACATTTATGATTCCACATCTGTACATGTACCTGGGCAGGCACAGGTAGCTTTTTCAACTATCCAATAAACTGAGGCAGGAAAAAGAAAATAAATATGCCAGGGGTAGGTTGTTTTTTGTATATATAATAAATGTGCTTTTGCCAAGGATATTTATGTCTGGCACAAGGGAGGCAATGCAGAAACAGAGACTGACTTCACTGATAGAAGCAGAAGAAAAGTGGGACTCAGTATTCAGCCTCTTGTCTTCACATCCCATTAAGCCAACCTAGCAAGTGGAAATGTAACAGCAAAGGTGTGACTTGGTACATACATTGTATTTTCCTTGGTTTTATATATTCATACACAGCTAAGATTAAAAGGAAGATCCTTTTTTGGCATTTCTAAACATTTTCACTAGGAAAATAAGACTCTTTTTCAAAACAGTTTTAGCTGATCAGTGTAAGTGGGAGAGGAAAGGAGAGGTTCTGAACAAGGCTTTGCACTTCCAGTTTTCCTTTGAAAATCTGACATCTGAAACATCACTCATCTGATTGCCAGGAAGTAAAGGCTCTTTATTAAATGGTGCAGCTGTAGGATAACTGTGTAAAAACTCTACAGCAACTACTTGTAAATAACAAAGAGCTAGCACCACTGTGCTCCAACTGCTGACATACACTGACTATTTATGGAGTTATATTTATATTTGTCTACAGATTGTGCTATCCTTTATGGAAAGTGGGGGTACAGAAAGTCTGAAAAGGAAAGAACTCTCATTCATAACTAACTCTGCATCCCCAGAATACTTCAGCCCCACTGTGGGACATATTTCTGGTGTTTTTTCTCTTATGCTGATTCAATTCATTTGCCTAGTATTGCATCCTTGGGCCTCATCAAGCCCATCAAACTACCAAACAGACATGGAAGGAGAGCAGTCCCAAAAGGCATTTGGGAATCTCAAGATGTAGAGATTCACACAATTCAGTCAACTTCAACAGGAGCTGGCCACACAGACCCTCTGAAAATGCCAGACTATGCCATATGGTGGGAGAAAACAGAAGTCCTACCTAGAAATACAAGACAAGCATGAACTCCATCTCTGTATGAGGGATCCTGATATCACCTTACAATCATTTAATCTTCTTCATATCTTCTCTTATTTAAGCAATCAATTCACAAAATACCCCAGGAGGTAAGAAAACAAATAATAACCCTAATAATAATAGTAATAATAATAAATACTGAGAATAACTCCATGAAACCTGAAACACCACACTGACACAGAGGGCTGAGGCTCATGACACTAGGAGTAGTTGTCCCTCTGCACCTGTTTTCTGCTTTCCTTTGTTGCCTTGCTGAGTTATAAGCTCTTTGTGAAGGCCTCTAGTCCCTTATTAATTGTTTGCCCTGCATCCAGTAGAACTCAACTTTATCTCCATTTAGAGACTTTTATTCCAGTGTGTGTAAATGTGTACTATATGTACATAAATCCTGCAGGCAGAAGGAGTCACTTCTCCTCTGCAAATCATGAAAGAAAGACAGAATGGTAAACACTTTAAAAATTGATCTTTAAATGCTTACAAAAAATGTAACAGAGGTATCTTGGAATGTTAGACTTAAACCCAGTTGCCCATGCAAGCACACACAGGCAGACCTTGGAGCTTGTATCATATTCATGGCATGCAGCATAGCCACCAGCTTTATTAGATGAAAATAAACCTGTTGTAAGAGATTTCCATGCAATTATTCTGCTGCCATTGTCCTGGCCAGGCACTGATGCAGCTTTTCAAATTAATATGCTTAGTTTTCCGAGCAGGAGATCAGAATAGCTGAATTCTACAGGGAACTCAATTACCAAAGAAAATGATTGCTTGAGCATTCGAGAAATTGGAACTACATCTAATTGTGAATAGTAGATTATTACCCGGATTATGGACAGCAGTTTGAAATCAATTCAGACACAGAGCTACACATGCCTCCAGGATGGTGTCTGCAAGATTTGTAGGGCTCCTCTTCAGCTCTGAGGGGCTCTCAAACAGAAAACTAAACGAGCAGTGTGGGCTCGCCAGCTTCCAGGCAGGAATGCAGAAAGCCTGCAGCCCCGCTGAGAAGTTAAAAAGCAGAGAACAACAACAACAAAATCACCAAGGGAGCTCCCCTGGAATTTGTTCCTTTCCTATTCTGTATTCCTTTGGTGTGGATGAACATCAGCATGTTCCTGCCTGGCTGGCTATTCTGCTGCTTGAAGGTTGCTGGTGCGTTCAGGTGCTGGCTGTGCAGCAAGGGTGGAAGGTGAAGGCACCCTCCTGCCTTTAAGCTCTGCCTAAGACTAGAGAGAGAGCTTAAGTGATGGAGCAGCAGGGCAAGAAAAACAGGGCTTAGGCCCAAGAAGTTTTGATTCTTCAAAAAACAAAACAGGACATTTTTTCAAGGGAAACAGATCTGGTGATTTTGCTCAATTTCTCTCTGACTGTAAGCAAAACAGAGAAAAAAAAAAGATTACAGAATTGAGGAAGCATTTGAGAATTACAACAAACATGAAAGGATATAGGATCTCTAGGATGCACACTGAGTAAATATCTGACAGAAATGAGGCACAAAGTACACCTTAAAGAGGGGAATCAAGGTGGTACAAAGACTGGGGAAGTTGTTGGGAACAGTGCTGGATTCAGCCAGCAGGAATAAGGCTGCAACAGCAGAGAGGCAGTGTGGACAATTCCAGACCTGCAGGCACTTCTGTGCAGATTTCACACGAGAAAAATACACCTTTGGCACCAAAAAACAAACAAACAAAGAAAAGCAAAAAAATCAAACCCAGAAAATTAGAAACTGATTGGAGGAGTATATTTGCTGCAGAGGAGAACACAGTGAGAAAGCAAAGACAAAATCAGAAGGAGGAAGTGAAGAAGCAAGGGTTGCTTGAAGGTTTTTTTGTTTGTTTTGAGGATTTTTTGGGGGGGGTTTATTTTATTTTGTTCTGCTTTGGGGGTTTTGTTGTCATTGTTTTGTTGCTGTGGGTTTTTTTGGTTTTGGTTGGTTGGCTGGGTTTTGTTGATTTTTTGGTGAAAATATGATGAGAAGCTGGGCAGTTTTACAAGCAGGGTCTCTCTAGAGGTGGAGAAATATCTGTGTTAGTGCCTGGTGAAGGAGCCACAGCAACTTCCTTCACACAGATTGTTTCAAGCAGAAAAAAGCTGAGCTACAGGCGTGCAGAGCAAACACCAAGCCCACTTTCTGTGGATGGACCCAGGAACTGAACTTATTTTGATTCAGACAATAAAAGTTTAACAGGGCATTTAGTTGTTTCTTACCTATCCATTACCAAGGAAATAGAATAAAATTCCACAAAACAAATAAATAAAAAATAGCAGATTGAACTTGTTCAATACAATGCTGGCACCAAAGTGAGAGCAGTGTGGGCAATGAGGAGACTCAGGCTGGCAGTGAGAGTTTCTTTCTTAAAAGTGGCAACCTAGCACTCTAAAGCAAGACAGAGTAAATTCTGCAGAAGGGATTACACAATACAACAGTTTGCAAGGACTGAGGAGAAAACTGGACAACCTTCTGCTCCCATCAGCTGACAGCTCATATTTTTCCAAATATAAACACTTACACCACCACCACCCCAGTGCTGTTCAAAGAAAAGGCAAAGCTGCCTCTTAATGTGGAAACCCTCAATTCACTGCTCATTCTCCTTAAACATGCCTTCAGGACAACCTTTCCTTCCTCACACTCCCCCAGCCACAGTCAGGAGCTCATTCACAGCAGCTCAAGATGCAAATGCACTCAAGAACAGAGTCATTGACCCATGGAGCTGGCAGGTGGTTAAATACCACACACTGGGATGGCACAGACAACTGGGGGGAAAAAGGCAAAACTTGTAGGCTGAGATAAAGACAATCAGGACAGAGAAAACAATAATAATAAAGAAAAAATAATAATATACACAATGAATTGTCCACTACTTGCTGACCAATGCCCAAGCAGCAGCCCTGGCCAGCTTTCCTCCTGGTTTATACCCTGCATGGCACCGTGGTGTGGGATATCCCCCGGGTCAGCTGTCCTGTCTCCTTCCAGCTCTGTGTCCCCTCCAGGCTGCTCACTAGCAGGGCAGCATGAGAAGCTGAAAAGACCTTGACTGCATGTAGGAACTGCTCAGCAACAACTAGAACATCAGTTTCAGGATGAGTTACTCTCATCCTAAATCCAAAACACAGCGATGAAGATGATGAACTCCATCCCAGCTGAAACCAGGACACTCACTCCTTCCAGAGACACTTTCCAGACTTGCCTTAGTAGTACCAAGACAGTTTGTAGTAACTCACAGCCTTTAAAGCCCTTCAGAGAGAGCTCAATTCCTTCCACACACCCATGAAATGTGAGTTGTAACCAAGCACATTTTGTATGCACTCTGACCCCAGGTACTTTGGCCAAACCATTCCAGCTGTGTGGCTTTCTGACACAGAACTGGTGTTTTGAAGGTTGCTGCATTGCCTGCCATTTCTCACTGCAGAGAAAAATTACTTGAGCCTTGAGACTCCAAACTGAGTGCCTTTTCTCCAGCAGGAGAGAAAAACCTGTCCATGAAGTTGTTCCATAGCAAATGTGCAGTTTGAGTTAAGTTGGTTTCATTTGCTGGGATTTTCTATTTAATTGCTGATAGGTAGCAAAGCTAGAGACCAGAACAAGGATTCTTCAAATTCTGTTTTTATTTCTACCACTGCCCTCAGTTTCATCAGCCAGGAAAGGAGGAAGAAATGCGTTCACTGGATGTTGTGTGATATTGGGGAAATCCCATCAGAGCACCTCACATCTCAAATCCAACATTGACTCTTTCCACCTTACATTTAATTTTTAAAAAGTTATAAATGTGCTGTTGTCTGGCTGGAGCTTAAAGGGAACACAAAGGAACTCATGGGCAATAAAGTGCCAGCTGCTTCCCTGTGGCTAAGTTTATCACAGTTTAACAACAAACACTCTCTTTATATAATTTATGGCCTCTGTATGCTAATCCTCTTCAGGTAGATACCTCCTGAAGTAGAAATTTCTGGTCCTTGTGCACAGAAATGTAGAAAGGAAATGCTGTTCACCCAAAACCAACAGTATGTATGTATTTATACATGTGTGTTCATGCAGATGAATATGTGTAAATTAAGATATGTAAAAGGCATGTGTGCATAAATATAAACATATATACAAAACAAACATACATATAATAAATGTAAGTAATCTATATGAGCAATAAAAATTAATGAATATAAGCAACGATTTTCTTGTAAAATATATAAATTTTAATTTTCACAGGTGGCAGCCAAAAGCAAAAGTTTGTGTTCTTTCACGCAGTGAAAGTTCTTTCACTGGCACCACTAAGAACCAAGACTAAGGAAAACCTCCTTTTTCTCACACTGCTCAGCTGGATTTGCAAATACACTCAGAGCTGAGCATTCCTCAGTAAGAAATGCAGAAAGGATCCATTATGGGAAGCTTAATAAGAGGTTTGAGGCAGATATAAATATGGGATGCCACAGTCAGACGTCCCTTCCCTTCCAGCATTGTCACTGTCTGTGCCAGCCAAGGGTTTATGCTCAGCTTACACTGAGCTCCCCTGACAGCTACAATTGCTGAGGAATTACAGAATTAGAAACTGCAGTCAAGGCTGTTACACAGTGATCATCTCATGACCACAGCAAAACTACACTTGTCACAGGTGCTAGCCTACACAAGTTGCTTATTTTTAATTTCCATCCTGTTATATTATTACTAAACACTGCAGAACTCCACGTCCCATGTGCAAAAATTCCACTTGGCTCTACCCAGGATTTGCTTTTCAGCCTCTCCTGTTCAGTTATGTTGGGACTGTAAACTGAATTTCAGTTTTGACTCAGACCACAACACGCAGGGGCAAGCACAGCTTCTCCAGGGGGAGGAAGAATGAGGGATGGCATCAGTTGAGGCTGCTACCACCCCAAGAAAAAGTCCTCAAAACACATCTTAAACTCTACTTTCAAGTCATTTAAGCTTTTACCTCTATTTTGCCTCCTAGCAAGCTGTCTTCAGAACTTCAGAACTGGTTTACCCTCTGAAATGATTTGATCCTTGCTCTTACTCTTCTTGATCTCACAGACATTAATCAGGGCTCCAAAACACAGAAAATATCACTCCACCATGCTCTGTCACCCTTTTTATTTTCTTTGGTAACTACAGCAGTGCTACAGTAGGCAAAATGCACACAGGCTGTTAGGGAGAAAAGATAAAGGAAGAATACCAAGTTTTTTATGGCACTGTTAGGTAATAGAAGGAGCAAACAAAACTTGGCATCCTCCAGAAACAAATCAAGCAGCATCTATTAAAAGCAGTGTAATTTTTGCCGTGGGTTTAGCAATCCTGAGTTTTTTCTGGTGTTTCACAGAGCAGCAGTGCAGTACAAGTGAAGGAGCTCTGCCTCACCTCACTGCAGCTGACAGGGCAGGAGAATTAATGCACTGAAGGAACTGCAATCTCCATGATGCCATGGAGCTCCTGGTTTCCAGACTATAAACACTGCAAGCCCTCGGAGTGTCCCTAAGATAGACACAGGATTTGGTTCCAAAGTCACAGTTAATGACAGCAGGTCTTGGGAGTGATATTAAACTGCAAACCTCGGTGGGAAAGGCAATCTCTCACTATTAGAGCTCAGGGTGAAGCCTGTGGCCATGTTATCTTCTACGTCAGCTTCACAGGTTTAACACTTTCCTCCAAGCCTCTGGTATTCTGCCTCTGAGAGATACAGGGGATTTAACAGACTTAAATGTGATACAGACTGCAAAAAGCTTATAATCCTTTTTTTTAAATAAAAGAAAAATATCTAATAAATAACATGAATCTTTGGCATGAATCTTTGAGGAAGGTGCTAACAATGTCAGGTTATTTCCACAAAAATGGATTTCACAAACTCATGGAGATCAGTACACATCTATACATAATAATTATTTCTTTACCTTACTAAATATATCCCTTTCAAGAGATTCCAAACCCAAGCTTACAAATCCTCTCTATTAAAACATTAACTGAGTTCAAATTTTTTATTTAACCAGCAGATGATTTGGGGGTCGCATCAGAGTGTGTGGAGTGGAACAGGAACCATGTGGCTCCCAACAAGATGAAAGAAAATCAGCAGAAATAACTGACTCTTTCTAATGTTCCTGCTTGGAAAATGGTAAGGACCATGGCTCATGTGAGAAGGGCTGGCTTTTCAGCTGGCTGCTTGCTCATCCCCTTTCTTCAGTCCTCCCACTCTAACTAATTTAACTAGAAACTTTCAGAAATTGGCCAATAAACTATTGCAAAAGGAGAATATACTTCCTGCCTCGATAAATGATAGCTGAAGATTTCCTAATGGGCCTTGTACGTGGGAAGAGGCTGACTTTGTACAGTGTGCTGCATGGTTTGTTATCTACAGCTTCTGCATCTTAGGAAGAGCCCAATGGGCAGATGTAGCCAAAAAAATAGTGGGAATGTACGTGGTTGTTTTATCTTCCCCAATTCTCCTGAGAGCAATTGAAAATTAATCTTGCCAATGCTTTCACACAAGTTAACCTCGTGTGGGAAAGCACACAAGTAAGTTCCTGAAAGGAATACATTAACCAAGCTAAGAAAAGTCTCTCACAAGTAAAAAAGACTAAGAAAACAGAAGTGTTGGCAATTAGTTGCCTTGATCTTATCAGCAGACCAGATACTACTCCAGTGACACTTCACTTGACTGAGCACCAGCCCCTTGAAAAGCCCAGCCTTTTTCCACATCATTAACATCACCCACGTCATGTGCCAATGCACGGCTACCATCGCAAGATAAACAACATTAATGCAACGCAACAGCCACACTTAAAATACACATTTATTGTCAGACCAGCCCCACTCCCCTCTTGAGCCACACTCTAATCGACCAGAGCAGCTGCAGACACTGCAAATGCCACAGGAACCAAAGTGGAGCATGTCACAGGGCGCTGACTTTCAGACTTACAGCAGGCACAGACATTGGAAAGTTTGCTTGAAAGTGGTCAGAGACATTTGTGTGAGTATGTCTCCTCTGATTACATCACCAACCCCACACTCACTGAATTAAAATCTCCCATTTTCAACTAAGCAAGGAAGATTCAGCAGACTCCACAGAGCACACAGTGGCAGTAAGGAAAACCTACAATTTTAGAGCCTCCTACCAGGACCAGATGTCACCCTCCAGAGATTTGCAAGAATCATCTGCAATTAAGAGAAGGGATGAAAAGAATTACTACACCCCTCCTATTAATGTCAACTGGAGCTGGTTTAAATCTCCATGCATTGTCTGCAAGAGGTGCTCCCACAATTCTTTCTGAGCTTGTATTTTTCTGTTGCCTGTATTGAAAATTATAGCAACTCTGGGTTTTTACACGTGCTGAGGCTCCAAAATACAGGAGGGACAGACTCACTTAGGCAGGGATGGTATTGCATCACCTCATTTCTCTTCCAAGTTACCTTACCCAGGACCACAGACCTCCAAAACTAAACAATCACAGTGCCAAGCACTCTCAGCACTTCATTTCAGCTCTGGGTCAGGTTTGAAAGCAGCGTGTCCCTACACCCTGAGCTCCTTTATTGCTCAGTGTATTGCTTGGTGTGAATAGCCTCTCCTCTCAGCCTTGTTCTCAGGCCTTCACAAATGCTTCATTAGCTCTTCTGAAAGAGAAATGGTTGCAGTAATACAGCTGTTCACCTGGTCATCAAGCTGTGTCGACCTTCCAAGATTTGCTGCCAGTGCTGGCCAAGAGATCACACAACACACAATGTGACCTAAGCCAGGCTCTGAGTTTTACCTTAGAGAAAGAAAGAAAGAATCTTTGGCTTAGGCAACTGCACTTCTCCACATGGTTGAACCTGTTCTCCAACTTTCTTCCCCCAGTAAAATTTATTTTATTCCTGAGATGCCTCTTCTCTGACTTTCTTTGTCCTTTCAGTCCTTACCTAGCCCTTGGCACATTCCTGAAATAATCATTCTCTTTTGAGGTGTGCTGCTAGGAGAAGAAGATTAGAAAAATAGGTTTTGGAAGAAAGAAATCCCTACATACAACTGTACATCACATAGCAAAGTGCAGCAACAACTATGAATGACTGGGGAAGGAAAATACACTCCTGCCAAATTCCCTAATACAATGAGAAAACGGTCTTTTCCTAGGTGTAAAGACAAATGACTTGTCAAAAACTGGAATTTCTGCCTAAAATACTATTTTGGAACTTAATGAACTAGAAATGCCAATGTTCCCTGGAAAGGAAACAAATGAGCCCCATCCTGAAACAGCATCAGCGTCCTCGCTTTGCTGCGCTGATCAGAACCACCCAGGCTCCATCCCCTCTTCAGCCCTTCCTCTGCAGCACTGTTCTGAAATACAAATACACAGGACACTCAAATTTCATGTTCTTTCATTAGCAGCCAGGAACTGACAGCAATTAAAATTGCTGTGCCATGAGTAATACTTGAAAGGTCTAAAAAGTTATTTCCTTTTCCTACTGAAAGCAATGGGTGAATTTCAAATCAAGTGAGAAGGATATTACAGTGCCCACAGCCACTTCTCAAAATGATGGCTGCCTCCAAAACTTACCAAAATTCACCATGTAATCTGTTAATGGTGTCTGAAAATGGATGTGTGTGTCAAAAGGAAGCTGAACAACTGGCTCAACAGCTTTTGGGTAAGAAAACAACTTTTTCAGACACTGTCCAACCCTGAATCCACTTCATGTCATTAGAAACTATTTCTGCTGGGCTCTGCTTGGAGGATAGCACAACTAGGAGAGGAAGTGACTTACATTAGAACAACAAATACACCTGGTGTGAAAGCAGTAAACTTTAAAAGCCTTTCAGAAGTGCAGAGCATTATTTAGTCAATCATATACCACCACAAAGCTGCCCCCCAGAGCTGCATGTCATTTTGATAAATTAACTGGGAAAACTTGAAGCATAATAAAGCCAAACACAGACTTCAAGACTTACAGCAATCATGCTTGAATGCCACATAAAATACTTCCCACAATAAAAGTTATGCTTGCTACTGTTTAACGTTTAAGATAATTTTGAACCTGATCAAGGTCAGTGGTTGCATAATGTGTTCAGGTTTCTCTGCATGTGGGTGCTCAGAATAGGAGTGATACTGGAAGTGTAAATCTCTGGGGAATACCTGCTTGGGATTCTGAATCTCTCCAAGCTGGCTTGCCAAAGGAAAATGGGTAACTTTTTTTTTTCAGGGGAGAATTTGGGAAAAACACAGCATTTAGTTGCTGTGAATTTCTCCATGTACTAAAGTAATACTACACAACACAAGATGGGCTGCAGAACTTTTTGGGAGTCAGAGATCCCCAAATCCTCCAGTCATTGCCAGGGCACCATGCCCTTGTTCTGACTTCATTTATGGTAATTGTACCCCTTCTCTTACTCAGAAATCCTTCCAGAAGTCCAGTTCTGATGCCACCTCTTAACCATGAATTTAACCCAACTCCCCAGGTGTGGCTGGTGCTTGTCAGCTTCCAAAACACTTTTTCATGTCTGAGCAAGGTTTCATAGCTGAAAGCAGCACTGCCTCATGAACAGAGATGTGCTGCCACTCTCCAGAATAGCAGAGGGTTGCTGGCCATGGTGGGCTGGGCATTCCTGCTGGAAGCCTCTCCAAGAGCACAGCTGGTTTCCAGTGGAAGATCCAGGCATCTGTAACTTTCTGGAAGATGCTATTTCTTTCCCTCCTATTTCTTACTATTTCTTCAGCAAAACCAATAAATAAAGCATGCCACTCCAAGTCTAAGGGGAGCTGCCACATCCAGCAGTTTCTCTTCCCATCCCTCTTCCCCCACTTGGATGCCATGGGTACCACACAATGGGAGGCCATCAGAGGGGAGAGCAGCCCCCACCTCTCCTCCAGCCATTGCTGCTGGCACATTCCCACGCCCCCAGGGACCAGGAGGTGCCACAGAAGGGAGTAATGCTCACGCACTGCCCTTTGTAAAAACATAACCTCAGGGAGGGGAAAAGAGAGCATTACTTTTCACAGAGAGTAAACACTGTGACTCAGTTTTATTTCCCAGGCATCCTGACTAATGCAGTCCTGGAGGAAGGGAAAAAAAAAAAAAAAAAACGCAGGATTTTTTTTTTTCTACCAACCTTTCTAAGAGAATCCAGTATTCCATCTGCCAATTTTTCTTTGCCTAGGTAATACCTCTGACAGAAGCACTACTAATCTTATATGAGCCCCAGCAGTTCTTGTAAGGCTGTAGGACTCTGCCCATCACAAGCAGCCGAACTTCAGACATGCAAAGGTACATTCAAAAAAGCACAGCCACTCTAAAGTCTACTAAAAGTTCACTTTTCCTGATCAGCACCCCTTGGAGGCTGCTGACCTCACTCAGCTCCCCTCCTGAATGCAGCCCCAATGGCTCCACCACACAGCCTGGAGCCAAGGCTCCTCTTGGGTTTGGCTCAGATGAGCCCTAAACTGGAGTCCCAGTTATCTCATTTTTGCACTTGACTGTGCAGTGCAATCAAAAACTGCTCTGTTTTATTTTGCATTAGACTTTGGGCATTGCCTTCCTGCTTCTGGTACAATAAATTAAAAAACAGATGGGGAAAATAACCATCACAGCTCTCTGCAGAGCACTTGTGGCAGGTGGCTCATAGTAGGCATCGAGTTTTATAGCCCTAATGTTCACTTCCCTCTTTCCCAAACCCTCAAAACCCCTCAAATACTGCACATTGCTCTGCTTTCCTGAAGCTCCTCTCAAGATCTGCCTCTCTTCCCCTGCTGGCCTTTCCTCCCTCACCCCCTTTGACCACCACCCCTGCCCACCAGACCCCACAGGCTCTCTGGGCAGCCCTAGATGGAAACAACCCTTCCCAGCCTCCAAATTTTAATTGCTTCATGTTCAAGGGTCCACACTGTCCTGTTTGCTTCATTTATGCCAGTGCTTATTCTCCTGATCTCTGGACTTGAATATTGTGGTCAGTGAGCAATGCAAATCCTACCTGATGTTTTCTGAAAAGCTACACACACACCTGATTGCTTTCCCACCTCCTTGTTTTTCTACAGCCTGGATATCAAAGCACCTAGGAAATGAGGTTGATGTATCTTCTCAGGTTTCCTGATGCTATTTGTGATAAAAAATAAACAAACACAGGGATTATTTGCTCAAAAATTACTTGGGAAATGCCATTAATCTCTGGCTTCCAGCGGTGCTTTTGCCCAGTTTAGATTTCTGCAATGGCTCTTGGTCACAACTGAGGCTGTCTGAAATACTTGACACAGCATGAGCACAGCCAGCAGCTTCCTGCATTTTGATTTAATGCTACTAAATGAACTAGTAAGAGGGATGGGGGGGGGGGGGTTAAAAAAAAAAAAAAAAAAATAAAAAATTGAAATTAA
>JAOTQP010000362.1:3358553-3370536 GCA_026413545.1 Cichladusa arquata | reverse complement strand
TAAAAAAAAAAAAAAAAAAAAAAAAGTGAAATTAATCTGCCCAGAATCACAAAAACTCCCTTTTGTACACTTTTAAAACAAGTAAGTCCCCATACTCGGGTGTCTGTTCCTGGCCCCTCAGCTGGGGCTGGATACACAGATGCCTTCCCAGTGGCCCATTTTTCCCTGGGGGAGGTTGTTCCCTGCACAGTGGCCAGCCAGGGGTGCTGCTGGCAGCCCCCTGCCCGTGAATCAGCGTCTGTGCTGCCCAGATCAATAGCGGTCTGTGCACACACAGAGCCCGTGCCAGTGCAGCCCTGAAAGGGTTTCACTCACCACTGAGCCCTGAGCAGGGTAAAACAAACCCTGGCTCAGGCAGGGAGGAGGGTGGGAGGCACTGCAGCAATGCATGCATTGCCTGAGCATCCTCACAAAGGGGAACGGCACAGCCACGGGATGGGCTCTGCTGTTTCTCCAGGGGTATTCCACCCAGAGAAACCCAGCCTGCAGAGATCTCAGACAGCCCAATCAGCCAGCTGTGCCCAAAATTACAGATCTGGATCTGCTGCTGTGCTCCAGAAAGGTCAGTGCTATATGGGGTGTCACAATGAGCTCATTGTTCTTGCTGTTGAGTAAGGGCCACGCTTTAATTTTGGTATCGATGAAATAATGAAAGGATCATTTCCACAGGAAACTACCTAAATTAATCAACCAGAACACAAGAGCCCTCACAACCTGCTTCCAAGCACAGAATTCACTTTGAACTCAAGGACACCCTAATTCTTGAACCTGGAGCACCACATTTCTGCCAAAACAACTCCATTTTGGGGCTGCATGCAGATAAAGGCAGCACACACATTGCTGGGTGTGAATTCACCTACTGAAGTAACTCTTATTTATTAATATGCATCCCTTCCCCAAGCACACTCCTTCAAGGCCTTCCAGCTGTGTATTGTAGTCCATAGGTCTTATCTTTCCTACCTGCCTGGTGGGTTAGGCACAAACCTTTCTGTAAGACAGAAGCCAAGTAACCATGACTACATTTAGAAACAGGTCTGCAGCCTTCAGACTCTTCCACCAATCTGGAAAGGCTGCTCTGGTTTGAGCTTTTAAATTGCATTGCTGTCCAAGTCTCAGGTGTAATTAATTTACAGAAATGACCTTCATTTCACCTAAAACCAATTTTTAAGATATTTCTAAGGCACATGTCACTTGAGCCTCAGGATGCAAGAACGTCTCAGCCAGTTTTCCCTAAGAAAGCAAAAAGACTTCTCAAATATTTTTGAATACAATTCTCACTTTTGCTTTCAGGGATCCTACTCCCCCATGTCATAATGATTGCCCCAAGACTCCTCTGCCTTGGAGGTGGTGAGAAGAGCAGCAAAAACAGCTGAACTCTGTCAGCAGAACATCTTTTCCTTCTCTTCAACCAGAGGTGAAGCCTCTGACAGATCTGGAGGAAAAACACATTCATGCTCTTGAAAACAAGAATAAGATGGAGATCACTTCTGCTTGTTCCAGATAACACAGAATGCTGAGTGCTGTGGTGCTGGAACAACACACAAAATAAGGCATGTAAGTCAGGATTTGAAGGCTGGCTTGGCTTAAGCTTGGCTTAAGCTACTGAATAGAAAAATAGTATCTTTAATAGGCTTTACTGAATCCCAGCCACATTATTCATCCATAGAGTTTGGGCTCATAGCTCTAAACCTCTTTAGCAGCAGGAAGATCCCTGTATTTGTGCAACAGCTTTAAAAAGCCAACATTTGTTTGGGCTTACAAAAATACTTAAGCCTGTTCTTCAAACAGCAGTTGATGAAAACAGCGCTTCTCAATTAAACCAGCATATATTAACATTTATTAATTTCCTCCCCCTCCTTTGGCTTAGTCTCAGGGTGACAAATAAGCCACTAAGACATCAGCCAGCTCCCAGTGCCTCAGGTGCAGAGGAAGCCCAGGAGGTGCAGGCAAGCACCTGCCTTCTGCTGGAGCCAGGTCCAGCCAGGGCAGAGGGGATTCCATGTCCCCTGGCAGTGGGATGGCACATGCCTCAGCACAGGCTGACTCTGATGCCCTGACATGCAGAAAGCTGGGCATCACACTTGGACAACCAGAAATGGCACAAGAGGTGTTAAGATACTCCTGGCAGGTAATGAGGTGCTAGAACAAAAGCCCTCCAGACACAGAAATTACTCATTTCTGCTCCATCAGGTCATGGGAACATGACAAAGCTAGGATGTATGACTGAAAAACAACAAAAATCCAGTCTGGGCTGTGCTTTAGATCATGCCTCACACATTAAAATACAAGTGTAAAGTCTGGCTTTTCCTTTTCCCAGTGAAGAGCTTCAAATGCAGCCCCAGTGCTGCCTCTGATTCACTGCTGTCTGCAGAACAAAGATGCTGCAGTCTGTAGTACCAGAAATGCTCCCATAGCATCAAGTGACTGAAAGGAAAAGGTGTTTCAGGAGAAAAAGGGAATAACATGTTTATTGTATAATGACATGGTGTGTGTATATGCTGGAGAAAAAAAGAACTGAAATGCTGTTTTCTTTCTTTCTTCTAAAGTCAAGGAGGACAGAAAACCTCTCTCCATCAAAGCAAGTAGCCTTGCTTTCCAGACAGCACCAAAAGCTGCTGTCACTGAAAAACATAGGCTTGTGGATGACCAGAATATATCTTGTCCTCCAGTAAAAGAGAGTGTCAAAGTTTTAAGGTCTTGTTGAGAGTCATTAGATCACATTCTCCCTTTCCTTTAAACTACCAGGAGAACTGTAAACCTGATGTAAAGCATCATCTAAAAATCCCAAAGGCTTCCAGACATCAAAAGCAGTGCAATGCAAACTTAAATATTTGATTCCTAGAAGCAGCCATATAGCAAGGCAAGGAAACACCTAGGGTTACAAAATAAACTCATAACTGCACCATTTACAATTCTGGCCCTGAGCTCCTGTATTTCAATATATAAACCAGAAAGATAATCTCCATGTGCTTTCTCTTCAGAATTTAACAACAAAATGTCAGAGCCAAATGAATGCATTTTATAGCCATTTGGTGAGTTATTTCCTATCTCATATTGCTGAGTTTCTGGAAGTGGTACATCCCTCTACCAGCTCAATCAGGGAGGTTTGCTGGCCTGCAGCCCCAAAACCTCCCTAACCATTATACCAACAAAGGAGGAAGATTCTGGCCAACTGGCACAACTGCTTGCCACACAAACTGGGGAAAGGAAGTTATTAATGATAATTAAGAAGCAATACAAAATTAGGGGGAGCAATGCCTTGTCCCCAATTAAGTCAGTAGCCATTTTATCACTGACCACGGTGAGATAAGAACAGGAGTCCTTACAATTAAATACTTTTTTCCTGTTTGAAGTTCGGGCTACAATATATTAATTTACTGTTCATCTGACAGGACATTCTGGCTGAAATTTATTTAATGAGGAGAATCAGAGGAAGAAACAAATGAGGCAGGACAGCAGCAGAAAGAAACTGAGTACAGGTACCTTGAGACAGCAGAACCCCAAATTCAGTTAGTGGGGACAGGAAAATCCCTTCAAAAACACACTCCAGACGTGATGTGACCCAGAATAGTGACAAGAAAAACCTTCTCCCTAGGAAAAAGCACAGATGCATCACAGGGCAGCCCAGCTGCAGTGTGCTGCTCAGGGCTGACCTGTCCCAAGACCAAATGCAGCTGCACAAAACTGGCTGTAACTTTTAACTCCAGTGAAGAATGCACTGTCCACTGTCATGGAGCAGATGATGGCACTTAGCCATTCAGCAGACTGCACATCCACCCCTGTGCAAGTAATTTACCAGCTTGGACACTGCAGTGGCAAAACACATTCCATTTGGAGCAATCCAGAATATACCAAAATTTGTTCTTTTATTCTCATTTATGTTGGGTTACAATAACACAGTGAGAGCTGCACCAACTCCTTTTACTCTCAGATAATGTGCACTGCACTGCTGTATCACAAATGGATGTGCTGTTCAGCTCTTTGATTTATCTGGGTAATATCAATTCAAGCTGATTGCAACCTACTGAAATGGCAACTGCTGGACACACATTTAAATTTAACTATCTGTTGTGACACAGTGATAAATTTAGACTGGCCCCAGGACCAGTGTTTTCTCCATACGTCACTTCACAGCAATGCTCTATGCCACTGAAAACCTCTGGCAGCCCTTAAATTGCTGTTGTGTCACTTTCCCCCAAACTTAGCCTTTTGAAGAGCAATGGAAAATCCTGCAGAGGTGTGAGAAAGTGTTGCTAACACTGCCTGGACATGCAGAGCAATTGCTGCTGGCTTATCTGCCACTTGCCTGCCCCAGTCAGAGCCATCCCCACCATTTTTCTGTAAAATGCACACACACACACACACACAAAGAAAAAGTAACAAAACCAAAAAAGGGCACCTAGTGCTACAAAAACAATACCTATAAAGTCTAGATGGTTTGCAAGGCTGCCCATTTAATAAAGTGAGCATGAGAGGCTCGGAGAGCTCCTTGCTGGGGATTTGCAAAGTCCTGCTTCTTCCCCATCTGTGCAGAAAACACATGGGTGGTTTTTGGGAGGCAGTGTGCTCAATTTCCACCCTCTGTGACTCAGGTATGAACGCCCTGAAAAATTCATTTATCTTTAGACATTTGTCTCCAAAGGCAAATTGTTTTCCCTGTGAAGCTCACAGAGGTATCAGACCACCATGTAAACGAATGTTCTCCATTATGAGGGCAACTAAACCCTTTATTTATTTAAAAAAAAAAAAAAAAACAACAAAAAAACCTACAAAAAACCTGCAGTTCAAGAAGTGGACAAAACTCAAAGCACCCTCTATGTGATATTCTGGATGATAGCTGGATGCCATCTTGCCTTTCATACTGGAAGTTCACAGGGGAGTTTCACTGTAAAGATTTCTGTAGGTGATACCTGCACACTTCTGTTCCAGGAGAACACTTATGTCAGTGCTATACCCATGAAACAGCAGACACACAAAAATGACAACAGCATACAGTAAGAAAGGAAATGTATAATTTCAGGTTGCATTGAAAATATATTTAGTAGCAGAGTGTTAGATGGGAAAATCTTCCTTGGAGCAGAGTAGATGAAAGGTTCATGCAGTGATGCATAAAAGATAAGGACAGTTATTGCCTGTTTTCCATAAAACCAGAGTCCTTTTTCTGGCACTATCACCTCACCCAACCCTTCCTCCCAGCTGGGAGAGCACTTAACCCCACGGTGGTTTCCCAACAAAGAGGCAAGGAATAAAATAAACACAGAACACTCTGTAGGAGCTGCAGTGGGGAATGAGACCAACCCACATTGGTGCTTTTCTCCACTGTGATTTGTCTGTGGAAGGTAAAGAAAACAGAGGGGTGGCCTCCACAGCATCCTCACATGGAGCATTTGAGGCACCATCCTCTTTGGGATCATCAGGGACATGCCACTGCCACAGCAAGGTAAGTTACTGCTGGCTTAATTCCTGCTGAGTACAAAGCTAGAGACAACAGGAGAATCAAACAGGCAGTGACAGGCTTGCAGGCAATAAACCTCACGTGGGGTTTATTATCTCGGCAGAGATTCTCCACATCGCGCCTGAAAAATTATCCTCAGGACAGTCTGCCTTGCCAGGGTCTCTCAAATGTGTTTTTCTGCCAAAACAACAGGTCTAAAATGCAGCAGGAAGAACACCCTTGGCCTGAAGATTCCTCCAGATCCTAGAGAATTCCCCTTATGGTTGAACAGTGTGCAAGCATAAAGCCAAAAAGGAAACACTTCTGAATACTTCTTGAAAACCATCATTCAGATGAATTCCAAAAAGGAAAAGGACCTCACTTCTGGGGCTCCCCAAGCTTTGTGGCTTGCAAAGATCAGCCTAGCCCAGCTTCTACCTGGCTGCTCTTATCAGAACTTTGTCTCCCATAACTAAATACAGGAGCTGTGCACAGGTATTTTTTTTAAGCTGGCTTCCTGCTTTCTAAATGAGTAAAGGAGTGAAAACATGAAGCCAGTCACTTAGGAAGAAAAATGCCCTTTATACAGTCACTTAGGGAGAAAAAGAGCCTCTAAACTTTGAGGAACACAGCTAGATGGTTCACAAGATAGTTTCCTACCAGTTCTGAGGGACCACTTGGTCATCCAGCACCACCACCACCTGCTTCTGGCAGCAAACAGTCCCTGGGTGTTGTGTCTCTTCAGGCTCCAGCACAGGCACCTCATCTCCTCTCATCTGCACTCTCCTCTCCTCCCTTCACTCTGGCTTCTCCCCACAGCTTTTCTTTTTCTTCCCTTCTTCCTTCCCTCTACCACCTAATGCATTTCTCTCATCCAAACCCTCCTTTCTGCTCATTAGGAATGTGGGAGTAGCTCCCTGTTATGCAGTATTTAATTATATTTTTTAGCAACCAGATGTCTTTGTTAGCTCTGAATACTTCCATGCAGACCATATTCCATGATAATCAAGGGAAGAAAAGTTGCAACTCCAGCTGTGACTCAAAAAACTCAACTTTTTTTCCATTGTCTTATTAAACACCTCTTTACTAAAGAAGCCTCCAAATACACATATGAGTACACATATTTTCATTTCTTATGGGGGCATTCTCAGTGAAAATAGGATTTGGAGAAGGAACTATAGCCTCAGATTTCAGGGCTGTACCACAAAGTCACCAAGGCAAATTATTCCAACAGCTACTGCAGGGAAGAGAACTGTAATCAGAAACTACCACTGAATGCTGAAAATTTACATTAACTGAATATTGATCACATTTTGCTGTCATTAAACCTCTTGAAGATACTGTAATATCATACCTCATTGCATTATTACTTTCACAACAAACTGCCTTATTTTTATCCAGAGGGCAGACCCTGATGGCCAGAGCTCAATTTCTTCCAGAGTTACTCTGAGAGTGGTTCTGGGCAGGGATCAGCCATGTCATGGGTAAATAAAGGGATCACAGAGTGGTTCTGAGCAGGGATCAGCCATGCCATGGACAGATAAAGGGATCACAGAGTGGTTCTGAGCAGGGATCAGCCATGCCATGGGTAAATAAAGGGATCACAGAGTGGTTCTGGGCAGGGATCAGCCATGCCATGGGTAAATAAAGGGATCACAGAGTGGCTCTGGGCAGGGATCAGCCATGCCACGGGTAAATAAAGGTATCAGAGAGTGGTTCAGGGCAGGGATCAGCCATGGTTTGGGTAAATAAAGGGATCAGAGAGTGGTTCTGGGCAGGGATCAGCCATGCCACGGGTAAATAAAGGGATCAGAGAGTGGTTCTGAGCAGGGATCAGCCATGGTTTGGGTAAATAAAGGGATCACAGAGTGGTTCTGGGCAGGGATCAGCCATGCCGTGGGATCAGAGTGCATCCTTCATCCACCCACCATGAGCCAGCTGCAGACAGGGCAGCACATGATGCTCAAGCAGCCCTTGCTCTCCTTCAGAAACAGGCAATGCAGGGCCTTAAGACACAAGAGACTTTGAATAAGCTGGGGAAGGGGGAGGAAAACACCCAGCTGAAGAGATGATGGAAAGAAAAGGCAGCAAAAAGGACAAGTGCAGCTGTGTGAGCACATGAGCCCAAGTCCAGCACAGCTCCCTGCAGTTGCCTTGCTGGGCCTGTCAGGAGGTTTATTTACTAAACTAGGCAATAATACATCACATGCAACGTAATTTACTGCCCAATTTCACAGCTGGTCTAGGAAAACTCGCCCTGGTGTCACTGTGATTACCAGCCACAGCCTCTGTGTCTGTCTTTTGAGCTGGATGTTGTTTTGTGCTGCTTCATACATAATTGTAGCACAGGACAAATCAGTTGGCTTCTTTTTTTTTTTTGTTTTTTTACATCCCAGAAGATAACATCCCACTACCCTTCTCCATGATTTAATAAATCACAGGATGTTTATGATGATTAAATTATGTCACATAATGATTCTTTTTTCCAGCTCAGAAGGTTAAAATAAATACAACCTACAATTGTTGGGCAATCTTTCCCCTACCTGGAGGTTTTCACAAGGCAGGTACCCACACCCATCAGCAAGGACTCACTAACAAGCCAAAGAAATAACAGACACCAGATCAAAGAACATGGATTTTCCTCTTGGCTGGCACAAGACCTGTTCCCCATTTTCCAGACATCCAAGGAAGAGCAGCAGAGGGCTGGAAAGCAGTGCTTTAATTATCACCATAAGTCTCCCAGACAAGGTGCTTGAGATCTTTAGCTGCTCTAAACACTCCCCTGATAACAGGGAAGGAACCTGCTGGAAGAAGGGGTTTCGGGGGGGAATTCAGGTGTGGAGGTGAATCTGGGGAACAGAGAGATGCAAAACCAAAGGCAGCAACAGGGCACAGGGAAAACCTGAGCTGGCTTCATCCTGCTGTGGTGAAGGTCCACCAGGGATGTCTTTGGACCAGGTACCAGTATTCATCTCTCCAAATTTCTCAGAATCCTCCCCCAGCCCCTAGCAGCTCACAGGGCAGAATCTCCTGAGACACAGGTTGTTTTCTCTGCATTTAATGACTCCTTGTGGAGTTTTCTTCTACAAATGTGTTCCTCACTGTATTTTAAAATGTGTCAAAGATTTCAGTGGTGTTTTAATGAACTTGGGAAGTCGGGCTTAAAGCTGTCACCACCATAAACAAGTGATTGATTCCAGCAATGGGCTGTGCCTACTCCTGTTAGAGATTAATTTGGCTCCCCCCACTCAATTCACACACACAAGCCAGCTTCCCTTGAAGAGGTGGCTGGATTTGGTGTCATCCCACATTTGGGACCAATTTCCCCACTCTTAGCAAAAGCATCACAGCAGATTCCAACCTCCTCTTGCTCCTCTCTCTCAGCTCTTCATTCTGCAAATCTACAGGGCTTTTCCAGGTTGAGATGGGGAAGGAGCCCCAGCCACTGTGCCCACTGCAGGTGCTGCACTGAAAAGCCATTTCCTTGGAGAGATCTGCATGGCTGCATCCCCACACCTCTGCACATGGCTGCTTCACAACAAACCTTCCATTGCAAAAACAGGAAAAATGTTTGAATCTACCACTGGGTCATGCTTTTACACATTTCAGTACAACACAACATCCAGAGCACAAAATTCGCCAGCAAGTCACCAGGCTACAGAAACCCACCCCTCAAACCTCTCTACCCACTCCATTCACATTGCACCTTTGTTTGAATAATTTATTTATTAATTAAACATATTTTTAATCACAGCTTACAGCCTGCCAGTTTGTGTGTGCCAACAAGAAAACAGCTTTTTACTGGGTGAACACCACAGTGATAGAGGGCTTCAAAACATCATCTGTTGTGGTTTTTTTTATGCTTGTGGATCCTGAACAGAAGCTGTGTGAGCATCATGAGTACCTCTGCCTCTCCTGCAGCAAGGTGGCACGTGTCTGAGTGCCCATACACAGCAGGTTTCAGTAAAACAGCAGCAACAGCTCAGAGGGCCACTGGGAGCCCTTTGTGCTGAAGGCAAGCAGGTGAGGATGAATGATGATACACAGAAAAAGGGGGAGATTGCAGTTCGTGCTCCTGCTAAACTGCTCACTGACCCATTTTTAATGATTTAGAGGATCACACACACAGCTTGACTTTTTACACAGAAAATGCTTGGAACAGTTAAACTATGCACAGAGACTCTAATGTGAAGGAGTCAGAGAAATCCCTGGGAGCATCTCCAAGGAGGGCTGAGAGTCCCCCAGGGCCACCCCCAGCACTGCTGCCTCTCTTCTCTTCCCAGGTACAGGCTGCTCTGCCCAAGAATTTTTACAAATGCTCTTTCCCAGGTGTTTCCAACTGGACCTCCTACTTTTATGTATTTAAAACAACATGATGCACTTCTGTCTCAAGCCTTGGTCAGCACTCTCACAGGCTGGGACAGGCTGCTTGTGGGAGCTAAACACTGCAGAGAAGAGCTAAAAAAACCTGCTGAGCAAATACACATTCTCCCTTTGTATGCTGTATTTGTATTTCAAATTTCCATTGTATTTGTATTTCATTTCCCTCATTTAAAAAGAATGAAAATAAGAGAACCAACACAATTTCTTTTTTCTTTTCCTGCAAAGGCAGTTGAATCAGCCTCTCCACCACTAGTCCATCACCCTAGTTTATTACAGCAAAATGTGCTGCAGCCATTTAACAGGGCCAGAAGCACTGTGTGGCTTCTTCCAGGATGGAAATGGCACCAAGACCACAAATGCAAGGCTGGGAGCAGACCAGCCACACCAGTCTGGGAATGCAGGGAGAGGCCAGTCCTTTTAGAGCAATCCAGCAGCTATCAACCTGATTTCACTCCTATGTAGCTTCAGAAAATATAAATATGATAGTTAACTTCCCAACACAGCATGCCACCTCCCCGCTTTGTTCCCCTCTCCACAGAGCAGATGGGACAGAGGACACACTGCAGGAGGGACCTGTGAATTACCAGGGTGGATGCACAGGGTGTAAATGTTTTTTCTTATTTTAAAAGGCACTGGTTTACCCAAGGAATTCACTCCAAGAAACAACCACATTATTATTCTTGTACCTTTCCACCACCTCCCTGAATTTAATAATCTCCAATTAGCTGGAAGAGCAAAAACATCCTCCAGGTGTGCTGGGATAAAATCACCTTAGCCAGGCCATTTCCATACTGTGTAAGTTGTTCTCATTTTGCTTCAAATGTGTCCAGCTGCTTCAGGGGCACCATTTCACAGGCACAGGTTGCTCCATAAAACCACCAGCAGGAGATTTCTAAATCCCAGGCACCAGCACAGTGCCAGGCACATGGCTTTGCCATCAACCTTTGGGAAAAGCAATTCTTCATCTCTGATGGAAAACACCTTCATTCCTCTGCTTTCTCTGATAGTTTGATGCTGGACCATCACACAAGAGCATCTCAGTATTTTATAGATGCAGCATGAAAATTCACAAGTTATTAAAAAATCTATCTCAGTGGCAGAGAGATCTCCAACAAGACTGGTTTAATGTTTCTGTGCTCTTCTACCACACCAATATCATCTTTTCTTTGTTCTTTAAATTCCTGACATTTCATGCTCTAAGGACTAACACAAGGTGAAGAGCTTTCCCCTTCCACAAGCACCTTGATGGGCCATCAACACTTAGGTGAGAAACACTGCTGTGTTACCTGCAGGAGTTATTTAAATCCATTTTGTAAAGGTTAGGACAAAATTAAGATCAAAGTTTCACGCTCCTGACGCTTCCTTTTGTCTTTTTTTTTTTCTAATGGTATTTTTAAGGAGTTATTGCTGCAATAAAGGAAAGGACAAATACATGTCAGTAGTAGAAAACAAAATTATATCCCTGCTGTGACAAATGGGCCGTGCTGCAGTGTGTCCCTGGTCAGAGGGGACGCCCCAGCCCGGCCTTGCTTAATGGCAACTTCTCATCCTCTCCTGCCAGGCCAAGTTCCCATCTGGAGATTTGATATTTGCCTTCATGGCTGGTTCTTAATCAAATAGGGTACTTTTAGAATGAAATTACCGTGGCTGTATTGCAGATATAAGACATCTCACTTCAAGGGCATAAGCCAACCATTAAATGATGGACATTAGAAAGAAACTTTTCCTTGTGAGCAAGTTATTACGTCCCAATGGTGCCACTCACATTTCTGATGGAGAGCAACACTTTTGTGCCCACACTGTCCATCTCCTGTGCACCTGCATCCTGCCTGGCACAGGGGATTTGCTGCTGTTTGCCACAGGGGAGGTGTTTCCAAGCCTCAGGCTCTGACCTTTCTGCTTGCAGAAAAGAAAGTGGGGGGGGAGGGGTGTCACAACAAGGACCACGTAGCAGATGGGAATATTGATGTTTTTAGCAGCTGTCCAAAGAGTTTGGGGTTCTCCAGCTGTCCTGGTTTGAAGGACAGGTGTCTGCCAATAAAGGCAGGAGCTGCTCTTTGAAATGGAGAATATAAACCCCCTCCCTCCAAATTAATATAATTTTGAAATTAAGGGGCTCTCAGGCAAAGATATGGGAATTAGGAATAACAGTTCTTTACTAGGAAA
>JAOTQP010000362.1:3320422-3358043 GCA_026413545.1 Cichladusa arquata | reverse complement strand
GGGAGGATGGGTTGTGGAAAAGATAAAGATGATTGCCCCAGCTGGTTTAAAGCTGGCCCATTAGCAGATAATATGTGCCACAGAGATAAGGGTCACTGTCCCACCTGGCTTCAGCAGATGGTGATAGAATACACATTGCTGGCCACATCAACCCAACATACCAGCCCTGTCCATGTACCAAGGCAGCCCCAAGAGCTTCACCACTGCCTTCAGCCACCCCAGGATGAAGCACATCAGGATCTCATTCATTTATGGACTTCAGAGGCACCTGATTTCCATTCTAGGGGATGTGCCATGGTTTGAGGGCTCCCCTCCCTAGAGAACACTACTGCAGCCACGTGCACAGCCCTTTGTGGAGTGACAGTAGCTTGTTAGCATCATGAAACCACCCACAGCTCACCATGGGATGGATCTGCTGCAGAGTACCCAGAACTGCTCTGTCTGGGGTAGATTTGCCAAGAGCAGACAAGGGGATGCCCCTTCCCCAGCAATAACTCCATTCCAAATACCTGGGAACCCCCACCCTGTGACAGGCTCCAGATGAACACATTCCCGTTGCATGCACAGGGTAAAGGAAATGGTTTGGCTGAGCAGGCACAGACTGAGCTCTACAGGATCAACTTAAGAGCCATCATTTTTAGTGGCATTTCTGTGTAGTTACTTCCAAATTATCCATTATACTAAGTTTTCTTTTCCTCCCAGCTTGAAGATAATTCAAAAATAACTTGATTACACACACTTCCCATCAGTGGCAACAGTACTGAAGTAAAGAAAAAAAGTTTTCCTTGTTACTGCCTAGTGCTCAATTTTCTGATTTGATTTTTTCATGCATTTAATACAGCTTGTTAAGTAGCAATATAATCAAGAATGGCAAGTAGAAGACCATTTTTACAGCAATTAAATCATCTCTAAAGAAACCAGCAATAAAGAGTTGGAAAGAAAATCTGATCCTACTGGAAATACATTTGTTTTAAAAAGGACAGACTTGTTAGAAAGGGAGCTGATTAAATCAGTTGAGGCACTGTATAAAATAATTGAGTGGGGGGAATTGGGCTGGTTAATTGTTGTGCTGTAAACATTACTACTGCAAAACTATTTGCAGAGATTATGGTCGGGTGTTTGTTCTTCCAGTAATGAAAAGATTTCTGTCTGGAACAACAGGTGTATATAACACAATATAATAACACAATAATACTAAGTATAGAACCCAAATATTGCAAAATTCAGACACAGCTCATCTCTTTCAGCAATAGATGAGTTGGGGAACTATTTTGACTGGGCAGGTGAAAGCTACAGGAGTCATTTCTGGGCATAAAGCAGACTATAGGGGAACACAGTATTATGATAAAATCACCCCAAGACACACACACATATTCATTTAGGCACATAGACACTGAATCATTGCATTAATTTTAGGGACCTTAAAAAAAAAAAAAGAAACATAAAAAGATGCAGTCTCTGAAAATCTCAGATGACATAAAAAAAGCTTACACAAAAGGGGCATGTCGTTCTTTCCCATGTTTTGCATGGACCTTCCAGGTCTAAAGCCCCTTAACTCCTTTGGGCAAGGGGAGAGGAAAAGCTGGGAAGTAGAAAAAAAGGGAAAAGCTGTTCCAGTCCAAATCCACAGCAAACTGAGAGGAAGGAAAAACATTTAAAATAAAGAAGAACAGCAGGAGGATTAGGGAAGGACTGCAAGGTTTCCCTCAGCTTTCTTCTCTCTGGAATTCCTCTACAAAACGTGCTAATCTCTCACATTTTAGCATCACTTCCTCTGCACGGCCTCCTCTCCTGGTTTTACTGTAATGCAGCACCTTTCCCCAGATGGAGTGGTTCCAAAAGGAACTCCAGCAGACTGACCGTGTGGAAGTTAATAAGTGTGGAGGATGGGACTGCTCAGATGTGGTGAGGTGCTTACCTGGGGGGAAATTGTTACAGTGATAGCAAAGCAGTCACTTTATTAGTAAAACAAATACACATGTGTGTGTCCAAGAGTGTACAGGCTGGGGTGACTCCCTGTCTGGAGGTGCAGGGACCATGCTGGAACCAGGGATTCAAGCAGGGATGCTCCCTGGGATGCTGGGGGTGCCCAGCCTGTGGTTCCAAGCTGCCTTTGACAAGTTGCCATTTGCATGCTTACTCCTGCTCTGTCTCTGTCATTAGCTTCAAAAATTCTGCATGGAGGATAGGAAAAAGGGCTTATAAGGAGAATAAACACGTCTTTGTTTGCTCTGAAAATGGAAACTGTAGGATTAAAGGCATCTGTATGAGAAGTAATATTAGAGATGAGCTGGAAGCTGATTTGTTTTTTAAATCAGAGGTGAAGACCCAAAGGTATGCACTGTGCCCCATTAATCTACCAGCTACCTGAATACCCTAATCCTTTACTTTGTTCACCCCTTTTCTCTCATTTTCCCACCCTGATTACTTACTGCCTCTTCATAAGCTGCCATCTTCACCTACAGCACATCTTTCCCACTGATGGAAATATTCACCTTGCAACTCCATGATGCTCCTGGTCAGCTGCAAAGATACTTCTGGGTCTAAATCTGGATAATTGCAGAAAAGTGAATGAGCAGACCCTGTGTTGGATTACACAGACTGGCTCATCCTCAGACATACTGGAATTCAGCAGTGACTGGGACCCTTAGGCAAAATTATTTCAGTCCCCATCACCATTTGACCAGCAAAATGTTGTTTTTAAAGTAATCAAGGCCTGCTGCCCATCCAGGGAAAGGGAAGAGGAGTCACAGGTTCAAAGGTAGTGTGCTATGAAGCTCTTACTCCAATTTGGTGACTGCTGCCTCCTTTCCCTGCATCTTGTTATTTTGGTTATTCCCCCTTCAGTCCTGTCACAGTGAGATGCTAACAGGCTGCCAAATAAACCCTTTGGAGAACATAAGGACGTTACATGCTTCGTGATTCCTAAAGAGAACATCAAGTGCCCTGTTAAGGATTTTACAGAGTTCCATTTAACTTTTGTGTGCTGGCATTAGGCTCCCATGAAGGATGACTCCACACAAAGCTGTGCCTCTGCCTTTCTCCACCCAAACTCTGCCATCAGAGCATGGATGTGAGAGGCAGCTCATGGGGAACATGCTCCTGCCAGGCACTGCCTGCAATTCCTCAGATTTTTGCCTCAACAACAGCATGTTGCTTTGGGAGCCAGGCATCTTAAAGGACACAAAAACAAGCCTTTCCCTGAACTCAGAAACAGCACTCTCAAATGGCTACTGTTATTTATTTTTTTATAAACTATGCTTGTCCAAAATGGCAGGGCATTTAAGAGAAAATGACACTAATTTATGCAAAATTCAGCAGTATAACTGTAACATTCATTTCCACCTCAAGTCAATTTTCAAAGTGGTAATGGAAACCACTATGGATAGAATGGGAAACATCTGGCAGGGAAATCCAAAGGGAGAGGCTCAGGAAATGTGAGAGCTGCAAAGAGACTGGCTCACTTCTGCTGCCAAGGTGAAGGTACACACCATCACCACCCAGCCACACTCCTGTGCACAGGCTCTCCAGAAAACAAGGACTAATTTCCCTATCCCAACTCAACCCAAGGAGAGAGAAACACAACAGGATGCTGCAGATGTGGCACAGCATGGCAAACAGCCCAAAACAAGCCCTCAGAGAGATGCATGACTGGGTAAAGATCACTGGTGGCAGTGGCAAGAGAAAATTTAAGGCAGGAAATTTTGCAATGTTTTAACCATCCCCATCTTCCCAATCCCCTTCTGACACTGAAATACATCCTGGTAACCTGGATAAAACCTCCTGCCACAGAGCTGGCTGACAACTAACAGTTTACTTGAAGCACTTTGCAATTCCTCACATGAAGCAGAGGAATGGAACAAATCACCATTCCCGTGTGTTTCTGCTGTAAAACCCAGAATTCCTTCAGTCAGGGTGGATCCACAGAACGTTTCTGACCTAAAAAAGTCTACTCAGTTACCTCTTTCTGCTCTGCTGGGTCTAAAGCAGAGTGCACACCTTGCAGGAGAAGCATGGGGTACCAGCCTAAAACCTGGAAGAGGGAAATTCCTATACTGCTCCAGGAAAAAAACCCTTTCTTACTGTAGCATTTTCAGGTGCAATGTCAAGAACATGAACAAACCCCACAAAAAAAAGCCCTGTGGTGATGATGACTGTCTCTTCTTGGAGGGATTTAATGAAAATAACTCTTTATCTGTATGTAAAAAAATAATCTAAATGATAGCTAATTCTCATAATAGCTGCTATAATGGAGAAGAAAAACAGCAACAAATTCCATTAGTGTTCCAGATGGGCCTTTTAGCTTTTTTCCTAAAAATTACCCTCCAAGGACCTCAGATAACCAAACAAACAGTATTAGACAGAACAGAGACATGGAAAAGACCCCAAACCTCACCACAATGAGGGAAGATGGCTGCTACATTAATATCTTTTTAATAAAAAAGGTTGCTGGAAAGAGAAGTCCTGATGGCTTTTGTTGACCAAAAGCCAGTTTGCCATTAGAACAATGCAGACAAGGTTGAAGACCACTTTGGCTATTTGAAATTCTGGACTCTGAAGTATTTTATTACCAAGGTTAATGAAAGCTTGGATAAATCAATATTCTTTGTGCATCCACTGCACAGTTCAAAGCTGCCTGTCTGCTGATTCCATGGCTACACATATGTCTGTCAAGAACTCTAAAAGCTGTATGGGGAAGATGTACATTTGTAGAAATGTACATTTAACATTTAAAAAAAATAAAGTCTCCATTAATTTATCCTTCTGTTGCCCCTTCAGTTTTCCATTTTCTTCAGCATCTTGACTATTCCTACAGCACTCTCTTCACATATCCAACAGTTTCTATGTATCTAACAGTTTGCTTCCTTATAACACTGAATTCTGAGCATTTATCATTCATTTCAGGCAGGAAAATCTATTCACTTATAACACAAATTGCCTGAAAGTCACCAAGAGTCCTTCAAAGTGATATACAGGGCTGCTCTGGCAGTAACAGCAGCAGAAAGATCCTTGTTGGCAGATTCCTTTGAAGCATCAGTATCTGTTACCTGGTGTTGATCTGGAGCATCCCTTCAAAGCCCTCTGGCTTCAGACTTGTTTTAAGCTACACTCCCCAAGTTAAAAGCAGTTGAGGTATAGGTTTCATACAGGCAGGGAAATTGAGAGTCAAGAATGACTGACCTAAAAAATGTGAACTCTTGGGACTCCCAGGTATCTGAGAACAGAAAGCAGATCTGGTGGTAAAAGACACAAGATGGTAAAATCAGAACAGCTGGTGTGGTAACAAAGTGGGCAATTAAATGAGCTTTAATCCTTCCACAGTAACTTAATAGGACCTGTGGAAATGTTACACTGGGATTCAACTCAGTAATGATGCCAGCCAAACATGGTTTTGATTAATTATGAGAATGAGTTGATCAGTCTGGTGTGAGTCATAAGGAAAAAATGGACATGGGAACACAAAGGTCTGCTCTGCTGTGGAGCAGTACCAGGATACTTCCCCTTCAGAGCAGGCTCCTACATCACAATCTTTCAGGTGATGTCACTGTTAGCCCAGCACCCCTTTAAGAAAAAGCTTCATTTTCCTGCTCCCCAAGTAGACAGCAAAACTCCTGACAACCTTCACACATTGAAAAATCGCATCGGTTAGAACCTGTAGAACAGAAAAAGTATCAGTATTCAGAGTTCCTGAGCTACCTGTTTCCTGGGGCAAAGTCTAAAGCTCAGTCTCAGCCTTTCACTTAATGGCATTAAAAAACAAAGCAGAAAACATGCTGCTTTACTTCCATTAGCAAAGCACAGGAGCTAATGAGCGTGCTTACAATACACTAAATAGGAGCTGAATTGTTTAGGTAAACAAAGGCCTAACTATGGAGAGCTTAGAAAGGACATGATCAGCAGTTCATCATCTGAGGCTGTTCAGAAAGCCCAGTACTGATCACTGGGGTATTCCAGCAGAGACTGGAATTAGCAGTAGAGGATTTCTGTCTTCAGCTAGTTTTTAATTGCACAGACACTCTATAAACATTTCACAACCTGAGCATGGCCTTGGTGAGCTACACTGAAACTCATGATGTGCCTTTGTTTATTAACAACACCAGTGCAAGGTGGACCAGCCTGGTGGTCCCCATTAAACACCCTGGCCAACAACCCTAAAACTATCCATCATTTATGACAGAGCATGAAAAACAGACTCATTTTTGTCAGGAAGCTATTCAGCACAACACAGTGATGATGTGTTTGTTGTGCCTGCTGAGGAGTCACTTGGAGCTGGACACATCCTTGATCAGGATCAGCAGAGCAAAGCCTCACTTTGGGCCAGGGCTGGACCAGAAAACTCCATCCTCCATGCTAAACTGGCCATTTCATTGATGCAAATCCCCAGGTGAGGGAGGAGGGAGGTGATCCCTGCCTGAAGAGCCAGCCTTGGAGGAAAACACAGCTCAAATATTCACACTCCTCTCCACACAGTGCAACTGCAGCCTCCATCAAGTGCTGCTTTGACAGATTAAAATGAGGGACACCATTCCTCATGAAGGAACTCGAGCTGTACCCACTGACTCAGAAACTTCCTCGTTCACACTCTGCATCTGCCAATCTCAGCAGCCTGCCTACGCTTTATGAATAAAGGGGGAAATCAAGGTAACGTGACATGTGGGATATTTTGGGATATTAAATTTATATCACATTGTTGATTCATTTATAATTCATCACAGACTGCAATGCAAATATTTGGCTAAAGTGCAATGATGTTGGGAAATACAGCTATTTTTTGTTGTTCTTTAAACAGAGACTAGAAATAACACATCCCACTTTGTCCAGGAGTTCCCCTCAGGGAAGGCACAAAGAGCAGCCAAGTCCCAAATCCTATGGACTGAGGCTAAGAACTAGAGGGCAAGAAACCCTCCCAAGTAAGGAGGTTTCCTGCAGAAAATAAGTGCAATTGGGGTATATCATTACAAACAGGCAAATGCCTTCACACATCCATGCACACCATTAGGACAGAAGAATTAATTTGCTGAAATACCTTGTGATATTGCTGTGTGGCTGTGCAAGGTGAAAAAATACAATCAGGTCCAAAAAATATATATACTTATATTTAATTTTAAAATTATTTTCCCCTGCTATTTCATTCCCTCAAGTCAGTCACCTAGACATTTACACAGTCAGTGTAGCAGGAAGCTCAGGCTTGAATGAAGCAAGAAAGCTTCACCAGAGTGCTGCTGAAAGCCATTTTCCAGACTACAGAGGCTCAAAGGTGGGCAGAGAGAGCTTGTTTTCTGTCTTGAGAGATCAACACCTGCCAGCAAAATTTGTGACACTATTATCTGCAGCCTACAGAGACCTCCAGTGACACCAACCACCCAGATGAAACGGAACCAGTTATAATCCCATGTGCCCTGAGGAACAACATCCTTTGGTTTTTAAGCTCCTGTAAGTTAGATTTTGTTTAATTATGATTACTATCGCTCTCTGTTATGCTCTGGTTCTGTTGAGGCAATGCAAAGAAAGAACAGCAATGGCTTGAAAAACAGAAAACATCAAAAAATGGTCTTAGAGGTCTAGTTGTTCACTTGCAGGTCCAATGGCACTAGGTAGGAAAGTACAGGGAACAAAGCACACAGAAAACATATATAATGTTTTTCTTATAAAAAGAAATACAAGAATTCTATACACACACCACTCTTATCTTCAAGCAGTTGTCACAGCTTCAAAGTTGTGGCTGAGATGGAGAAGATACTCAGGGACACAGCTATGATTAAGCATTTGAAGAAATTACTGAGATATCACTAGACATCACTCATGCTAAATTCTTATTTAAAATGTCTGATGGGAAACGTCTCTCCATCAAGAGAATAAAGCAGATTCAGACAGTGTTAGCTAGAGACAGCCACAGCTGAAAGATTCTGCTGTGTGTGCTGAGCTGCAAGGACAAATGCATGGCCAGCACGAGGAGCAGAGCTGAAAGCACCTGGGCTGAGAGTGGCCACAGGAGCTGCTGCTCGAGTGGCAGCTGGCCATCAGCAGGGATGTGCCACTGAACCTTTGCCAACAGGATAAGGCTCTTCCAGCCAGGGGAAACGGCAGCAGGAGAGAGCAGAGGGGAGCCCTGACTGATTTTCAAAGCCTTTCCCAGGTGCTCCAGCTCCCTCTGACAGGCATTGCCCAGAGGAGCTCGCACCAGCTGTAACTGCAGTGAAATGCTAAGAAGAAACTGTCCCAGTTTTGCTTCAGACTGGAAAGTCACTTTTTTTTTTAAATCATGCATTCTTAAACAAATAACACCCTGACTTCAACAAAATCAGTTTCAGATGCTGAGGAACTACTTCTTCTCCCAAACACTAAACGGACAAGATAAAAGCTCCACTGATCCCGTCACACAAAGCCCCCACGAATTTAACAGGGCCAGGATTTCCCTTCCTGCATTTCCAGCATTACCATATCACCGTGGCGTGCAGAATGGTTTCCACCAGCCCTGCTGATTCAGGCAGGCTCTGAATAGCAGCCAGGCCAGCCAACAAACCCAGTGCCTTTTATTCCTCCCCTGCTGCTTCCTTAGTATGCGCCCGAGCACGCGTGGCACGGAGCATCGCCCTTTTCTTCGCGCTTCCGCGGCAGCATCCCCCCGAGTGAAGGCTGCCTTCATTCACAGGGCCACACAGGTGTCCTCCCTGCCTGCCAGCAAGGGCAGCAGCTGTGCCAGCCTCAGCCAGAAACCCGCCCTCCCCAAATGGGCACCCGCCTTTACGGCCAGAACTCGGCGCCTCGGCAGCGCCCAGAACTCCATCCAGCTGCCAGGGATGCTCAGGAGGATCAGGAGAGGTCTGCATGGTCACAGATGACAATAATCTGTATCTGTGTGCATCTGCTGCCCAGATAATGCAGCCCTTGGTTATGGGAGAGGCACTCAGTGCATTGAGCAGGCTGGGTTAACTATGGATTTCTATCCTCAACATGACCAAAACCAGCACTATCACATCACATTATTTTTACTGACTTACAGGTACTTTTCACAGCATGGACCAACAAACCAAAAAGAAAAAATTTAATTCCCCTCATTTATTATTTAACCCAACTGAATCTTATTTTCATAAGCACCTTAGCTGGTGGAGCAAAATATCTCCCATTTCCTGAGTGCTTGTCAACAGTTTAGTCCTACACATGGCCCAAAGTCTCTTTCTGGAAAATCAATGTATGTGCTGGCATACACGCTCAGACAGTGCCAGTGCCCCTTTGCAGAAGATCATCTGCTAAGAAAATAAAGCCTTTAATAGGTAATGTCCCAACAACCCAGATATCTCCTGCAGAAACCATACAAAGCACAAACTTTGTGCCATGTATTTGGCTCAAAAGAGGCAGTGCCTTCCTTTTTTTTAAACATATATATATATGTATATAAAGTATGCTTCTGGGTATATGAATATTACTCTCATTTTTAAACCAAAGCTTAAATAAGGAATATTTGCTTTAGCCTACAATTATTTGTCGGGGTTTTTTTTCCCCCCACAGAATGACAGATGATACTGTCTTTTCAAAGTGACAGAACAAAAGAGATTACAGTGATAATCAGGTTACCTTAGATAGAAAGGAATGAGAGATTCAGAGCTACTCCTCTTCCCAACAATTCTCAGACTTCATATTTTCATCTACTGGGTGAGCACTACCTCTGTAAGGTTTATTTAAACATATCGCTTTTCCAATAAAGCATTTTCTGGCTCCTTAGACTTCCTCTAAGGATTTTCAGCTAAAAACAGGTTATGGTTTCAAAGTGCAGTCATAACAGAAATTGGAGAGGATATATCACAGTAATTGTGTTTACCTTATAATGAAAGAAAATAAGGAATATTCCTCCTACTTGAACTAGAATTCAAAGAATGAACAAAAAAAGCAAAGAATAAACCCACTAGGAGGAAACAGAACAATTTCTATCCATCCCCAGACAGCCTATAACCAAACACTGCAATAATTCTCCCAAGACAAAGCCAGCAGCAGAGATTTGCACTCCTGGGGTGTTCACAGAGCCCACAGCCCTTCGAGCCACACAAAAGGGAAGTGCCAAAATCCAGAGTGAGCACAGTGATCCACCCCCAGTCCCCCAGCCACAGTGCAGTCCTCCTTTCCCATGCTGCAGGTGAAGACCTCCAAGCTCAATCCTACAAGTTTCACACAGCTGGGCTTTTTAATATTCATTTTTAATATTCAGCATGGAAGACAAAGCACAGCTTGTGCCACGAGTTCCTCTCTAACCTGCATTTGAGGGTGAGAAGGGGACAGTGTTGGAGCAGCCCTACAGCCCTCTATGATTGGATTAAGCCCCAGAGCACAGAGGGCTCAAATAAATACATGCACCCCACACAGCCCCCAAGCCTTGTGGCCACTGTGTCTGACAAAATTCTTTCACACATAGCAAAGAAAATGCAAAGCACTAAGAAAATCCTAGTTTTTACATAATATTTCAGCAGCTAAAGCCTGGATTTAACACCAAACTAGGATCAGTTTCAGCCTGGGCAGGACCTGGCCTTTTCAGGCTGCTTTTTACATCAGCTCAGCCAGTTAGCAAACACATTGCTAAGATGGGAGCTCTTTGCTAGCACACAATTAAAAACACTAGCAGGCAACAGTGGGTAAGCATCAAGTTACAAATCTCAAAAATGGGGTAGAAGCTGTTTGATGCCAAAATAAGTCAGAGCCATAATTCAACCTGAAACACACGTGGGAGAACCTCAGGGCATTAAGTCTTCAGTTTATCTTTTATTCTCCTTTTCCTCTCCAAAACATACAACATCAGCTTCCATTTTTTAGTTTACCCTTTGTTCAATAGTGAGCAGTATTTGCATTCATAAAGGCTCCATGAATGTGACCCTTAGAAATGCAATTCTAAGTATTTATGGAGTGGTCTAGTCTCAAAAACACCTCCAAGGAAAGTGTCCCAGGCTTGCCCAGCTTAAGTGTGCAGCTCAAAATTAGACCATGCCAGGAATCATTTCTTGGCAAAACATTTTCCTTGTGTGCCTGAGGAAGTGCTGCTTCCTCAAAACCCAACCACACTGGTCTTGAGGAAAGTTTTGTTAGAAAAAGACCATAATTTCAATACCTCTGATATTTTTGGCCTTTGAAAGCCAAAAAAACATTGTGGGGTAAAACAAGCTAATCTGTTTTATGGTTGCAAGATCTAGACAAAAAATGAGGTGGGCAAGATACCCCCTAAGGGATGTGTTCCCTGTGCCACTGGGATGCTCATTCCCAAATCCTAGAGATTTAACAACTGGCTGGGAGCACTGGAAGTGCCAACACTCTTCTGTTCCAGAGGCTGAACCTTCTGCCCTAGTGAAACCTCTCCACTTCACATGGAAGCTGCTTTTAGAGCCTTTGGTGAGCCAAAAAAGGCAACCCAGTGATTTCCAAACAAAACATACAACCACGGTTCACTCCATCACCTGAAAAACACTGATGGAGCCAAACAACCAAAAATATATTTCCTGTTGAATTTTGTTTTATATTTCTTTGCATGGCAATTAAAAAGCTTATGGCCAAAGATACAGGAAGCAGTAAAAATGATGCATATGAGAAGATCTTACTGAACTTAATGCAGCATGAAATTATCCAACGGGTTGCTTTAAATACTTTGCTGTAAAAATACATACCATAAGAACATGTTTCACTGCTCTTTGTTTAATAGTGGAGTTAATTAAGAAAAAAGACAGCATTGTCACAGATTAAAAAAAAGAAAAAAAAAACAAATAAAATCAAGTATTTATGTTCTCAGAGAGTTCCCAGATGTACAGCTCACTGAGAGCAGCAGCACTGGGTATGAATGTAGAGGACCAGGGACTCACTTCTCTTTTTTAATTCCATGGAACCAGCCTTTTCAAAGCAGTATGAAATAGTGATGTACAGGAGTTGTATTTCTATTCTGGTTGACTTTTCATTTTACCAGGCTCAACATGTTTAAACCACTATCTTGACGTGATCTGAAATATTCCAGGGTTATGGTTATTTTATAAATGATTGTCAAGAGTAAATTTACAAATTAATCCTAAAGTAGCGAAAAAAAAAAAAAAAAAAAAAAAGGACTGCTGAATAATTTCAGCAACGCTTCCCAATGTTTGCACAATTCTTTGTCTAATTCCCACCAACCAAATGCCTCTGCTGGCACAGAGAGCTCAAGATGTAGCACTGCATATTCTGGCCAATTAAAGAGTTTCAATTTTTTTTTTCTTTCACCTAATCTTATTAACTCTTGCAGTGCTGACACAAAGACATCTGTTCCCATAAAACTTCCCATTTTAAAAGTTAATAGAACTTTAAGCAATCCACTGGTGCCCTACTTCACTCAGGGAAGGACCCAGAGTACCCACTGATGTGGGACCACGTGTATTTTGACAGCAGTGGTTTTAATTAATTTCTTATCTTGCACCACGTCAGGTGGCTGGCACAGCCACATGCTAATTCTCCTCCCTGCCACTTGAAATGCATCCCCACCTCCAGACAGGATCAGCCACGAGAGCATCTGACATAAAGCAAACAGCATTTCTAAAATACAGCAGGAAAGAGGTGGATGCCAGATAATTAAAAAAAAAAAACAAACAAACAAATTCAAGCAGCAGAACATGAGTTTTGCCCACCAAGCACTTCAGCAGCAGTTTCAAATGTAGTCAAAAGCTGTCAAATATGTTAATCTTAATTTCTTTTAAAAACCTTGCAGTTGATAGAATGCTGAAGTGGAACTTTTAAAATATTGTTGATATAATTCCCCACTCCACTGTATGCCCAAACTACTTGCTTGGTTTTATATTTAAAGTATGTGCTTCTCTACTGTACTTTTTTCCTTCTCTCCCTAGGCCAAGGAAAGAAAATAATGCTGAGGATACTTATTTTCTAAAATACTCTAATGAAGTCAGTGGAGACTCCAGGAACTCAATGCCATAAATAGAGAAAAGAAACAGAACATATCAATCAAACCAACCCAGCTTGAATTGCATCTATAACAAAACAAGGAAGGAAACAACAGCCTATTCAGCAAGGGAATAACAGAGAAAATATTGACTTGTTAAACTATGGACATATTTTGAGCTCTGAGGAGGCTGTAATTGTTTCTAAATAAAGCCCAAAGTCCAATGGTGTGGTCAGCCTGCTCCTGGAAGGATTCATGCTGCTGCACCACGAACAACAGGTGGGATTTTTATAGCCTTTAAAACAAAAATATCAACACCTGCTCATTTTCAAAAGGCAACACAAGGTGTTCACACCGATACTTCCCTTTTTGGCCACCACAGAAAAACTTCTGTGTTTATATCACACTTCATTTCTGTTTTTATTGACCTTTCACATGGCCTTAAGAGTCTGAAGTGTAAAGTCTTTCCCACAAAGACCCAAAATATGCACTCCCCAATGGCCCCACACCACTGGGGAATGTGGATGCTCCCTCCTAGAGCAATGCTTGCAGGGTAATTACACCTGCAGCACCCTCAGCTGTCACTCTGGCTCAGTTTTGGGCAAGGATTGTGTTTGTTACGGGTAGGAAAACTGCTGTGGGCCTTCCTGACACCATCTCCCCTGCTCAGCACCAAGCTCCTGCAGCCACATGCCAGCCAAGAGGCAGAAAGCCCTCTCCTTTCTGGAGTGGTAATCATATTTCTCCTTGTTACAAAGAAATCCTTTCTGTGATTAAATTTCAATCTGAGCAGGCTGATTTTCTCATTTGCAGAGATTTTATTAGTTTGTGGGAATGTCTGCTTCCCCTCCTTTGAATTTATTCTTATATTACTTTTCCTTTTTTCTTTCTTTTTTTCCCCTCCAAAATCCCTCTCTTTCAAGTGACATTTGCCAACATTAGTCTGATTTAAGACCTTTTATCCAACCCATTGCCTTTTTCTTAACTATATTGCTTCCAAGACCACTGGGATCTCCAGGCATTAATCATTAGCATTCATGCTGGAGCTGACTTTAGGCAATGAGTTCCCATGTCTTTGAGGAACACTGTGCACCACCAGCTGAACTGCTCTGAACAGTCTGCCCAGGTAAATTAACTCACAAACAAACTCTCTCCCCATACCTGTCCCATATGTCTTGAAAAAACAGGCCAGACCCGTTTGGTTTGGGCAAATCAGCCAGTTGTGTTGGTCTCATTAACCAGCAGACCAAAAGCTGGATCATTTTGGTTGGAGCCCACCATAAAGTCAGTGAGTAGCAAAAGCTCCACATCCTCAGCTAAAAGGGCCACACCCTATGATGCCTGAGAAATTTCTAAAATTTGTCAGGTTGTCTGAATAAATAACATAACAAAGTGCCCTGTATGAATCAAAAACTAAACCAACAAGCCAACACTCACCACACCTAAAACCACCTTGCAGTCAGTGTTAGGGCTGCTACCACAGCAAAAGCTCTGTGCAGCAGGAGCACAGCCCTTCCCAAATACTCTGCTCACACTGCACCTTGCAGCTCCCACACACCTATAAACTATCATCAGTGAGAACCTGCAAAAAAAACTTATCTTCAACCATTGTGGCCATTACATCAAAGGGCTTTTTTGCATTTTGCAGAACTGCCTAAACCTTGTCACCCTGTACAATTCAGGGTGCACTCAGCCCGTTGTAGACACCCCATATTACAACATTGCATCATTGGTTTTTTGAAACACATGGAAACTTTCTTCTGATTATTTTGGGAAATAAAACAGGAGTAACATACTCCAACTTTACCCTCAACTTAAATTCAATGATGTCCCCTCAAAGTAGCCACGTCCTTGGTTGTAGTAATTATGTCAAAACAGACTGGCATCATCACCTGATCATCAGGGTCCCCTAATGACAAAGGGGTTGGTTCTTCCTGAAACACACAAGACAATTTGCACTGTTTTTATTTCTCCTCTTGGTATTATTGTTGGAGAGCCGAGGTGACATTCCCAGTCAGAACAGATCAGTGGGAACACAGGCATTTCCAGGAGGGGAGCACATAGGTATTGTCCTTAGGTGCTCTTCCAAAGGCACTGGATGCCCTGCAAGTTTTCCAAATGGCAGGAGTAGGTCTGGTGCCTCCAGTGCCTGACCCCCACAGACTTCTCCAGAGGATGGAAGGCTGGTCCACAAGGTGAGATTAGCGCTGAGGAAGTCAAAACGCGAACGCAACATGCATCTGTAATTCCCCACAAACTCCCCACGTGAACAGATTTAATCTGCATTACAAATGTCTTTTCACGGCTGGAGTCAACACAGAGCTCCTCTTTCACAGGAGGGGAAAGCTGAAGCTCTGTTATTGTACATTTCAGCTCAGGTTTCTGGCATATTTTCCTTGCAATGCGTAACTAATATTCTTAGGCAGCATCTAATAACACAACTCAGACATGCTACCTGTAGGAGCTATTTTTTCAGAACACCCATCAGAAGGCTTTGAACTGTATCTGTCAAGTTTTTGTGTCTTTTCCCTGTGATTATGGCATCAGTTTCAAAGCAGCTCTTAGCAAACTCGGCTACTTGAAGAAAATGGGTTGTGCAGGCCAAATAGCCAAACATACACACGCACACGCAATTAAAATCAAATGCCTAGATGATCATTTCAGTTTTAATTAGATTTTACCAGGACTGTGAGTTAAGGCTGCAGGCTGAGATGTTGATTTAAAGCTGTAGCTAATGTGTTTTATTGCCAGATTTGCTCACAGTCAAAGCTAATTATCCCTATTATGCTTACATGATTTTTCAAACAACCAAAAAAAAAAAAGGCATTAAAAAAGTGAGTTGGTAGCAAGCAGATTGGCCTGCCAGTGTCTGTGTGTGCACATGCATGTGTGTATTTACCAGCCATTTAAAACCCAGATCTTCAGTCATACAGGGAAAAAAACCCCAAGCAATTAGCAGATGAAGTGTGGTACTGTTAAACAAACATCTCATTTCCATCAGGAAACACTGAATGCAATATGATCTTACGCTATTTCTAAATACAGTGATGTTGTGGAAAGTAAGCTCTTTTAGGGGAGAGCTAAGAAATGCTGAGTAGTTCATTGAAAACCTATCTTAGAATGTGAGGGGGCCTAAAGGGAATTTTCAGTGGTTTTCAATGGGAAAAAAAAAATCAAACACTGTTTTTTGTTTCTCGCAGTTACTTTATTCTTCTCACTATTAACATTCCTTAGTTTTATCTCTGGGAAAATTAAGAATGGAAAACACTGAGGAAAAAGAAGAAGAAAACATAAGTTTGAAGATTTTTACGTTTTTAATTCTTAAAACTGCCAAGAAATTTCAAAAGAAATAGCACTTGGGGTGGAAAAAAAAAAAAAAAGCAACCCATAACTACTCTGTTTGAAGTGAAGCCTTGCCTGTTTTCCTCAGAAAGAGTTCAGCTATGTCTTGAAGAAGCCTTCCCCACTGCTCTTCCCTCCTCCTTGAGCAAGGACCCAAGAGTGTTTGCTCTTGCTTTCATCTCTCTCTCCACTGCCTCCACCCTGAGCGGGTGCTCAGGGTCTGCCATCCACTTGTTCTTCTATCAGGGAGCCTCCTATGATGTGCATTCTAAGGAGACTCCAAGAAACTCGTCTTCCATGAGTTAAACCAAAAATAGCACACATACAGCCAGCCAATACTCCCTCCCCTCCTCCCTCTCTCCCTGCTCCTGTCAGAACAGATTGCATTTTGCTTCTGTTTTGATTTTTAAAGGAAAACATTCTGGACAGAAAAAGAGTATGTTTTCCCACTAGAAAATGTTAGTTTTCTTTAAAAAAAAAAGGAAGAAAAACTCCCCCCAAAACCAACCCTGTTGAGATCACATGGCAGGGCTGCAGTGCCTCAGTGGTTTCTCCTCGAGGCGAGTCCCCCAGAGTGCCAGGGCCAGCAGGGAAGAACAGCCTGCTGAGCCAGAGTGGTCAATTGTGTCAAAAGGTGTTCAGCTTTCAAGTGTTCTGTCTCACCACTGGAGCTGCTGGTCAGCTCTCCCCCAAAACTGAAGTTGTCTTCCATGCTGTTTCTGCAGGAATGCCATGGGACTCTGCAGACTGATGTAAATGATGCATTTTAGGGCAAAAAATTCAGAGAAGAGAGATGTTTCATCCTCTGAACACGATGCTGTGTTGCTGAATATGCAGATGGATTTTCACTACAAGCAGGATGTCTCCTATTTATAACTTTTGTTTACTGGCAGTTACTCTGTCGCCACGTAGGGGAAATTCTTCTTCCCTAAATCTTTGTGCTGATGGAGACACCTTCCCAGCTGCTACCCAGCCATGCCATGGAGCTCATCACACAGCCTGGGAACATCACCCCCAGCACAGGCAGATCCACAGAAGGACCTCTTCTAAAAAGAGACAACTGCTCATGGCCTGACAGCTCATCCCTAACAAGCCAGGGTGGTTCTTGGCAACCTAAGTGCCACTAAAGTTAGTCTGCTGTCACTAGATAAGGAAACCACTTTCTCAACATTATTGATAGAAAAGCAAAGTATTGAGTGCCTGTACCTCCCCAAGGCCTCACATACACAGCATTAAAAGACATCCAGCAGTGGACTATATAAAATCTCAGTGAAAGATTAAAGAAAAGAAAAAGAGAAAGCTGGCTTTAGTATTTTAATTGCCATTGCATTTGACAATTTTAGGCTTTGGCTAGAGCAAGGATCTAACAGAGATTCCTGCCATTAATTGCTTTTGCATTTACAGTTACTAGGTTCTTAAAACAATTTTTATGAGCAATACACTAAAACAACTTCAGAATTTCTGACTTTCTTAGCCTTGTAAAAAAATCCAAAATACTGGAGTAGAAAAGCACTCAAAAACCATAGATATTTTGCTGAAGCCAGCCCCTACACTGTTTCAAGTCAGCTATGCTGCTGTTTCACACCCAGCAGCAGAACCAAGGCCAGCCAGAGCACCTCTGATGTAACTTGCATGTGATCCCCAACCTGGACAGACACAGCACAGCCCACCTAGGGCATGCCCACAGAATTATTTCCACCTCTTTCCCCAAGGTGTTCCAGCCTGCCCTCTGGTCTCAGCAGGTTTGGGGATTGCACAGCCATGCCCAGGAGGCTGTACCAGCACGTTACAGGTGTGTGCTCCTACCTGTGTGCTGCAGATCACCCATTAGTTTTACCATTACTGCAGCAGCAGTGATTTTACTATCACTTGCTTTAAGGGAACAGCTGGCCTTGCTTCTTTGGTGTGTGTATTTCCAAGCAAGTCAGCCAAGAGCAGTGGGTGAATGCAGCAATGAAAGGCCCCTCTTAGAGAGCCTTTCCCTGGGCATCCAACAAAGGGGAAAGAGAAGAGCCACGGCTGGACGAGACCCAAGAGCTCTTCATGTGAGTAACTGCAAATGGGAAAAAGATGCCCCAAGAGACAGAGCTGGAGGCAAGTTGTGACAATGGTTAATAACTCCCAAGGCTGGCAGGGCTGAGGATTATTTAACAGCCCAGCACGCCATGCATTGGATGGACACCACCACTCTGAAATCCTGGAGGATTTTGCTCAGTCTGCTTCTAAATGACACCTGCAGATGAAGACAGAGCTTTCTGCTTTTCCAGCACTAAACAAATTGCACTTTTCACCAACACCTGGCCAAGGTTTCTGCTTCTGTCTCGTCCTCCTCGTACCTTCTCAGTCGAACTGAATCCAGCCATCATTTTAACTTTCAATCCACAATGGAAAGGTCAGATCCTGTGGACAGAGGCCAAAGCCTTTGTTTGCAGCCCCAAATAGGATTGCATTAGTTAAGCCTTAGCTGCCGTTCCCAATTTTCTTCATTCACAGTACACACTGGCAGCCAATTTGGTTGAAAGAAATTTGGCAACTGCTCTTGGACCTTCATCCTCCACTGTTGCTTTCTCCCCCAGTTAAACCAACTATTTTCCTTTGCTATTAATGACAGATACTAAAGCATCTCACTAGTGCCTAAGCAGAGCAAACAAATGTGTGCCTGTTCAGGAAGGACTTGGCCCAAACCATGAGGATCTGATAGCAATTAATGCCTGTGTACAGAGACCTTTTTCTTCCTATTGAAGCATTTTCATATACAGCACAGAGCACATCACCATCCAGCATGCAAAAAGTGACAGTATGCACAGGATGATGTATCTATTAAACTAAACAAAACAGGAATTCAAACCTCTGAGGGCTGCAGAGGGATGACAACAGGATGAATAACGACTGGGATGGTGAAAGCCTAACTGCAGACATGGTGGATTTTCTCTACTGAAAAACTCTGTGTGGTATTTGTAGGTTTTTGTGCTGTGGTTTCAAGTATGTAGAACTATCAGTACTTTTTAGGAAGGACTAAGAGCATGAAGACCTTAACACTTCAAAAGCAGCCTTCAAATACTGCTTTTCATGTAATGGACCTTTCCTAATACAGATCAGGATAGGTCTCAACCCTGACATCACTAGATGCAATGACTTGCTAGAGGAAGGAGGCAATAGATGTGTCATCTCCTGGCCTGCACCACCAGCATGCAACTTATCTATGGTATTTGTTTTTCATCAGTAAAATGGAACTGCATACATGGGCATAGACTTTTAACTCACAGGCGGCTCTGCTGTGGAAACCTGCAGTGTGAGAGGTGCTTGCATACAAACTCCTTGGCATGCTGGAGTCCTCCAATGGCTCTTTCCCAAAATGAGTGGCCATGAAAGGCAAGTATCACTGAATGCGATCTGGACTTTAATTTACTGCATTCCATTCAAAAGCTGCTCCAGTCAGGTTAATCAAACTCTGCCAGCATGACTTCATACATTCCCCATGTTTTATTTATTCCTCTGATATGTTAAGATGAAAAGATACTGGGTTATCCATGGGTCCTGGCTGCCAATAAATATCAGGACTGGAAGTTGTGTTGTTGGCTCATGGCACTAATGAGAGGTTTGTAACAAAATCACTGGCACCATTTATTGACTTTGCAAAACAACCAGTTTTCTAACTCACTATCATTAACTGATCCCATGAAAGTCAGGCTTAAAAGGAAGTCCGATGCCATTAGCATAGCTGGGCTCCCCACTGGCAGCTCACTAAGGGACTGCCAGTCGGATTACTTCCAGGCTTAACCCCTGGAGCTCAGAAATCCCTTTGTACTCTGAATTGAAGGGGAAGCTGAAATGTGCTGCTATGTGCTGTCCTTTTCCAAAGCTCAGCAGCACCAGCTCCCCCATCTGAGGATGCACCAGCAGTAGCTGGACTGGAATTTTATTTTTTTTTTTTGTATAATGATGGTGGCAAAACACTGGCAGAGGTTGCCCAGAGAGGTGGTGGATCCCCATCCCTGGAAACATCCAAGGTCGGATTGGGCAGGGCTCTGAGCAATGCTCAAGTCCCTGCTCATTGCAGAGGAGCTGGACTAGATAATCTTTAAAGGTGACTTCCAACCCAAACTATTCTGAGATTCTGTCATTACATTCCTGTTGGTGGTTGGGTTTCTGTCTTTTTACTTACAGAATTTTTTCCCATAAGTTGCTAGGAAACTAACTACTGGGTACTTAGGGGTACTTAAGAAAAACAAGAGAGTGGCTAAGAGAGAGGAGTGTAGCATCTGACTACACTGTTTTTCCTCTGGAAGTTTCTCTTTGAGGGAGGAAATGCCGCAGGATTTTTTGGGGGGCAGGGAAAGGACAGGGCTGGGGGCAGCTGCAGGCTTTCCCTCAGGGCTTTGGGGAAGGATGGTCGAGCTGCAGCTTGAGGGAAAGGAATTTGCTTCCACTGCCATAACCCAGCCGGGAGCTGCCTTTGTTCTGCTGCTGAGCCCCGGGATGTCCCACAGTTCCAGCTACAGCCATGGAGCTTCTGATACATCTCATCCACCATTCCTGCTGTTCGAGCTTGGTGCTCCTCAGAGTCCTGCTCGGGCACCAGGATCAGCTGCCCCAGGAGGGTTTGTGAGGCAAAGTCTCTCCTCCATCCCTGCCCATCTGGGCAACAGGATCAGCTGCCCCAAGGAAGTTCGTGAACCAAACCATCTCCTCCATCCCTTCCCTTCTGGGCCCATCACTGTGTGCTGCCTGAGCCTGCGCACAGCGCCCCCTGCAGGCCTGGAGGAATCACCACACTGCCCTGCCCGGCCATGAGCCAGCAGCGCCCCTGCTGGCCGTGACCGGAACTGCACCGAGGGGAAAGTGCCCGCGTCCAGGAAGGGTCCCTGGGCTCCTGCTCTGGTTTGTGGCTGTGTTTGTTTGCTTTATTATACACACTAGTAAAGAACTGTTATTCCTATTCTCATATCTTTTTGCCTGAGAGCCCCTTAATTTCAAAATTATAATAACTCAGACAAAGGGAATTGACATTCTCTGTTCCATGAAAAGCTCCGGCTTTCCCTAGCAGACACCTGTCTTTGAAACCAAAACAATTCCTTACTGAGAAATGGCTGGACTTCTCACCACTCTTAAACTTCTTCTGCAATTAAGAGCAGTAATGAAGAGACAGGTGAGAATCTTGATCCCCATTCAGATGTCTCCAAAACACAACTATTCAGCTAAGTCTTCATTTAGGTCTAACACTTGTTGCAACCTGAGAAGACACTGTTGGTGCAATGATAATTCTGTTTCATGTTTTACTAGAATCTGGTTATTCTACACAGTTTTGTTTTATTGGTGGCAGGAATTTTATCGTGCCAAAAATGCCTAATATCCTACTAGTGTTTTTGGATTATTTCTTCAGTAAGGATTGTATATACTGCAAAATCCCCCTTCACTGAAGTAGGAGTATTTAAATGGAATAGATAATTTTCAGCAAAAGTGTAATGGGTAAAAATGTAGGATAATTGCTTCTGCTTTTTCACTTTGATACTGTCAAAACACGTCTGTTCAATAAGCACAGAGCAGCTCTGTCATTATATTTAGACACATATATTAATTGAATTATATTTCTATTTATTTTACTCAATGTCATTCTGTTTATACACAGAGAATGATTCATTATTTTTAAATTATTTTTTCAATACTGGCCATTCCATACAATTTTAAAATACTGCATTTCCTTTCCAACTCTGAAGTCTTGTTTAATACCTAAAGACAAGCTGCAGAGCAGAATCAACATCCCTTCACGAGTCCTGACTCCTACACTTCATAAACCAGATTTTTGGAATAAATATAACCAGCTAGGGGTTTGAGTCAGGAAAAACTAGCCCTGTTCTGTACTTGACAAACACTGAAGATATAGGCTACTAGAAGGAAGAAATATATAAGGGACAACAACAAAGAATGCAAAGACCTTTTTAAGGGTCTAAAGAGAGTGCTGCTCTCCAGGCAGGGTGCTGCATCAGATGTGTGCAGATGCTCAGTGTCTGAAGGCACATCCCCAAACCAGCAGTGCAACTGCACCCTCACACAAAAAGACTGGGAATTTCTTCCTCTAATGCTTCCCAGCACCAGGCCAGAATCCAAAGCCTCTGCCCAAGGGCATCTGCTCATTTTAAATGAGTGCACTGTGCTCCTTCCCTCCTTACCCACAAAGCTGGACATGAGATTTATGTTGGAGGAGGAGCAGTTAATGCGTGAATGACTTCACAAGGTCGTTAGAGATTAAAGTTGACAGAGACTAAATTCTGCTGAAACCAAGAGAGGTATAGGAAGGGGCTTGGGCCAACATTGGGACCACTGGACAAAATAAACAGGTAATTCAGACTCAGAACTGTGAAAAACACTATGGGAAGCAGTGGGTCACTCACTCCTAAATGTCCCCTGGGAGAAGGGGGAGCCTTCCCCCCCCCCAGTACCCAACATCCAAAGCCTGAAGGACAAGCATTGGAGCTTTCATTCAAAATCCAATGCACACAGAAAAAGGATTATTATTTTTCTTGAAGAGGGGGAAGGTTCAGAGTCAAGTATGCTTTTCTTCCTTTTTTTAATTTCAATGGCTTTACAAGTTCCTGAAGCCACTTGGGCTACAGAAATGTATTTCTATCATTTTCACTTTGACCAGCAAAGCAAGTAGTGTGTACAAAGGAAAAAAAAAAAAAAAAAAAGGCACACAATATCAACCACAACACTGACATGAAATAAAATACTTCAGAGATATGATGTGTTGAGGCACCCTCCTGGCTACTCTTAAAAGATGTCAAGTGTAATTCAGATTTGATTTCTTCCACTGTGGGTGACCCTGGCAGCATAAAACTTCCATCAATAAAAAAATTTCAGCCACATGACTTAAAACTCCCTGTTTATAAACACTAAGAGGATGTGTGAACTGGATCATGAATCTGCTCTCAACTTCCAAGTGCTGCAGCCAGCCAGCCAGACACAGGGCATATATCCTGGATCAAGACAACAGTGTCCAATTAACCTAATTATTTTCTTGGAACAAAGGTTCTGAAGAGTTTTTGTTACAAAATGTTGATGTTTCCTTTCCCTGTGACAGTTCATTGGCCCAATGCTGCCTGGGAGAGAGAGAAGGCTCTTCCAGATAAAACCTTGGCTGGTTTTAAATGCTTTTTTATATTTATAATAATACCAAAAAATTCTAACAGCACACACAGAAAATTTTGCCTTGTAAAACAGGTGTGAGGCAGGACAGATGCTGAGCTTTACTTTTCTCATCACAATTCTTTTTATTCTGCTCAGCAGTCAACATGGAAGGGAAGCACAGCACCTGGAACCTGGGAAGGCCAACCTGAACAATAGAGATGGCCACACAAAAAAAGTAATGTGATAAAAGAGGAGGAGCAGATCAAGTAGGTCAAAACCATCTACTATCAGAACTAGCCAGAGTTTGAGAGGGAAGGTCCAGGGTGGTCCATGAGCACATCAGCCAGTCTCCATGTGTGCACTGGCAATGCCTGCAGGACTGTTCAGACTCCTGGGTCTTTCAGAGAGTGCATTTGGTGCACACCTGAGGTGGAGCACTAGACTTTACTCGCTGGACAGGAAATTTAGGATGCTTGCTCCAAGGACAGGCTGTGATCCAAACTGGTATATGCACATGAGGGCACTGGAAGGATCTGCCCTCACACATTGCTACTGCTCTGAACCAAAACACCCCCCCTCCACACTAGTGGAGTAAGAACTACAGGGCCATAGGCATTGTGTTTGCCAAAACTATGGGAACAGAAGGAAAACCAAGCCTGCTAACAGAGTACAGCACCGAGACAGATTTACAGCTGCACACATTAAGTCATTAAAGACCTAAACACATTTAAAAAGCACAAAGATAGAGACAAAATTAGTCTCCGAGTTAAAAAGATATCTTCACTTTTTTGCTTTATTGAAAACAATTTCAGTTTCTGATTCTTTCTCTCAGGTTTGATTTCTGGTTTTCTGGTCCTGTAGAGGAAAAAAATCCCTCTGGATACAAACACACCCGTGGGAGGGAGCTCACACATGAGCTTGGGTCTTCATTTCCTTTGCCATTCTGCTCCCCATGAAGTCCAACCAAAGGATGCAACTGATGTGTTTCATTTGTTTGCTGTCAACAAAGATTTGGTTCCACGGGGTGGGGAGTTGTCAATTTATGAAGACCTTAAATTATTGCTAGAAGTATAAATGACAGCTGAATATGAAAGTTTTACTTTGTGTTTACCCAAGATATGAAGGTATTCTTTGGTGCTGAGATCTGCCCTCGTACCTCCCAGGGAGCTGATATAAATTCTAGTTCTGAGAATGAGTTCAGCCTGCAGCACTGGGTGGAGTGCCCACATCAGGGAAAATGATCTGCAAATAATAGTTCTCCATCAGCAAAAAAATGAAAGCAGTGGTTAAAAGAAACCAGCAGTTAAAGGTAATACCCATAAAAGAATCACAAAGTGGGATGCAGAGACCAGCGAGCATCCAGCTCTTTATGCCCTGCTTTCCTGCACTCACACCTAAGTAAATAAGAAAGGAAGATGTAAGGAGGAGACCACCAACATCTGGGTAATTCAGTTCCACGCAGAACGTGGTGAGTTTCCCCGAGCCACCGGCAGTCAAGTTCACTGATGATATCTGCTCACATAAAATGTCACCCACAAAACTCCCTCCCTTAAGGGGACGTTTCATAGAACTTCCTAAGCGACACGCTCATCATCCTGCTCGGAAAAGGTCATCAAACCCTGCATTCTCATTTTGCACTGCTCTCGCCGACGGCTGTGATTTAGAGCAGTCGTGATTACCGCCACAGCCAGCGAGAGGCTCGCGCCGACCGATACCGGCGCTCCAATTTGGCAGGCTAAAAGTCTCCTAAAATCATGAAGTGCTGCCATAACTTTATATGACTTCATTCCAAACCCTCAGCTATTTCTAAAATAAAGCGTTTAAAGACATTTCAGGGCTCCAATTACAGTCTCTAAAAGGAAATGTACTGCTGGAGACCTCGCGGTGCTCGTGCCCAAATCCTCCTGCAAATGTGCACTCAAATGCTTCCAAATTGGTTCCCGCAGAGTAAAGTTACTAGAAATCAGTGCACCATTTTTCACTTCATTTTCTGACGACTTTATAAGGCTGGGAAGCGAGAAGCATACTGAATGGATTTACACTGATGCCCAGGGATGCTGTGATGCCACAGCAAACAGCCAGGATGCAGGGTTTTATGTGGCTGCTGGCAAACCTTCCCGGTGCTCAGCCCGTTCTCCCATGTGCCTGTTTTGTTCCATTTTTGAAAAATGAGTTGGAAAACAAAGAGGCCAAAAGCTATGGCCTGAAGGAAGCTCTGCAAGCTGAGAGTGGCCTCTGGCTCTGCCCGAACAGTCAATTTTCCTGAGTAAAACCCTCTACAGAAGGTCAGGCTCCTGGCAGACCCTCTGCCAAGGGAACACTCCTCTTCAGCCTCAACCTCTCTTCAAGTTTTGCATATCTATTGTAATCCCCAAGCAGAAATATCTACGTGCATGAAGATAAAAGTAGGAAAAATACCAAAATCCTTTGTTGATACAAATTATATAAATACCTGCAAGGAACTTACAGCAGGTATTAATTTACCATAAAATAAAGGTACTTGAATGAAAAGAAAAATTTCCAGCGAGTCTTTCATCCTGGAAAAGCATTCTCATAAAACAGAGGGGAAAAAACCATAATAATTCAGGCTTAGTTGAAAATATTTGGCTCCTAAAAAAAGAGCAGAGCATAACAAGCTCTAAACCAAAAGTCTGACATGGAAAACCCAAAAATTAGAAAACGTGTGTCGGGAAAGGGTCTCAATAGCAGAGCAGGTGATATTTTGTGTCGAATATTTGTCTTTCCATTTTTTACTGCCTCTCAGATGTGGTCAGCAGTCTTAACATTAGCAGTTAGGTTGAGGAATACAAACCCATGTAACAGCAAGAAATCACCTGCCAAGTGCACTCTGCAATGAGCTTAAAAATATCCCACTAACCCATTACCACGCTGTTTTCCAGTACTGGGCAAGCACAAACCAATGTCCAAAGGCAAAAGGCCCAACAACCCACCCTGGTATTGGCTCCTGAACAAAAACTGCCAGGTTTGGATGCTTGTTGCTGTTGTGCCTTTGGCACAAAGAAAAAGCTCTGTCCTTTTGAGCCTGACTGATGCGGAAGAATGTGATCCCTAAATAGTGAGCCTTGAGCCTCCCTTCCCAGACAGATCCAGTCAGGACGCAGAGTTGCAGTGGAAATAAATGCAGTTCCTAAATTATGGCTGGAGAAGAGTGCTTTTTAGCAGCATTTCTCAGTTTCTTTAATGTCCAAGATAAAAATCAGCACATTGGCATTCTGAGTTTCGCTGATTCCGACCAGAAATCGTAAGCTGGATTTGTTTTGGGTTCCTTTGGTCCACGCAGTGCGTGGAATAGTCCTGATTAGATTTTACTGCCAATTATTTTTCCTGCAGGGGGAAAAAAAAATACAACACTTCTTGTGCTAACAGGAAAATTAAAGCCCTTGTAATTCTCACATGACAATGTCAAAAGGACTTACTGGGAGGCACAAAGAGCTGTGCATTGCGTTGGGAGCTCTGTTTGTAGCTTAAACAGCCAAAGCAGCTCCAAGGGTACCTCGTCTTCTTCCTCTTCTGGCTCTGCAAAGGCAGATGTGTGAGCTGTGAGTGGCCCTGCTGGCTGGCACTGCTCTGAATTCCAAATCCAGAGCATCCGGCCGCAGCCCAGGCAGAGCGTGGCAAGCAAGGCAAAGGCACAAAGACACAACGGCAATTCACGGATTACTAAACCTGATTTAATCCTTCCTGCAGTATCTGACAGGACTGAACAACGCACAACGTCCTCACTCCTGATGTCTGCAGAAGGATTACAGAAGTACGAGCTAATTATTTCAATGCACTTTTTTTGAAGGTGTTTCTACATGAACCTATTAAATGTGCACAGAAACACACAAACTGGCCTGTAACAAGCTCCAAGGGCTCCTCTCTTGCAAGTGCCTGGTTATTGAAACTGAGGTGACTTTTGCATCACATTTGGCTAGTACAGTTGACAGTGAGGAAAATGCACTTGAAGGTGAGTCCTTCCTGCCAGCCTGCTCCAGAGGAGTGAAGGATGATGAGAGAAGGTGATGGAATACACAGGTTTTATTACACACAGACTGTGCTTTCCCATTGAGATACTGATGCCTTCCTCTTCTTCCCTGTACATTTTCCACTATATAACCTGTGTGTCTCGAGAACAGAGACATTCAGGGTACCAGGCAGTTTAAAACTTCTTATCTTCAAGTTATTTATAATCGGCCACTTTTCCCAAGGAACTGCAGCTAAGGCTTTCTTCCAGAAAGGCGAGATAAGTTTAGCAGTAACTATGGGAAAGCTCTTAGTAGCAGACTTGAGACAAGGATGAAGGAAAGTGAAAGCTGTCAGAGTAAATCCTAGGTGAGATGCCTCACTGCATCTTCATGCTGTAAGTTAGCACCAGCTCTCCATGGCAGCCTGCAGCTGTTCATGTTGTCATTTTGGACTTTTTCATCACACATATTCATTTTTATTAAATGGTGCAATTTGCCTTTTCTTCTTTGGCACAATTATTTAATTAATCTTTCTCCAGCATCCTGGAGTACACAGAGTGCACTGTCCAGATATTCCTAGAACCAAATTTTTAGCTGCTGTTTTTTCTTATATAAAAACTGTATACTAAGGGGGGAAAAATATTTCTTAGAAAAGTTAATCAACTTTCATCTCCTTCTGATAAGTAAGACTTATATGCATTCAGCAACTCTTTTCAGGAATGCATTTACTTTCCCCCCTATATTTTAGACCTCAGAATTTACAGTGCAAGGCAGCATCAGCATTTGTAGGTTGGATATTTACCTAGTTAACTGTAGTTAATGGAACTTTTTATATAAAGCCCTTTCCCAGTTCTGAAAAACAATAACTTCAAATTCACCTGTGTAAGAGGAGATAAAGCAAGATTCTACAACTCTTCACCCAGCATCACATCAGCTTGCTAAAGCAGCCCCCATGCCCTACACTCCACATCAACCATTACCCCAAAGCACTCTAGGAAGATGAGTTTTATACTCAACTTTTTTTAGCCCCACACATTTCAGATCAGACATGACAGCTCTTCAGTGAGTATCATCCAAAACATCATGCTAATGTCCAAAAAATTTGTTTTATGCATTCCTGTACCTTGAGCAAACTCTTCTGCAAGTTCCACAAATGATCAGATATTCTACTACAGAAAACTTGCTGATGGAGGCTGCACATCTTGGAGTGCTTAACAAAACAAAACCTGCTCCTGGCCTTTGCAATGCCAAGAAACATTTCTGTACATGCCTTCAGAAATATACCTGTGTCGTTATACCACAGGACAAATGCTTATTGATATTTCAACTGTAGTCTATTGGATTTCTTAATAACCAAGTGTCTTTATTCTATCCACAATAGCATTCACCCTGAGTAATTGTCTTCCATTCCCGAAAATGGCTGTGAAGCCAAATGTGGAAGAAAAGGGAAAAGCTCTGCACAGCATTTACAATAATTGTAATAGTTGTCCTGTAATATCTATTTTGTTCCCTGTTATTTCTCCTCTAGACCATTTTCATTTCAAAATATAATGTGCCCATCACACTTGGAATATACATATGTAATTTCTATGTTTTGCATAAAAACAATATAGTAAGTATCAACCTGTAATAAAGGCAACCTGGGATCTTCAGGAAACTAATTGAACTTGAAAGTCACAGCCACAACCTGTGCCTATTGTACCTTACCTGCCCACCAGCTCCACTCTGAGCTGCACACTCTGTTTGTGGTTTGGGGGGCCCATTTTGTTACTGCTAGCTCCTTTGTTTCATTTGCAATTGATTGCTGTTAAATAGTGGTGAGTTTTCCTGCACTGCTGCCAGCTCTACTGACTGAGACATGAGTAGTTTCCTGCTTGGCAGCTCTTGCACAAGCAAGCACGTGGTGTTCCGTGCATAAAGCGCTGCAAAACTCCACATGGTTGTTTGCTCAGAGCAAACCTGGGACGTGTCTTTCTGACCAGCTCAATTCCTCTTTCATTGCTGTTAACACTGGGATCCTTTCTTGCTCTGTTACCAACTCACCCCTGCAGTTTGGTGTCTCACCTTTTCTCAGGTGCTGGAAGCATTTCTTTGTAATAGAGGGCAATTGTAATACCAGAATTCTGCAAAGCTCTCTGTGTTCGCACCATTACCCAACTCCCTAAAAATAGACATGCACATTTCTTTGTGGTATTCCCTTCTATGCTTAAGATAACAAAAACACAGAGTAAGATAGATCTGGAAGGACCAGCAGTGTCTACAAGCCTAATGCAAAGTATCTGAAGGACCTATGTAACATAGGGTCTCCCACATGTCCCTAGACTGGGTTCCCTAGTGGGTTACTGCTACTGCTCCAGTCTACATCTCTTTATCCTGCCTGATGTGCATATCTCCTTCTCTCTGCAGCAACCTGCCACCTCAAAGCTGCCACCAGATCTGCTTTCTACCTTCTCTGTAAGCTAAACAACCAGCAGTCACCAAATTCTTTGTCCCCTAAGCTCCCAATCATTCTTGCTGCTCCATTCACACTCTTTCCAGTTCCTCTTTCCCATTTGGACACTCAACATCCATCCAAGAACAGTGCTCACACTGAGACCTGCCACATGTTGACCTCATCAGAAGACAAAAGAACACCAACCAACCAAATAAATATAACAAAGTTTTGGTGCTGGCAATGTGCAGTCCAAGTGTTGATATTCAGCAGTCCTGGTGCACCTCTGCAGGCAGACTGAGCCCTCTGTCCCCTGGGTCCCATCTGTCACTGCCATGCTGACACGAGTGACTAATTAATGAGCTCACACTTTGACTAACTTCACAAGTCACAGCATTCAAGAGGGGAAAGGGCTGGATGGACTAATGCTGTCAATTGCCAGCTGATGCTGACCTCCTTGAAGCACCTACTCTGACAACCTCTCTTCTGACAGTGTCTGCCCAAAGAGCAGCATCATGTGTTCTTCACAAGCCTGTCACTGCAAGCTCCACTTCAGCAACAGGCACAAACCACCTGCCACTCACAGCTTTAAAAAACACAAACAAAACAACTGTTTGTGTTTTGATGGCAAGCTCTTGTTGATTACCAAGCACAGCAGGAAGATCTCAGGTGCTTTTGGTATGGCAACAAAACAAATCATTCATGGAAATTATTCAGATACTCAACTGGTAGGAATCACTGCCACTCCAGGGAAGTCAGTAGGCCAGAACCCTGTTCATATTAAAAACAAATAGATCCCCAGAGACCCCTGCTGACATATCTGCTAGCAATCTAGAACCTGACTAATCTTTCAAAGTATTTTTTTTCAGCCTCAAACTCCTCACATCCATTGCTCCTTTTGGGATTTTGTAACTCACCCTAAGACTCATATACATTATTTATCTTCAAGAGCCTTTTCTCCCCTTGTCTAGTTCCTCAACAATCCAAGGCAGTATCCAAGACAAACACAAGGCTTTTCCTTTAACCAGTCTGGGTAAGTACTGTCCTGCCATAAGTCTTTTTATTTTAAGACATTGGTCTAGCAGGAGGAATTGACATGGAAATGAGTGTCATTACCAGCATAAACAATCTGTTACTTTCCATAAAAGTCAGAGTGCTAAATCACCACTGGTCCACTACATTACCATCTGAATAGCAGGAGGTAGCTAATGGGCCATATGTTAAAAAGCAGGTTACCCGCGTCTTCATTTGCAAATGAAAAGCAAGAATGACAGCTGAGTGGTGAAGATATGACCATTGATCATATTGCCATTCCCAGGGCCCCCATGCAGAATACCCAGCTATGACACAACCAGACAGTTCCTCAGCTCCAAATACCATCCACCTCACGACAAGGCTCCAAAAACCCACTTGTGATACACCACAGTGTGTCACCCAGCCTGCTTCCAGCTCAGCATAGAAGGTTTCCCAACTAAATTTCACCTATCAGATGGGTAATGTGATGGCAGGCTCTCACAGTTAAGGGATGAATATTATGTATACGTTAGGAGAATTTGTATTGATGTACAGTTATAATTATTGTGATTTGTTCTCCCATAGTCCCCTTTGGGAGGGACCAGGGTTGGCTGATACAACCCCACAGGTATAAAAGGTGGCACAGCCATTTTGTGGGTGAGCATGTGGCAGAGGGTCATATGCTCCCAGTGCCATTTGCTCTTTCCTTATCCAGACCTTTGTTGCATTTTGTCAAGGTTTAACAAACCTTTGAAATTTTAAAAGTGAGGGTAGTTTCTCACAACAAAGAAATACCTGAAGAACTGCACCACAGAAGGTCCACATTTGCCTTCCCAAGTTGTGACACACACCAAAGAGCCCGAGTTTCCCAACAGAGCTGCAGTGAGGAAGCAAAACAAAAACCCTGCATCAGCAGGGGTTCATCATCCAAACCAACAACTATAGGGCAGAAATACCCAACCCTGCCCCATCTGCAGTTTTTGGTCCCAACACCATGAGCTAAGTGATGCCTTCAGAGGACTAGCTAAAAAGCAGCTATTATGCTGACTTTGTACCAGGAAGAACACCAGAGAGCCCTTCTTTAGGCAGGAATTAACCACCAAGTTCCACTTCAATAAGTAAGGCAGGCAGAAAAGAGTCTTCAGCTCTGTGATGGGAAGCACTTAATGGAGTTATCCCTCCCCAGCCAGAGCTGCTCCCTCTCAACTGTGGCCACAAAAAGATGAAGGGTGGGGAGGGGCAGGAACATTTCCAGATACGTCTGTGCTTGACTTTGTAGATCCGCCTTGGTCTGTTGGATTTACAGTTGCATATCTGTGTTCCAGGAGGATCCACGGCTGAAGTTTCCAGTGCATTTGAGATCCAAAGCATCTCTGAACCCCAATGACTTGGGCCCTCTTCCTGTAAGTGATGCTGTGCCTGTGTTCTAACCCACCCCTGCTGTCCCAGGCTGCTGCAGCCCTTCTTGGAGGCTCTGGAGCCGTGCTGTGTGCTGGGGCTTGCTCAGGCCCTCCAGAGCCAGCCCAGGAGGCTCTAACTCATGGGTGGCCTCTTTCTGTGCTGCTGAAATGCTGGGCTGTGCACACACTTACCTGGGCTGTGTCTCTGACTGTGCTTTGAGGTAATCATTTACTGCTTAGGAAACCAGAGCAGATCGTGCCAAGCAAGCTCTGTCAGTGCACCAGCATAGTCTAGCATTTAGAAATCTGAATAAATGTTGATTTTTCAGTGAAATCTCCATATTTTGCAGAGCAGATAATCAATTTAATTTCAGAAGTTTTATCATACTTGTAATCAAAGTATAATGGGGACTTACAGGCATGTCAAATGCAGAGCTTTGCTGTATTTTTAAAATACTCCCAGACTTTAAAGGCAGAGAGTAACGTGTGAAGGCTGACACATTCCTGGTCACAGCAGCAGGAATGCTCCTTGGCTTTAGGAAACAGCTGTGCTTTTGCAGTTGTCCAGGTACATGGGACATGTGCTAACCTTGGAGGCACTGAAGGGCCAATTACAATTTGTCCTGTTAACTGCAAGGGGTGACACATGCAGTGAAACCAGGGTAGCCTGACTTGTCACTAACAAGAGATTTCACCTCTGTTCAACCTCCTGCTTGGGAGTGGGGTTGGGATGACTACAGAATTTAGCCTGAGTTTCTCCAAGACTGAAGTGAAATAATTTCTCCTGTGTGTTTTCTGGCAGCCCAGGCTGGCCAGCATTGCCTGTCCCCACAGCCTGCCATCTGCTCTCCTTTCTGCACTGCAGGCGCCTGGGACACGAGCAAAGGGAATGGATGAGAAGGGAAGCACTGAGGACTAGGTTAGGACATTCTTGTCCCACTGTACAGGGAGCCTGGGTTACTCATTTACAGTAAATAGGCCACAGAAGGAGCAGAAAGTTTCAAACTAAGCCACCATGGACCATCTGTTCTCTGTGATTGTTTGCTCACAGCAGGAAATGGGTGGGAATCCTGAGGCAACAGGTTTCCATTTCCAAGCTTTTAAAAATATTCCCTGCATGGGGTGCAGTCACCTGTCTAAGATCTAGCTCTGAGTCTGCCTGGATTTCTGGCCTTGCCATTGTGCATCTGGTCACTTGGGGTTTCCTACCTCACCAGCATCTTGGAGACAAGTCCAGGAGGTGTGGGCAGTGCACTGCTTCAGGCTGGGTGAGACTGGTACTATTTCACTTACCCTCTCTTTTCTTTGGTTTTTTTCCCATTTCCAGCCTGGCTGGGAGGAAAGAATACACCTGGATGGAAGAACATTTTATATAGACCATAGTAAGTAAGCACTCAGGTACTAGAGCAAATAGACAAAGGGAGGTACTAAGTATTGAAGTGAAAGCTTTGTGATTTTACTCTTCATTTAGGAAGCCAGGTGTTGATATGTGGAGACATTGATACCAGAGACTTAGTGCCCTCCTACGGTACTGTACATTCACTGGAAGCTTGCTTTAATTGGCTCATCAAGCTTTGTCCCTCTCTGACTTGTGAAGCATTAACATTTCCTCTCTGTGGTTTCTTTTGTTCTTGTTGATATTTTGGATTTGTTGTTGTTGTTGTTGATGATCCCATGGCTTATTTGCACTTAATAAATTAAAATATACACTAGGAATAGAAAATAAGATGAGAAAAGATCCTGTAGCCACAGCTCCACATATAGGCAGTGGAGCAATTAGCACTGAGAAGTACTTTCCTCTGCATTCAGGTCTGTGGCAGTGCTGATTCTGATCTTATTTCCTATTTAGAGCATGTGAAACTGCACCAGCCCATTAATATTCTCCAGTTCTGTTAGTGGAGTTTTAGTGTAAGTGATGTTTCATTGTAGATTTGTCTTCCTAGAGCATCTCAGAACTGCTGTGTGAGTTTTGTTGGTGTTTGAAAACAAAGCAGCCCACAAAGGCTGGGCTGGGTCGTCTTTTTTTTTTTTTTTTTTTTTTTGGTTGTTCTTTTCAAGATTTTAAGACTTATAATGAGACATTTCTTCACATCCATAGCTAACTCTCATAACCATCAGAGGAGGGTGCACACAGAGTTAAAACCTAAACTTAGCCATGTTTGACAGAATTAGGTTTGTCCCTCAGTATCACTGACACCCATGCTCATCCATAAAGATGACAGTATTAAGTCATTATTAAAAGACTGCCTTTAAAGTAATACCAATTGTGAAATGGTATAAATACCTCTAACTAAACATTAGAAATAATACACTTGTTAAGCACCCATTAAACCTCTTCCAAACTTCAGTACAGAGTTATTATCCTTTATCCCTTCTGTAATTGTTTTTCCCAACAGAGATCTGGAAATGTAACTATGGCAAATGATTCTAAACTGCTGCCACTAAGGAGTCACAGGATAAACCTGTCCCATTTAAAACACCTGTGTAACTGCTGAGCCTCCCAATCTCTCTTAAAACTCTTTCATTTTTCAGTCTCCTAAAGCTATTTATTCTGTTAGTCCCTAAAATGGAATGTTAAAGTCATACATTAATTAGAATTCCTCAAAGAGTTTGTTAGGAAGCAAAATTTCTGTGCATCTGAATTCTCCCTCTAGTCTCTTTTGAGTGGATTTAGCTTCTTATATAGCATTTTCCACAAAAGTTTAGGGAAGCTTTAGATAATGCTGCCTGTTTGCAGCAAATGTCCCTTTGGTCCCAGCCTGGTGCCCAAGCAGTGCTGTGGTGGCTGGGCTGGGGGCTGGAGGGCCAGGGGACAAAACCAGCAGGACAGGTCAGACAGAGTCAGCTGCTGGTCCTGTCCTGCTTCCCTGCTGTGACTCTGCTGTGTGGTTCTCCAGTGCTCTTTGTCCTCTTTTTGAAATGTTTTTCTCATCCTTGGGAGAAACTGCAGAAGTGCCCTGCAGGCAGCACAGCCCCTGTGCTGCCACCCAGGGAGCAGGATCACTCAGTGCTGGTGCAGCTCACAGGTGGGGCTGGTGCCAGGGGCTGGGTGTGCCACTGGCCCCTTCCCTGGCTCTGTGCTGTGCCCTGACCCCTCCCCTGGCTCTGTGCTGTGCCACTGGCCCCTGGCTCTGTGCTGTGCCACTGCCCCCTTCCCTGGCTCTGTGCTGTGCCACTGACCCCTGGCTCTGTGCTGTGCCACTGGCCCCTTCCCTGGCTCTGTGCTGTGCCACTGACCCCTTCCCTGGCTCTGTGCTGTGCCACTGGCCCCTTCCCTGCCTCTGTGCTGTGCCACTGGCCCCTTCCCTGCCTCTGTGCTGTGCCACTGGCCCCTTCCCTGGCTCTCTGGCCCTCAGCTGCCCTGTCACCTTACCCCATGGGCACACTGTGCTCCCTGCAGCACACACTGCTGCCTTCCTGGCAGCTCCCAGGCACCTACTAGGCACGTGTTGGAAGGGATCAGGAGGGAAAACAGCCCTTCTGCAGCCATTTTCTGAACAGTGAGCAGTGATCCACAGACAAGGGGCACGGATACCATCAGTGGGCTCCCCTCAAAGTCTGTCCACATCCACCAGCACATGATGGTATTCACCACCTGCATCAGTGATACACACAGGGAGTTAGGGAGAAGGACTCCTTAGGTCAGCAGGAAGCAGCAGGGCAGGAGAGGGGAGAGGGGCTCACTGGAATGGGATGGGAAGTCACAGTGGGCCTGGCCAATGGCCACTGCAGTGTGCAGGAAGAGGCTGTGTAAGGAGAATGGCAAAGTAATACTCAGAATGGGAATTATTAGTAGAATTTTGGTTGAAAAGGGCATGACAAATACCAACACCTGGACATGAGTTATTTCACTCTGTGATGTGTTGACAGCAGTGCCTAAATCCCAGCTGGAGTAACCCTTCTGATGCCATCAGCATTAGGAATGTCTGGCTCTGAGAGTTCTGTATCTGGCAGGGGGTCCCAAACTTCAGGGAAATAGTGGGGCCCTTGGAAAGGCAGGGAGAAGAGGGAATCCTCAAAGGCCTGAGAGCCTGGTGTATGACAGAGAACTGTATTGCTGGGAAGACTCAAATTCCTGAAATTTTTGAAAATATTGAGACTTTTGAAAGTATTCTTCAAAAAGAATGAATTTGTTATCCATGTCCACTCGGGATCAGGCAGAGAATCCTGAGCTACTGTTCCAGGTGGAGTGTTCATGCCAGACCCTTGTAGCCCTGGAACAGCATTTTTAATATGAAGTCCCTGTAAGACTCTGAGAAGAAACTTAGATTTGTTGGTGTCATTGCACACTCTGAAGTACAGAGAGCAAAGACACAGAGAGCTGGCACACTGTCAGTCATTTCCAGCTGTGTTTCCTCTGATTTCACAGAAAACTGGCACTGTGATTTGTGGCTGCTGGTGTCAAGGTGAACCAAGAAGGGGATTCCAGTGGAGGGGTTGAAAATGCAAAGGGCTGGGCTGGGTGCCCCACCTTGGCAGCAGCTCTGCTCCATCCATCTCTGGGGCCTCAGGCTGGCAGCCCTCCTCAGCATTTCCACAAGGGATAAATAACTTTAATGTGTGAAGGGAAATAAAGTAGTATTTTACTGTTAAATTAACTAATAGATCAAATGTCTTGAAATGTGCTTGCAGTCCTTCAGAATTTTCTGCAGTTAACATTTGCTGAATGACACTTTTCAGATCCCAGTCCCTCTTAAACCAGCTTGGGATGCTCAAACTTAGAGGGCTTTTCCAGTTGTAGAAACATGGGAAATGCAGTCTGATTGCTGCTGCCCAGTTCCTAACCCAGAGGAGTGTCTGTAACAAGCAGAGGGATGGCAGCCCTTGGTGACCAGCACCTTGCCATTGCAGGTGGCACCTGGGATGGGGTTTGGAGCATTGTCTGCTTGTTGCAACGCCATGTTTTGTTGTGATTCCGTCGTGTTCAGAATCTTGGCAGGAGCAGCTGTCTGGAGGCAGGGAAGGGCAGCCCCAGCAGGTCCTGTAGAGCCTTTCCTGTCATCCTCCTGGTGCTCCTCAAAGCTGTAGATGGAAAGAACTGGGCTGAGTTGTGCCACTGAAGCATCTCCACTGGTCCTTACTGGGTGATTCTCTTGCACCAAAACAGGACAGTTCTGCCTCCTTCACCTTCTCATTAAATCAGAGTCTAGGAAAAACGTTATTCCCTGCAGATTTACAAGTGTGATACCTCAGCTGTCTATGCAGAATTTCCAAACAGTAACAGGGTGTCATTGCCAAAAACTTTGTGTTCCTTTACCTGTCAGGCCGTGTATCTCCAGTCCCAGCCCACGTTCAAATGAACATGTTCACTCACTCCTGCAGACTCTGCCATCAAAGCAGTGCAGATTCCCTGGCTTCTGGGGTAGTTCTGTGTTTTTGAGTGAATGTTTTCAACTTAACAGTGTGTTGGGGCTGGGGAGGGTGGGGAGACACAAGCCTTTGC
>JAOTQP010000362.1:3305563-3317792 GCA_026413545.1 Cichladusa arquata | reverse complement strand
GGAAAGGAAAGGAAAGGAAAGGAAAGGAAAGGAAAGGAAAGGAAAGGAAAGGAAAGGAAAGGAAAGGAAAGGAAGTTTCTGGGACAAACAACAACAGTGAGAGAGAGGCAGACTGGCTGTGTTGCCACTACAAGTAAACAGCAGCAGCAGCAGCAATGAAAGCCAAATGTGTGTCATAGTGACACAACACTGCCACAGCAATCAGGGAGATCCAAATGTTGGGATGCACAACCGACCACCTGGACACGGAAACCTGCCCTGACAAACTCTTCCCTGAGAAAGGCACAGGAAGAGTCAGACGGAGCCAGGACAAGTGCAGGAGGGCCAGCAGAAGTCATTCACCCCTTTGTGCAGTCCAGCCTCGGGAGCACATTCCATGGTTGTGGAGGGCAGCAGTGACACACGAGGTAACTCCCGACCTTGCACGGCTCTCCAGCGGCCAGGACATCTGAGAGCATCCCCTGGTTAACCCAAATATAGCACAAAACCTCAAGGCAAGCTGGAAATCTTCCTCAGGCTCAGGGAGAACTGCATGCTTGCCCCTGGCCCCTGGGAAAGGCACCAGTGATGCCCTCCAGCACAGCCACCACCAGTTCCAGGCACAGCTCTGCTCCCTGCCCTGTGGCTCAGCAGCTATGGAGGCAACACTGCAGAAACGCAGCAAGATCCAGGAAAAGGGGAAACTGCTTGGAAGGACCTGACCAGAAAAGGCTTCAACAAGCCAGCTGATCCACTGACCAGCGTGGATCACCATGTCCTGCAACTTTAAAAGCCATTTCCCCTCTGAGTTAATTTGCAACCTGCTTTCCTAGTATAATGCAAATTAATTTCTGCATAAAGCAACAGTGATGGGAGGTTTAAGCAGGATGTCCCATGAGGGATGATTTTCAAAATTTTAACCTCATGAAAGTAGATGAAGGAGAGGAGCAACTGGCTCTGCTCCCCAGTACTGCCCAAAGGGTTTATTCTCCCTCACCCTCCAACAGCAGAGCTTTGACCAGCTGGGAGAGCAACAAAAATCTGCCTCAAGCTGCCACAGAACAGGCAGCCCTTACTCTTACACTGGGTCGGGGATTATTTGGTTTTAATTTTTTTTCAGGTTTTTTGATTGTTTGGCTGTTTCTTTTTAGTTCCTTCATTTTTGGGTAAGAACAACTTCAAAGCCTTACAGATAACAGATACTGCTAATCTATATCTAACAAGCTTCTTGTGGGGGGGACCCCTACAAACAAGCAACTCACTCACTAAAATAACCTAACAGCAAATTCTTAAATAATCTCAGCCCACTCCCTGGCACATATACCATTTGTCACAGCTTTTCTGGGCAGAGCTGAGTACTTCTGAAGTGCAGGCTTTTGGGATTACAAAGAATTTTAGAGATGCTGACAAGCTGTGCCAGGAGGTCTGAAAAACAGCACCTTCTTACAACACTCAGGATCACAAACATTTGCCTTGCTACAATTTTCATGGAAAGAGAACAGGAAAGAGTAATAAAGCTTTTAGTAGAACTAATTAAAATTAAATTACTCACAATTTACAATCTGCTTCGTCTATATCCCTAAAAATAAAGCCAATAAAGAGATAGACATTCTGAACTCTCAAAAAAAAAAAAAAAAAATTGGCTCTCCCTTGCTTTTATATGTCAGCCAAAATATAAAATACCGCATCTCCACCAGCAATAATTCTGGACAAAACCATTAATCATGCAAAACTCATTCAACACATTCTGCCTTTTCTACTATGTGTGAATAATTCACAAATTAAAAAGAGCCTAACTAGGGTTACCACTGTGATGATTAAAAGCTTTGCAAGAAATACAAACTCGTGCGCTTCAGGGTGTGGACTGACCTCTAGCTCAGAAGAGCTGAACCAAAGCTGCAGCAAGTGAAACCCAAAGTGCCTTCAGGAGAAAGGCTTCCCCAGACATGGGAGGACATGGACCACAGAGCATGACTTCTGAGCCTTCTGGGCACACTGGATGTACAATTTGCTGTTTAATATCCCACCTTCCCCAATGCCAGCTACCAGGACAGTGGGACACTTCAGTGCCAGCAGGTCTAGGAGGCCTCATAGAAAGTTTCTAGACCAGCTTTTGCAGGGGATCACATAAATTTGCAAGCCCCCTATTTTGTATGTACACACCCACACAGGCAGCTCTCAGTGTCCTGGAGCCTGGTCCATCCATGGGCTCCTTTCCAGCCCAGGCAATTCCCCATCCCAGCTTTGGGACAGGGAATTGTCCTGTCAGACAGCATGGAGCACCAGGCACCAGAGATGCCTTGTCTACAGGTGACAAGGTAAGTGGGAATTTTGGAAAATTGCCCTTTTTTAAGCCAGAAGAGAGTGGGAGGATGGAATGAAGCACTCAACAAAAAAGCTTCTTGCTGCATTTTGGAGACAAGCAAATAGGTGAAAAAGTGAACTCTCATCATCCCCAGGAACATTATTCTGACTTACAGCCAAAAAAAAAAAAACAAAAAAAACCACCAGACTTTGATGCATGAACAACTTGCAGAACACGTAATTCAAAGAATGGTACAAAGCCAGAAAAATCCCCATGATTTTGGGAATGCTTTTCAAATCAGCAGCAGCACAAGCAACAAGTAATGAGACTGAATTAAAATGAACTTAAGACAAATGCTAAATATCGATGGAACAGTCAAAGACCAAAGCAAACAAAGAAGAAAAAAAGGGCCCGTGATTAAGGGTCCTACATTTCCTCCTCAGACAGACAATTCCATTAATGCTGCAAACATTGCCACGTCCCTTGTGGAGAATTAACAGAAATGCCTTTTCAGGAAATCAGGGAATCTTTTCAGGAAAGGCACAACCACTTTCCTGCAGGCATGTAAATTTGGCTTCATTTCCAAGAGAACTTTTGCTTAACTCCCAAGTGTTTCCTGGGTGCAGTCAGGTATCTCCCCAAGCCGTATTGCAGCTTTTTATAGGAAGTATCTCCAAACACATTTCATGAAAAAGCCCTTACAATAATTTTACAGATAGGGAAACTGAGGCACATGTGCTTGTAACAGTAAAGCCCCAGACATCAAGCCATAGGCTTTTTTTCTTTCAATGTTTCCCCTCTGTGGGAAATATGAGCATTCATATATGAGCATTCCCTCGTTCCTGAGGGACTTTTCATGCTCCTCCCCTCCTGTCTCAGTTTGGCAGCTTGTGCACACACTCTGTGCTGCATCCTGGCACAAACCAAGGACCCCAGACCACAGTTTCAGAAAGTGAGGCATTGCCCACCACAGCTTTTAAAGCAGACACTGGCTGATCTCTTCAGCAGCACTGAAATATTTTTCTCTTCTGTTATACTCGCTGCACTATTATCTTCCCATTTCTTTTAAGTCCTGCTAAGCTCAGTGGAGAGGGCTTGCAGTTTATATTGCACTACACTGATCCTCCTCCTGCTTGCTTTTTTGTAGCATATGGCCATTGAGGTTATAGCCTCTCCTTCACTTCTGTGTCTACACTGATTACCTTAATTTTTTTTAATACCAAAATCTATATGACACTTCCCTCTGCAGGCATCTCTTCTGTCTGAACTCTGATTGCATCTCCACCTTTTTTCCCTTAACTACTCTGGATGGCCACAACACACAAGTGCAATGCCTATATCACCACCAGGAGGTTCAGATGCAAGGAGAAAAAAAATTAGTGCTTGTGCTCGTGCTCAAATTTTTGTTAGCTACTACCAATTTACTATTAATAACATTGCCCTATTAGTTAACTGCTAATAATTAGCTAATGCTAAACCTTAGCAATAACAGCAGTTTTGTTTATTTTATCCCCACTCTGTATCTTGTTACCAAACACCCACACAATTTTCCATTTCCTTTCCTGTTCTAGGCAATTTTCTTCTTGGTTTCTGCACAAATCATTCATGGCAGGTCTTACTGCTGTGGCAGGCACCTGGTTTCCTCACAGACCAGGCAGTCCTCCTTGGAGAAAACCCATGTCTACACAGAAATGAGAAGGACCACAGTCCCATTTGTTCCAAATATTCTGAGTATGAACATTCCCTAAGAAATCAACCTTTCCAACAGAAATGCTGAGTTTCACTGAGAACTTGTTCAGCTTTGCTTTAGATGCTACCAAACCCTGTTGTTTTTGCACCATTCTCATGGTCAACTCCAAACCACTGTCACCTGAGCCACTTCTGTGGCATAGTGCCAACCACTTACCTCAGACCTTGGGCTGGAGATGGCTCCAACAATGAAAAGGAATTCACTGCTGAGTACTATTTTTTAACAAAAGTAGCAGAATTAAACAGCTAAGATCTCATCCTCAGGTAACACAAATCAGATCAGATACATCGAAGTAAAATCTATTTATACCAGCTGTGGTTCTTTTTACATAATTTCAAAGCATTTTTATCATCTGCTACTTGCTTCACCAGGGGCAGAAGGCAGAAAATTTACCAAAAGCCACAGAAAGAGACCATAATAGAGATCTCTTAGTGATGATTGCAGAATAAATATGATGACAACTGAGACTAAATGAATCACATTGTTAAACCTAACTGGGCTGTGTTGCATCTAGTGTTGCTTGGGGTCATAGCAAGTAAAAAGCAAGGAGGGCCTTTGCAGGGGTTTTACAGAGACGTTTATTTCAGCCACACGTGTGCATCATCCAGACTTTAAGGAACAAAGGCTGGGTACTTTGTAAGGGTTCATGTTAAATACATGGGATGAGCAGGGCGGGGAGAGCATCAGAGACAAATTACCAGGGGTGTCACAAGGGAGGGGTTAGGGCATGGGAGGCAACAGGGAAACAGGGTGGGAGTGACCGACAGGCTGACAGACAGGCAGAGGGCACAGGGCTGACCCAGGGAGCAGAACAGGAGCTGCTTTCCCTAACTGGCAACGCCTTGGGTCTCTGCAGGACTGCCCCAGCACAGCAAACAAATAAGAAAAAAAACCCAAAGTGACTCATCTGAGCCCCAGGGCTACTAAACCTGTGCAGATGACGTGGTGCTGTTCCCAGTGCCACATCACCAGGACGCTGAGGGACATGCCAGAGTTTGCTGGCACCACAGCGTGCCGTGTCCTTGTGCCTGCCCCGTGTCCCTGGGACAGAGCCTGCCTTCCGGGGCTGGAGGAGCTGCAGATGCCCAAAAGGGAGAGCAGAACAAGGGCCACGTTGTTCCTTGTGCACTGCCCGGGCTGCCAGAGTTCGCAGCCCTGCTTTTCCCCAAAACGTTTTCGCAGCAGGCGGTTACCATCATTCATTTTGACATTCAAAAAAATAATAGTGGAAATACAAGGGGAGGAGAGGGGGAGAGCAATGACATGGGCACAGAGGCACGTAGGGAATGAGGAGGAGGGAAGCTGCCCATGGCCCATGAATCTGACTGGCTGGACCATGACCTTTTGTGTGCTGCCCACCGCTGAAGGTTTCTGACGTGCAGAGTCCTCCTCTCTGCTCTGGGGGGACAACAGCAGGAGTTATTAAAACAGGGCCTGATCACAAGTCAGAATGAATAAAACCACCTGGAAAAAGGAGAGACAAAAGGTACGAAAACTTTACATAAGCAAGGATGCAGGTCAAAAATCTCCTGAAGGGATGGGTGTTTTGGGGCACATCTATTTTTGTCTTTCCAGGTGCCACTGCTGCAGAGGAGGGCTGTTAACATCCTTTTCAAAGCTCACACCAAGTCCTGGAGAGAGCAACAGCTCTTGGCTGGATGGGTATCAGTTTGCAAAAAAAGAGCACCATGAGAATTTCATTGTCACTTTATAGGACATCATTTCTCATCAGAAAAACAGCTGAGGCAGTGACTTTCTCCTTGTCTTTACCACCATCACCACCAATTGTTTTCACCTGTGCCTTGAAAAATGTGGAACTTTGAGACCACTGGACCATAAAGTCAATCATGTTCTTTCTCTTCCTAAATAATTAAACACTTTTTGTGCCAAACTGAAGGGACTCCAGCAAGAGAAACTTTAGCCTCTTGTACAAATTATAAGTTATCTATAGCTTACACACACAAAAACAGACTGATGGCCACAGTATATATACAGTTCCAGTCTAAAAGGTAACATTTTCATTTCAGAGCAAAACACAAGTTTCCTGGATTCTCAATTTTATTTACACAAGAGGGAAGTTCTCCACAGATACATAATCCAGCTGATGGCTTCTTGTAGGAAAAAGCCAAGCTTCAAAATGGAAGGGGCTGAGTCCATGCATAACAAACAGATGGGCAAATTTTTCAGAATTTTCAGCTTGGACATTATTTTTTTAAATGTGATGGGATCGCTGAGACATGATATAGTCATTGTCACACCAGGAATTCTTTGCCTGCCACAGATCAGGAGCTGTAAATAAACTCCCAAGGTAACAGATACCCTCGTGTGGGCTTTAATCTATCAAATATGGTAATTGTTAGCACAATCTAACAACTTGCTAGCTTGCAAATTAATCACTCAGTCTTAGCAGCAAGGTGCATCTTGCATCAAGCAAATGCTTGGCAGGTGAAGTGTGGCTAATAAGATGTCTCTAATTTAAGTCTCACAACATCCCCCTTCAGGAGATAATTGCTCACACCAAAGATCTCAGTCCCAAAAAGGCTGCAGAGAACCACACTCAGCACCACTCCCCAAATGCCCCCATCACTGGAGGGAAGTGGGAGCAGCCCACCTCTGGCTGGAGAGCCAAGGAGGACACCACAGGGTAAGAAAAACACACTATGGGATTGCAATTTACCAATATACACACAACCAGAAAGGTTTTGTCCATGCAATGTCATCTCTGACCCAGATATGCATACCTGATTATTCACAGATTTTTAGTAATTTTGAGTTAGTAAATGTGGACAATATAGGTCCAAAACCCTTAGGCTCCTTCCTTCTAACAGCACCTTATCCTCTTGCTGTCCAGACCTACTTAAGCATCAAAGTCTCTTTTTTGTGCAAAGTCCTCTTAGCCCCCTAACCAGTGCTTAGCTACACCCATGTGCCCTCACTCCCTTCTCCAGCCAGTCACTCACCCACCTGCTCTTCAAGGAGGTTGTCAAGCTCTCATGGTCTTCAGCCTCGAGGCTTTCCCCCAAAGCTTTACCTGTATTGTTGATCAAATTCACTACCCCCTTCTTGGTGCCCTCCTTGCAACCCTTCTCAGACATGAATTGGTTTTTATGATACAAAATTTGAAGCAGGGAGCTCGTCCTCTTGGTCAAAGGATGAAAAGCTTATCTGTGCTCTAGGGCACTGCCATGTCACCAATGCTGACAGCAGGGTTGATGCCTTTTCTACAGAATACCTTCAGAGTCTGCAGTGGTTTCCAAAACAGGGTGGTAAGAAATTCAAAGGAAACAGAGGAGTCAACTCATTACAGAACAGCAATGCAAAAGATTGGGTCCAGGTAAGACTTCAGGCCTTCACAGAAGTGTTGGAACACTGAAGCCTGGGAGTTTTGAACTTTCTGTGCTGACACTGACTCTCAAAAGAAAACTGCTTTTGACTTGAGGCTTTGGAGAAGGCTTCCAAATTTGACTCATGGAGTTAGAATCACAGGTGTGTAGTTAGAATAGAAGTGTGTAATTTCACATGGTGAAGGGTTTTGAATTTGGAGTTTTTAGAATATAGTGATAGGTATGGGACAAGATGGACGTTCTTGGGTGTTGTCTCTTATTCTGTCTTCTGCTTCCTCCTTCTCCATGGTTTCAGGCAGTAGTTTTTGGTTGGATAGTTAGTGCTGCACTGAGGGTCACAGGGGTTTGGTTATTGGGTCAGAAGTATAAATAATATATATGTTAGCTTTTAATGGGACTGTTTAGCTTTAAGAGACCTTGTAACTAGCTAGATTCAGCTCCATCTTGCTCACTTTTAGCTGGTAGCTGGAAGTGTTGCTGAACTCTCTCTACTTTAGATAAGATTTAATGAACAACCAAGTCCAAATGAGAAATTAGTCTCCTTCGTGTTTTAATCCTGAGTCTGACTGGAGGCAGAAGAAAATGAAGACAAGCCACTAATTAAGTGCTGCAGTTAACCCATTACACAGAACAAAACTGGGAAGGAAGGGAATTTACTGTCTGCCTCCAAAACTGGTCAGTAAATGCATGTGTTGATTTGGTACAGCCTGACTTTTGGTAGTGGGAGAGGGCCACAAAAGTGGCTTCTGTGTGAAACTGCTGGAAGCTTCCACCATGTCAACCTCTTGGCACTACAGGATCCTGCAGGAATCTTTGAATTGGTGGAAGCTGTTGGCAATGGTACCCATGAGCAGCAGTTTTTCTTCTGGTCAGAGGAGAGGAGGAAGTGAGGACATGTGAGTGAAACACCATGGGAACACCAAGGCCAGCAGAAAAAGAAGGGGAGGAGGTGCTCTCGAGTGACGAGCTGACCAAAACCCCCACAGCCTCTCTCCCTGCAAAAGGGGGAAGGTGGGAAGGGTGTTCAAAAGGCTTATTTTACTTCTTATTATCCTTCTCTGTTTTATTATCTATTAATAATAAATTTACCCTGAATTTAAGCCTGTTAAGCCTAAATTTTGCCCTTAGAGTGTTTTCTCCCAGTTCTTAACTCATGAGCCCTTCATAATTTTTTTTTCTCTCTCCTCTGCCCAACTGCTGCAGGAGAGGGTGAGCAAATGACTTTTGTGGGTGCCTGGTGTTTAGCCAGTGTCAAACCACAACAATACACCATATCTCAGTTGATGGGGCAATCAACTGCCTTTTTGCACAAGTTCATTCTGGTAACAAAATAAGGTATTTTTATTGAGCATGAATCCCCCTAAAATCACACAGATGGAGCAGTGCATCCTGCACCTAATTCAGGGATGTGAGACCAGACTAAGCAGGCCGAGTCCCCTGGTGCACAGGATGAATTTGTGAACAGTTCAGAGATCCTATCTGCCAAGCACTTTTATCTCTGAAGTTAGTAAACAGCACAGACACTCACTGTGTCTCCATTGCTTCTTACAAACTAGACTTGAAAACCACCAAGGCTTCACCAAGTACCTGTGAAACCTGAAAGGATGTAACAAACAAGTCCCTTCTCTAATTTACTATGCCCAACAACAGAACAAACCTAATTCTCTGCTTCTTTGAATCTTTGTGAGCACAGGCATCCAAACCCAGCCAGGTGGATGGCACATCCCTCATACTCTCAGGACATAAAAGTGATGAGCAGCTGATGAACAGCTTTGAAAGAAGTTTGCTGCACACACAAAACAAAATCTAAGGAAACAAGAGAAAGGTCATCCAAGGCTATGGTCAGTATCCAAAACATTCCCCCCACTGCAGCTTGAGCACTTTTGGTAACTGCACTGGAGACCAAGCCATACAGTATTAACTAGTAACTCTAAAAAGTCCCATTACATCACTTTTTCTCTTTTCTTTTCTATGGAAGTCATCAAAATACCTACTTTGAGCACAACAGCAAATCACTGCCAATCTTGTGAGACTGAGCTTCTTCTAAATTGGGAACTGTGACAAGAGAGTAACACAGCACTGAGGCTTACTTAAGGAAATGAGTCACTTCAATTAAAGCAGCAGCTCTAGAATATAGCAGAATAAATTGATGTCAACTAATTAACACTTATGATCCTTATTATCAGTGGTTTTATAAAATTGTAGCCTAGCCATCACTATATGAACAAATAGTTAATTATCTGATGTACAGGATCAAACCCCACTATACTTCCTCCTGCCAGTATATGACTGCTTGCTTAAGAAAGGAATAGTTGACTGATTAATCAATTCTAAGTTCAAGAGACCAGCACATTATCAGAAGGGCTGACACTGTATTGAGTGAGTTGGCACTCGCATTTTTAATTTGGTATTCCATTTATTAGCTAAACTTCATTGCCTACCTTATTTATATAAGCCTTTTATCTTCTTGGAAAGCAGGAGGTACCTCTCCAGCAAGATCTATCCTTAGCAATTGCTTTTACTTTTTCTTCACATCCTTCTTTCTAACATCACCATGGCTCAAACCTCCCTTCCTGCTGCACAGGAACACAAAAAGGGTATATAACAGTTTTATACACTTTTATACACATGCTCTCCTCACATGGTGAAAAGTGGGAACAAAACCTGGTTGTTCCCATATGACAAATTTGCTTTGCTATTTCCAGGCCCAATGATACAAGAAGAGGAGCACAAGGGTTTTCCCCATACAGCTCCAAGTCTTATGGCTCAGCATGGCAGCACAGCAAATAAGCTTAGAAATTGCAATGCCTGAGTAAAAACAGCCAGACAAAATCTGCTTCAAGTCCTCGCTCCTACAGATGCACAAAATCACGCAGGGCTCCCCTGCACACCCTTCTGCAAATATGTGAGTGACTGAATGAGTTTCACTCTCACCAGTTTAAAAACTTCCCACTCGTGTGTCTTCTCCAGGATTCAAGTTTTACGGGCTCTGGGAGCGAGGGAGAAGTGTCAGCACGGTTTACAAACCAGAGGATGATAGCCAGACCACAGGCACTTGGCTTTATGTCCTAAGGGGTGGAGCAGCTGGGAAATGAGCCCCACACCAGTGACACTTCACACTGGAGGCAGCACAATGTGCCTGTGAGAGGCCACTTGCCAACAGTGACAAAGCGGCTGAGACAGCGCACAGCTCTCCCCCAGGATGGCTGCAGCCCCTCATTGGCACTGACAGCACCAGGCAGCTGCCACCACACCTCACCTGACCTCCTGCCTCCCCAAACGCTGCTCCAGGTAAATCTGACAAAGGAAAAAGCCCTCTGTCCCACGGCGTCAGTGACCTTTCCAGAAGCACAGAGGGAAAAGCACGTTCCTCTCCCACTTGCAGCCCAATCCCATAAAGCTTTTTACACATGCTTAAGCTCATGTTTCCACATTAAAGCACTTACAATGAACTTTAAGCACCATCCTATTTACCACGGTGCCTTTGAAGAGCCTGGTCCTTGCCTGCTTCCTGAACTGGGCTGGCACTAAAAGAACAAAGCTTCTCCCCAGAAGGGTTGTCATCAGTTGAACCATTCAAAATAGTCTAAACACAGCAAATCAAATGCACTCAGATCTGATCAAAATTGCTTCCAAAATGAACTTCCTAAATCCCATTTCGACCCTTTCAGCCACCTTTTAGCATGAGTGCTCCACACAGGCTACTCTGCAACATCCTGCATCCCAATCCCATGGACAGTGATGCAGAGTCCAGGACCCTCAGTGAAGATGCCCCAACATGTGTTACCCACAGGTACATTCTCAGCCCTGAAATCAGGTTCTCCCTTTCCATATGGGCACACCACTTCCATTAGAAAAAGCGATGTGTAGTCACTAATTGCTCTAATTTATGCCTGCGTGCCAAGTTAACTCACAATGTCATTTAAGCCCAGGTTAGGAGCTAGATTGCTAAATAAGCATTAACCATAATAGTCCTCAAAGAACAAAAGGCAAGCAGAGAGGAGCCATTTTGCCTTCATCTGTCTTCTCTTGTTGCCAAAGCCCTCTCAGATGGTTCCCTCATTTATCACTTGGATAGTGATTTAGCTCTTCTCATTCCAGCTCCTACAGACTGATGATGGTCGTTACACTTTTTATTTACTTTTTTCTCTAACTATGCAGAGTTAGGGCTGTAATAACTCCTGTTCTTTTATAAAAGTTCTCATTTGTAAGGGAAGTACTGGAAATCATATACAGTGCCACATGGTCTGTACAGAGACATGCCCCTAGATAATGAATAAGATTTTAAAATAAAATGTAAGCACTCAAATACTCCAAGTCCTGTTTGTAAAAATTGCCTTCTACTCTCATGGCATTTAAATTATCTTATTAAATACACACCTCAAACCAAGTCATTCTGAGTTAGGATTGCAGTTGTTCCTCAAACATATAGAGTATGAAGCTCCAAAAAACACATTAAATGTATAATCTGGACCACAGGCTACAGTATCTTCCCTCCTCATGGGCAGTGATGTAACTGTATCTACCTGGTTACCCCCAGTAACCTCTGGATGACCAGTCAGGATCTTAAAATGTTTCATTTCATTTTCAGGTAAAAAGAAAGATACAAAGAAACAGGATGAGAAAATGGGCAGGAGCCAGGAAGATGGAATTAACACTTTCTTTTAGCCAAGGCAGTGTGAAAATTCAGCTCTTAGGAGAAAAAAACAAAAAAAGAGCAGTTTTCTTCTAGAGAACTTTGACGTAAACCAAAGATATTCTTAGTGGAAAGTTATTAATGTGAAAAAGTTTGACCTGCTCCAGAGATAACTGGCCTAAGTGAATGAACAGGGAAATCAGAATTTAAATTCA
>JAOTQP010000362.1:3291479-3305463 GCA_026413545.1 Cichladusa arquata | reverse complement strand
GTAACCTCTGGATGACCAGTCAGGATCTTAAAAGGTTTCATTTCATTTTCAGGTGAAAAGAAAGATACAAAGAAACAGGATGAGAAAATGGGCAGGAGCCCGGAAGATGGAATTAATACACTTTAGCCAAGGCAGTGTGAAAATTCAGCTGTTAGGAGAAAAAACAAAAAAGAGCAGTTTTCTTCTAGAGAACTTTGACGTAAACCAAAGATATTCTTGGTGGAAAGTTATTAATGTGAAAAAGTTTGACCAGCTCCAGAGATAACTGGCCTAAGTGAATGAACAGGGAAATCAGAATTTAAATTCAGATCTTTGACACTAATTTATTCAAAGCCACAAAAATACAGGAGGTGAAAGCTAACCACCTTTAGCATCCAACCTACCATCTCTCATCAAAAAGCATTTCATCTGTCAAAAAAAAAATTTAAAAAAGAAAAAAAAATACTCTATAGGCTGAAAACTGCTGACTTACATTTGTTCAGCTAATGTCCAATTATTATTACATGAAACTCCACATGGAAAAAAGAAGTCTAATAAGAAAGCTAATGAAAATTGAATATTTTACAAGAAAGTTACCAAAGCATAAAGTCAGCTGGATATTACACTGGTATTCCAATCTAGGGGTACCAACAAGGGAAAAGCTGGCATTCACACAGGAATGAGTTCTCAGACACAGAGGACGAGAGTAAGTCAAAATCTTCCAGAAATCCATTCTCATCATGCTAACTTTAGTTGTTTTTTTCCCCTAAATATGCATTTTAACACAACACCAAGCATATAGTATTTGAAAAGAGTTTCCTCAGTTTGAACTGAAACTTTTGCAAATTCATTTTTGGAAGAAGAAATAGAGATTTGTGGGGTGGGAGAGGGGGAAATGGGAGTACAAGGTGCAGTCCCCTCCCTTGCTGCCCAAATTTGAGGATTAGAAATGCACAAGAAGACACAGGGTTCAGCCTCCCTGCATCCTCCTGTCCTGCACAAACGAAAGGGGCAGCAAACTGTGACATTGCTTAGTGTGCATGACTTATTTAATTTTGATTTTTTCCTCAATTATAAGGTTAATGAAAGCCTCTGCCGCACTTCAATGCAGACAGATTTCACTGTTCCTCTCTTCACCGATTTCAGCCATAAAGCCACACTAATTACCCTGGCAGGATAACAGGAGGAAAAAAGAAAGGGATGCAGGCAAACACACACATATTCCTAGTGAGCTGTCATGGGTAAAAGAGGGCTCCAGCCCCCTGGCTTGGCCAGTCCTATTGACACAACAAAGGAGCTTCTGGCCAAGCAGCACAGAGCAAAAACTGTGGATGCAGAGAGCAGAATGGGGAGAGGGGGAAAAAAGGAAGAAAGAAAAGGAAGTAACACTCATTCTTGGGTTGTGAGGTCCTAACTATGCAAAGCTTTCATTGCAAAGAAAAGTGCTATTGAGAGAAGGTGCAGGGGACCAAAATGCTGGGAGGCAAACAAGCAAACACACAGCAGCGCCCACTGTGAAGGGCCTGGGACGCCTGCAAACACAGAAATCAATCAGCAAGCCAGATGCTGGGAGAGGCAGCTATTTGAAATTAATGAAATAACCACTTCCTTCACAGACTTGGTCTATATTCTGCTGCTAACAGCCTGCAGGTGCTCACCATCTCCGAGCACCTTGCACAGCGCAGACACACACTGCAGCCACTGCAAGATGGATCAGCGTCCAGTTTTTCTGTGCACACTGTAATGTTCAGGCAGTCACCAAAATTGCACCTACTTTGCTGTTGGAAGAGGAGAGGAAATTGAATTGAGTGAAAACGCTTCAGCTGGGCAGGGAGGAATGCTGGCAGGGCAGCCCTGGCTGCAGCCAGCTCCAGCGGAGCGCCCTGAGAGAGGATTTACCTCTCGCTGGCTCCAGATAGAAACCTGTCCTTGCCACAGCCCTGCAAAATTGCCAGCTCTAAACACTGCAATTTACCCCAGGCACTGACTAGCTACCAGCTATCTCCCCTGCCAGCAGGAAGAACCACCAGTAACTCACTCTCCTCGATTCTCTGCACTCGCATTTAGAGCCCCACCAACAGAGGTGAAAACATCTCATGCTCTGAGATGCTCTGCTCCCTGAAAGTTTCCCCACAGCAGTGAGCACCAAGATGGAATCTGCACAGGAGCTCCCAATCAGCTACATAAAAAAATCATTTCAGTAGTTTTACACTTTTTTTTCCTATTGGGCAAAACACTGAGAAATGTGAGCCACACGTAACACCATGCATTTTTTTCCTGGGTCCAGCTCCCAGTGAATCAAAGGCATTTATTTTACTCAAGTAAGGACCACAAGCCTTATAGCTTAGACCACATTTCTAATGAGTACCACTTGGGTTATGAAGAGTTTCACCCATAAATCTTGAAACACTTTGCAAACACAAGGAAACCTCATTTTTATCACTTCCCAGTTTGGCAAAAAATCACGAGGGAAAACAAAAAGAAGAGATTTAATTTTGGAGAGGGGAAACTTCTCACCAGTGGTCAAGAAATGAGACAAACCCCAGGTCTCGCCCATCTTGCCACACTCTCACTGGAGCCTCACCACTCCCTAAATCCCACCTTTGGATCACTTTGGAAATGCATTTGGTATGCCCCCCAACAAAACATTCAGTATTTATCTCCCCGTTCCTGAAATCCTGTTATCTTGACAAATAACAATTAGACCCTTTCAACACCAAGAAGAAAAGTATATTTTCTGGCTCTCCTGTTAATTATACTTTAAACATACATAAATTGCAGACATGGGAATAAAGAAGGGGAGGCAGGAGAAGAGGAAGCTTTGTTACAATATCTGCACTGTGACAACCTAACAGACACAAACTAAATTATTTTGTGTCTTTCCCAGCAAGTTTGGTTCAATTAGCTTCACCACTGAGTTCAAAAGGTGATTACTTGAGACCTATTCTAGCCTGTGGAATTACAGTCCATCAATGATGTATGCAAAGACATGGGGAAATCTATATCAAAGCTCAGCTTGGCTAAATATTGAAAGAAGAAAAGTGGGGAGGCGGGGGAAGGAGGAAGGCACTTGGCATTCACATCTTCTCCACGGTGGAACAATTAATTTTCCACTCTGTGATGAGATGACCGACACAGTGGTGCAGCACATGCATGAATACTTGTCTATCAGCACTGAAAACCTCAGGCAGGAGAGCACCAAAACAGATCCTGAATGATACACAGTCAGCAATGCCTGAAAGTCCCTGAAAGTGGCAACCACTGCACACAAAAGCTGATCATTTTTGCCACATTTTAAAATCACTTCTTTTCAGACTAATGGCCTTTTTTCCCCCTGCTCTTAATGCTTTATTTTCATTGTTTTATTACATTGTTAAACAACTTCTTGACCTTCTTCCTTTGTACATCCATATTGATGGGAGGGGAGCATACACTTCTGGGTGCTTTTCAACAAGTCAGTCACTTGGGATGCTCAGGGCACTACTTCATTCTGGGCTGAGAAGCAGAAGGACAATAGATATGAATGTAAAACAAACTTAAGAGGGATGCTCCCAAGCCTTTTGCTGACCCCTCTGCCTGCCCCATACAGCTCCAGACCCAGCCAGGCACCAAGTACCAGCACCTGCCTCCAGCTTTACCCAGGGGTCTCTGACACTCTGCTGGCATTGCACAGATTTCCAAGTACTCAGGAATCAGAGACATTTCAAGGGCTCATTTGGTCTGAAATCTCAGCCCTGATTCTGCAGACTTCCAAAGAACTCTTGCCTAGAAGTGGCAAGATGTATTTATCTGTCAGCAAGGACGGCCCAAGCAGAACAAGAATGAAAACAAAGAAAAGCAAAAAAGAAAACCAAGACAAAACAAACAAAAAAAACCACTCAAAACAAACCCAAACTCATCCAATCCCGACTATATCTTGAAAAAGGCAGTAACAAAGTCAATTTTTAAGTCCAGGTAGCACTGGGTACATAGAGGTTTCCCATTGTATCTCCCCAGCACCTCCCAGATTTTTTTGAGCAACAGAGTTCAGACCTTCAGTCACATTCAGACCTGCTGCAAAACATTCTCAGGCACAGGACCCCAGCTGCCAAGAGCTGCTGTCCCAGAGCACTCCAAGCCCAGCTCTGATTCCCATCCAGAGCCTCACAGTAGCCCCTCCTCAGCTGAAACCCACAGGGGTTTTATCAGTTTCCTTAGGCAGGACCAGCAGGGCAGCTCCTTTCACCTTTCAGTGGCTTTGCTCTGCTGCTGACTTGCCCATGTGGTGCCTGTGCTTTTCAAGATGTCCTTGCAATTACACCTGGAAAGCAACAGCAGTGCACACCACCCACTGGGAGCCTAAACAAATCAACTCCATCCACTTTAGGAGGAGATGTTTGTTTCCCACTTGCACTGTGATTATCTATAAATGTTCCCAGGTATGGGATTGCACCCTGGGGAAGCTGTCTCATCATCCAGGCAGGACTGGGGCTGCCCTATACATCCCCCTTCTGTGAGGGCAGCACAGCCTCTCCTGTGCTGTGCACATCACCCTAGAGCAGGAGTCCCCAGCCTTGGACATCCTGCACAACACAGCCACTTAAAAATAGTCATTAAAATTAAACAATCTGAAATAACCAATACTAGCAGACATGAGCTGTCCTTTCATTGACTCTCAATTTTCTCACAAGAATGCATAGTAAGCACTCAGGTAAATAATGCACCAAATGCATTTCAAATGGTCTCCCATCCAGAATACTAGTATGAACTGCAGGACTTTTGCTTCAACAAATTATTTAAAATCTGAACAGCTCATCACAATCAGCAGTCTGACTCAATGGCAGATGCACTTTTCATTTAACCAGTTCTGTTATAGCATGTGCAATGTTAAAAGCAACAAATAATTACACAAATGAGAGTAATACTACACTAGGCAAAAAAGGTGCCACTTACTGTATCACTAATTAAAGTGATGTTTGCATTATTCTTGCTTTACAGATATCCTTGTCTTTGCCTTTATAGTTTCTGGCTTTTGTGGCAGTTTGTTGCTACTTTCTTTATTCAAGTGTAAGAAATTCAGCATCATATAATCAGAGGGGGCAAAAAGCTTGGAAAATACACCTGCTTACAGGTGTTTGACTCTACCACCTGCTCCCACTTCTCTCCCCTGGAAGGTCTGTGCTCAAGTAAACTGGAACAAGCACATGCAATTTTCATTGAAAAAAATATCCCTTACCACATGGCTACAAAAACAAAAAAAAATAACTGATATGTCAGGATTCTTGTCATGGCAAATCTAGCATTTGTAATCCACACTGCATCCAAATATCTCTTCTAATTACATCTGCCTTTCTTTACAGCATAGTCACTGCTTACTGAACTAGCACTGCACTTTTGGGCTGCTGCACACTCGGGAGCTCTCCTGAAGGAACTGGCTCACTTCATCCAGAACTTTTCTTTCACACTTGCAGTTTATAAACTGGACAAAAACACTAAGTAGACCTGGAAAGCAAGTAGCAGAAGGTCTTTGAAAGCCATCTCAAAGCCAACAGCAATAGCAATCTATTGAACAGGCATCTCTAACAAATGCAGAAGGGTGGAAAGCTTGGGGAAAGGGGAAGAAGCAGATGAGATGCAGTCCACTGAGTGAAGCTGCTACTACCTGAACACATTTCAATGATCATCTTGCCAGTACAAATATGGAGTTTCAGTAATTTAAAGATGAAGATCGATATTTCTAAATTGTATTCTAAATTCTAACTGTATTTCTATGAAAAAAATCCCTCTCATCTGGGAAATGCAAGCTGATATGAGTAACACTATATTATGCTCTGGTAGCATGCAGGGTACTTACTCTACTGCCTAAACACTCAGGAGTTAAATGGAAATGGAAGCAGACTTGGGAACAGCTTTCTCTGAAGTGCAGCAGAGGGACAAATCCATGTGATGTAACCATGCATGGTGAAGGCCACATTAGGTCAGAGGTGAAGAAGTACCTGCACCTTAAACATCCCTTAGGATCTGCCAAGATACAGTGTCCCAACAAAGGAGATGGCCACCACAATGTCTGCATGGTAACAATTTCCTTTTTGCAGAGCCATCACTGTGGAGAGCAGCAGGAAAAAGCATCTCTTAAAGGATTAAGACACCATGAAAGAAGTCCAGCCACACTGAGTTGGTAAATTCAGGGAGTGACTGTTCAGATGACTTCTACCCTTCATAAATGCACACAAGCTATAATGTAAAAGACAAGTTTCTACCCCATCTTTAAGGTAGGACTGCACTGTGGCAGACACATCCTATTTGTCCACATGGGAATTTTTGGAATGCTGAGAGCTTCCCAGTGACCCCAAGGGCTGCAAGGCAGTGGCTGGGTGCTGCACCCACACCAGTGCTGGGGCACACATCAGGCACCAGCTACACACAGCCAGTAAAAACTCTCCTCAATCCCTTGAGCAGCACCTTCAAAATGTACCCATATATATTTGCATTAGAAACAAAGGAAGACAAGCAAAAAACAAAGCAAAACAAAACAAAACAAAACAACGGGGAAAAATATATAAATCTGTGTAAATGCAGGAAAAACTGAGTAGAGAAAACAGGGGTAACAGGGGACCCCTGTGCTGTCACCAGTGCCCAGGCAGCAGCACAGACAAGAGCTCAGAGACGCAGGAATGAGCCATTTCAGCTGCCCATATGTGCAGCATGGCAAGCTGCACTGAAAAAGAACATTCACAGCCAAGGATCTGTAGAGAAATATCAGTGCAGTTAAGCATGCAAATATTTTGCTGTTGACAGAGGAAGTAATAGGGTACTTTTTCAGTGTTTTTTTCTTGTGCTTCTCTTTAAAAGACATCAAAAGCAATACCACAAGCCTCACCATCACCCTCACATTTGACACTGTAAAACTGCAATCATACACAAATGCATGCATGTGCACTCCCAACATACTTTCCCCCTATTCAAAAATGAAGTGCCACTTTTAAATATTTCCACTTTACTTGCTTTGAATTGCCGGAGATCAAATGAGTCAATTAAGTGCTGTGTCTTTTCTGTGCAGAGGAAAGATGAAGGTAATTTGCTGCTCAGTGCATCTGTTTCCTCATCAGCACAGTAAGGACCAGGCTAATTAGGGGAGGAAAACAATATGGTCATATGCATAGGCCAGATTGCCTGTCACTCAGCTATTCAGCAGCCAGGCTGTGCTGTGAGGACAGCAAACAGATGAGGAGCCTTCATCTCCTTCCTCACCACACCTTGGGAAAAAAAAACAAACTCACTTCAAGCACTCAGATGGTTACCTGAACATTTGTTTTAAAATTATATGTTTGGAAAACAACTGAAAATTGTAAGAAGCATCAAGAACCATCTAAAAATCTGTTGTTGCTACTCCCTTTGTTCTTCAATACGGAAAATTCCCAAATATTTTCCTTCATTTTTAGTTCCAATAAATTCAATTAGCCATACAACTTCATTCCCAAAGTCCTCTAATTCTGAAATGCTGCAGAATCACAAACCTCAACTCAACAATAATGCATGGAGTACCCTGACTCTGCTTTAAATCACCAATTCTAAATCTCATGTCAAAAGTTATTTTCTTGGCAAACTGAAAGCATGCAAGTGCATGAGAAAAACAACTTTAAGGAGAGAAAGTAGAAATAAGTAATTCCAAGTCACTCACACACAGTCCCACTGCAGCATTTCTGTTTATTAGGAGAAGATATGGAATATCATAGGAAGTTCATTTATTCACTGGCCTGTATTATCAAGCAGCAGCAGACATTACATTTACCACATCCAAGCTTTATTTGCTGCTACAAAATGAAATGGTAGAGGGTACAGAAAACAAGTTAACTCAGATGGAGCATAGCATGAAGGCAATCAACCTAAGCAAGGGCTTTCACATGTCCCTGTCAGGCTCAGACCGAGTGCCCCATGCTGCAAATACAGCTTCTTGGTGTTTTTTTTTTTTTAAAAAAAACCCCATTATTTACTTTAATAGAGTATTCCCAGCAGATCTCTGGTTTTATACTGATCAGAAACACACCAATAAAGTCTGCTCCTCAAACAGAGAATAATTTAGCAGACTGTACTAAAAAAAAAAAACCAACACAAATAAAAAAAACCCCAACAACAACAAGAAAATCCAAAAAAAAAACCCTCCATGAAATTCAGAATAGATGTTGAATGGGGTCCAACCTTATTTACACAGCAGGGAGGACAGGTTCACTCACAAGCCATCTAAAAATACTGCCAGGGAGCATCTTATTGCCTCAACCCAAAATGAGACAACTTTCATCCCAGTTCTTGGCACATATCCCACACATGGCTTTGACCAAAAGGCTTTGCTTAGAGCAAAGGAGCTCTTTGCTCCCATTCAGAGGGCTGCAAAGTTTGGGATTAGTCACCAATTCATCTAGATCCATAAACAGACATCCAAAAACATGGATCAGACTGCAGAGCTCCCTCTGAACTTTAAGTCTTTACCTGTGCATCCTTAGCAGACCTCACAGAAATTGCATTTCTTCCTCACTAAATCCTCACATCATTATTTACTGAAAGCTTACAACAAATTCAACCCCTCCAACAGGTGAATGTTATATGATGATACATGTCAAAGGACAGGGGACAGTATTTGAGAGCAGCTATGATTATACACAGTAATATAGGTGAAAATAAACAAGCAATTAGTCAGTATGCCACGTAATTCCTTTAACCACAGCTCATTCCACAAAATTGAGGGCTAAAACTACAATTCATATCTTTCTACTTCTTGAAACCACTTAAATTGTTCTAAGAGTGTCTTAGAACTTGTCCAAATGGCAAAAGCAAATTTAGCCAACTATACAGAAAGTGTTAGTGGCTGGAATGGCAAACCAGGCACCCTAATTCCCAGGGATAGGTGTTGAGTGGTGAATCTGGGGGCTGGCACGGTTATAAATACCTCATCACAGTAATTATAACAGACCACAAGCACCCAGACTGAGCCACACTAGCCACAAAGTCACTACACTGCAGTTTTGACTAGAAAAAAAATAGAAGAAAATCACCTCTGCAGTAAGTAAGGAAAAAGAAAGCAGCTCCAAGTTGGCAAACTATTACATCTGAAAAAACAGAGATGGACACACAGCTTCATTTTGGCCAATTAAACTGAGAAGTCTAAAAGGCTCGAGTGAAAACCTTGGAAATTTCAGCAATGATGTGCATTAATAAAAAAAAAAACCAACAACCCAATCTGTGAATAGCAACCAACCGAAGGCAGAGCTTGAGTTTTAAGAGACACCTTAAGTCCAGCCAATGCTGAAAGCATTTAAATTCTGGCAACTTCAGAAGTGAGTGCCAGCACGAATTTAGATCCCTGGATACATTCAAAGTCTTTCAGTTGCAGTTTCACTAGAATATAATGAAACCATACACCATCAGATCACTATAAATAAAGTTTTTTTGAGCTCAGTGGAAGACAGTACTGATGGATTCATGATCTGTGCTGCTGTAATAGAGCTAGCAATAATTTTGATGTATTGATTTATTTTTTATTCAAAAAAGTAGATTTCTGTAAGGAATGCCTGCTCAGGAGCTTCAGCCAAACTGAACACTGTATGTTGCTGACATTGTCACTATGCTTTAAGTCAATTAGTAAGACTGGAGCCAGATGGCTGAAAACAACCAAAATTACACAGTACATTCTGTTTATTAGTTAGGATTATTATTCAGGCCATAATTGCTTTTAACAGATTATTTATCATTATTAAGATTACAATGATATGCAAGAAAATTACGAAGTTAAGAAAAACACGATTTTTCAATCGCATCTGTGCTCCACTCTGTACAAAACTTTAATATCCAGACTAAAGAATTTTAAAAAAAATTTATTAGCCAGACACACGTAGTTTGGGACATGACCAGTGACTGTAGAGAAATGCCAGCAATAGGAAGTTTCCCAGAGCTGATTTTTGCATTGCTGCTCACCTGAGCCTCTCCCAAGGATGGGAGGATCCTCAACTATTCCAAGACTGCTTGGACCATGTACTTTTTTTTCAATAAAACCCCTTTGAAAAGGACAGCTTGAAGTCCTACCTCTAAAAGAATCATTCCTCCTGAACTCTAGTCAAATGAGAAAACATAGAATGGGCAGGTTTCAAAGTGATTAATAACAGAGAAATCAACTGGAAGAGGCATCCTGAACCTCATTTTTAAACAGTGGCAAGCACACTGCTCCAGCAAAGACCAGAGCTTGGCAGAGAAGTAATAATTTATTTACACCATGGATACCAACATATCTGGCTCTGTCCTTCACCAGCTGAGATGGATCTCTCTGATGAGTTTTTCTGCACCACTCTACTTGCACTATTTTTTTTTTATTTTTTTTTTTTATTTTTTTTTTTGGTTACTCACTCATACAAGCACCATGTCAAGATAAAGAAGGCTGGATGCTTCCAACCATGAGAGATCCACCACTTAGGAAAAGGCTCCTCCAAACTGCCTCCAGCATTGCCAGTTTGGGATATTTGAATCCTACAGCTCTGAACCCTTAAAAGCATAAATCCAGGTGCCAGCTGATGGAGATCAGTGATATATTGGGACTGAGAAAAAGGCAAGTACTCCTATCAGAGCTTACCTGGAGGGGAAGAGCACAGGGAAAACTCAATGATGTACAACCTCATGTAAACTAAAGTCCTACTCTTCTGATGCTGGGAATATCAAGCTAAAGTAAAAAATCTGTGCAGAACAGGTCTCTTCCTCTGCCACGAATTTTAAGTTCATAACAGAAGTCAAGGAACAACAAGAATTCAAGCTGTGTGCATCAACCTCTTAAGCCTCCAATTTAATATATGCACAGTATATTATCTGGAGATTACCTTTATATCCTACAGCCTTTGGGGGGCAGTTAGGTATGGCTGTCCACCAAACCCCCAAAATGCTGCCACACTGCAGCTGCACTTCAGCTTTGAAATACAGTCCCCATTGCTAAGAAACCCAAGTGTTTTGACATTATAATAACTGCATTCAGCCAGCCTGTAGGTTTTTCAAAAGTACACTTTTGAAAACTCTTCTCCCTCCTATTCATAGACACATGTCAGCATTTCATCCCACTAACCCATGGTATTCTCAAAGCTTTTGGTGGCTGCTAGGCTGGGTTTTGAAAACTTCCTCTTAAAAGAAAGAGTAAAAAAAAAAATCACACTAGTAATATGCATAAAGTGTCCTCTAAAATGGACAAAATATGAGGCACCATTAAGAAAAAGGGCACCAGACAAGAAAAGCATCATCCTTCCTCACCCTGATCCTGGCCATTAAGCTTTGGACAGAACAGTGAGGAATGGAGGGAAGGTGCAGTCTGGCTAATCAACAAGTACATCATGCAGATACCCATTAAGACCATATTACATTTTCCAAAGTCCATATACTTCCCATGTTACTTCATCTCCCCCCACACCTACCTCCTCACTGCCCTCCACTTCTAATAGCAGTAATGACCTTGGCACACTGCATTTTCTTACAGTTATTGGCTGGCTGGTGTTAATGGCCCTTGGCTACACCTTGGGCCATCAACACCTCCCAGACAGTCATTAATCCCAAGGAAATACCCTGCACCTCAATCATTATTACTTAATTATCTCCACACATAATCTAAAGAGCTGCAACACCACACCAAAGGACTGACTGCAGAGTTATGACTGAGAAAAAAACCTTCCAAGTCGAAAGACTAAAGATACTGCAACAAAACCCAATTAAAGGCATTTTAACATGCTAATAAATAAAAGGTAATTATTTTGGGCCTGAATTAGCTACTCAAGTAAGCAAAGCAACTGCTTTTTGACTAAGTAGAGAGTTTGAGTGGTTCCCCATTAGACAGTACAAAGCCAAACAAAGCTCAAACCCAATCTTGCACTTCAGCAACAAAGTGCTGCTTTTTAACCGGCCATACACTGCACCAAGTAACAGGATTTGCTCAGCTGGGGAAGACTTCGAAGAAGGTGCACACTCAAGGGTTGCACACAGCAACAAACAGATTCTGTGACACTTGCAACAACATCCTGTCAATTAGGGCTGCCCCAAGCAGTGCTGCATCCTCCTACACAAGCAGCCTGCGCTGCTAGAGCTCCTCCTTCCATCTCCTTGCTCCTCTCACGTATTCCTGCCATCTTCAGGGCAGACTAGATACCCTCTGCAGAGCCAAATACGATTAACTGTGTTCTTACATTATCAGAGTCACCCAAAGTGAAGACAGACCTCATATTTCATGATGCTGCATTAATGTCTCCATCCCAAAGGACACCAAACTTCATCACTGGCTAATTCAAGCCCAAAGCCTCTTTCATTTCCTTCCCTGCTCCTTGAGGACAATGAGGAAGCAGGTTTGGGTAGCAGCAGAGCAGAGGGAAGATGAATGGTCTCGTCAAAATAAAATACAATAAAAGTCTGATCCACAGAGGAAGATAAGCTTGAGGAAACAATTCAGATGAAGAGGAGACCTGATGATTTAAACGCGAGACTCAAAGGGAAAATGATGCTGATAATTATGAGAGAAGTATCTTTTCATTGCCTGGGCTGTTACTAGATGGGATAGGAAGCAAGATGACAATCAGAGACTTCATAAATCGGTCAGCATGGCGTGTTGCTGCTCCTTGGCATTAAGCAAACATCTGCCCTCACCTGCACCAGCACGGGGAGACAGCAGGCTCCTGCAGGTTGCTCGGGGCTGCCTTTCCTCCTGGCTTGTCTCCTTCAACCAGTGAACTCTGCTGAGCTAAAAATAAGCATGCAGCCTGCAGACAGCATCTTCCAGACCTCACCTTTCCTCCCCTGTGCTACAGCCACCTATGTGCTACAACCTGACAAACAGGCATTTCAAAGCTATTTATCGATGCTCACAGTAGCAGAAAACAGACTTGTGCATCATTCTGCCCTGTTGTGCACCTCCTCCTCTTTCCATCATGTGGCTTTTCAGTTTGGGTTTGGTTTTATGGGTTTTTCCTAACAAGGATTTGCCCATGCCACTGAGTTCTCCACTTCTTCCCCTAGGCTCGCTACCCACCTGCCCTAATAGGTGCATAATTAAAAGGAAAACCACTCCAGGTCACTGGCAAGCTCTCCTAATTGAAAACCAGGGAGGTAATAACTTGGCCCAGGGAAAAACCCAACTCATATGCCATAGTATGGACCGCCATCTGTTTGCTAAATTAGCAGCAGAGAAATATCAGCATAGAAATGACTGACACCAATTAGTTTTTAAGGAGTTTGCCTTTACACAGAGGACACTTCACCACCTCACTGAAGCTCTCTCTGTGATGAGTGGCAATTTCTGTTTGATAGAGAGATGCAGCCAAACTTTCTTGAGCATAAAACCAGTCACTTACTAGTGATGATTTTCAATTTAATGGAACCAGCACCCTCAGTTTTCATTGCCTCAAGCAAGCATTCATCCTTCTTGCAGGGGCACTCAGATCCTCCTCTCCAGGAAGATGCTCAGCCTAACATATGGAAAAGGCAGCCCCATACCTAGGGTAACTTCTTAATTCACTGTGCTTAACCAAATTTTGGTGGAGTAAGGGACTGTCACAAGCTCTGCCTGGCTCATCTAGAACAGCAGACAGAAATACCACCCCTGCTTTATGTCAGATCAGAAGGCTGCATCACCTGGTTCCCTTGGCAATTCTCACTCAAGCCAAATCCTCCCTACCTGAGGTAGAAACCCAGCCACTTCAGCAGCTGCACGTCAAGCCCCACCTTCTCATACCTCTGGAAGTAAACACACACAAGGAGCATCCGAAGTCAGGACCACCTTGGGCATGCACATCACACTGCCCAGCAGAAAACTACAGCAAACTGCTCTCCTGGTTTGAAGGACAGGTGTCTGCCAATAAAGGCAGGAGCTTCTCTTTGAAATGGAGAAAGTAAACCTCCTTCCTCCAAATTATAATTTTGAAATTAAGGGGCTCTCAGGCAAATTAGGAATAACAGTTCTTTACTAGGAAAATTAAAATAGAAATACAGTATTACAAAGAACAATCCCAAAACACTG
>JAOTQP010000362.1:3278797-3290278 GCA_026413545.1 Cichladusa arquata | reverse complement strand
GTTTAAAGCTGGCCCATTAGCAGATAATATGTGCCACAGAGATAAGGGTCACTGTCCCACCCGGCTTCAACAGATGGTGACAGAACACACATTTCTGGTCACATCCTGTATTGCAACCCAAGACAGCTGCTCACCACAACACAGAGATAATGTAGCAGCTCTGCTGCTCAGCTCCATCTTCATGAGGTATAACCATCATGCCAATTGTCTCTAATGCTCCCACCTCAAACTAAAATCCAGGTGCCACTGTGCACAGCCTACATTGGGGGGAAAAGTCGTCCTTGCATGCAAAATATCTTTCCACAAGAAGAAAACAGAGAAAGGAGTGGGAACCAAAGCAGGGAAGAAGTGGCTGGCACAGGGGTATGCCAGTAAACCTAGGACCAGCTCAGAGCATCACTGCAAAGCCCTCTTCAGTTGCCTTGTCCAGAGCCACAGTGAGAAAATATAGCTGAGGAGTGGGGCCTTTCTTCCTCTCCAACCTGCACAGACTGAGCAGAGGGTGCACCACAGTAAATTAAAACAAGGATGCTACTCAGGCAAGGAATCTAATTTTGCTAAGTAAAATTGTTACAACGGCTGTAAAACAAAACAACACTAAAGCACACAATACATTTACCATTTACAACTTCCCATTGTATAGAAAAGGTCTTCCTTCTCCAGTACTGCTTATTTACCTAGGGGTAGGAAAACCTATAAATACACTTATATTTCTCCAAGATTTGTATTTTTCTAGTGAATGTACAGCCTCTGTAGCACATCCTGTGCAGATGGCTAGGGCTCAATACCATAAAACATCCAAATTCCAGACCCCATCACTTCCCCTGCCCATACACAGCACTGGGGTGTTGCACATGTGCACACATATGCTGTACACTGACTCTAGAGACGGCCTACAGAAAATGGCAGACACGGTGTGTTGTGCATTTTCTAAACCCAAGCAAAGCTGTGGCGCTGAAGCAGCAGTCAGAGAGGCTCCTCTGCATGCCCAAAGCTCCTATTTGCACTCATCAGTGAACTGAAGGAAGTTCCAATACTGCCTGTAGCCCTGCTAGCTCACACAACCACACATCTTCAACCTCGCAGGGCCTTTGAACTCCCAGCAAGTGCACTTTTAGGAACTTAGAATCACATTTTAATTCTTCACTTTGACACATGATAATGTTAGCAATTAGTACTGTGAGCAAACTGCTTCCCTCTCTCTTTGATGTTTGTTATTTTTACACCGATTGTTTTGCTGAGAGATGAATTTTGATTTCACATTATTCCTCAGGGACAATGGAGAAATACTTAATGTAAAACAAAAAAATTCTAAAAATCACCCATGAAGCCTAATATGATACTGAGAGTTATATCTGAATGCCTTTGCATCACATATTACCATTACAAGGGTCACTTAACCATCTCAAACATTCACTTCCCCACCCACCCCTTTTGCAAGAGATCTATTTTTATTTTCGCTTAAGCATCAGAACAAGTAATGGGCAAAAGTTTGAGGAGAGGCTGTACAAAGTTCCTGAGGCGAGAGCTCATTAGTGACTCACCACGATAATTAACAGTTAAGCTGACCCTGTCAGGAGTCAAAATGCATTTTTGTCACGGAACTGGAGCGCGTCTCCAGAAACCCCATCACGGCAGTTCAAAACACACACACACACACACACAGGTGGCACCCTCAAAAAACACCACTAACCACGAGGGGACTTCATTCGTGTTAGGACATCAGAACACAACAGCAAATAACAAAAATAATATCTGTGTGATGCCTTGATATATTTCCCTCAGATATTTTTCAGGTGTCAGCTGTAATAAATGAAGCATTTACTGGGTGCAGACGACACTTTAAACAAATCAGTGCAAGTCCCTAAAGGAAACAAGCAGCAGCATATTCGGTAGTATTTCATCATTTCGGAGCTGGCAGAACGAAGCTGACAAGTACACAAGATAAATACTTTGTTCTGTCACGCTGTGTCATGTTGGAGAAAACATAAAGTGTTATATGACCTTTGGAGGCGCAGCCCATGGAAGCTTTCCCTCTCGCTTCCACGCTGCTGTTTGCAGCAGGGAAAAGAAGATAAAATAGAAACACCCCTCCGAGGGGCTGCCCTGCAGCACCTGCAACTCAAGGGATTTCACAGCCACCTTCTTGGCAGAGGTTATGCTGCCAAAGCATTAAGAGGGAAGAATTGTTGGAGCAGGAAGCAGCACCACTGCACCTCCTGGAGCTCTGCAAAAACAACAGTAAGGTGCTCCTCACAGAGGGAAAAGAAATAAGATGGTGCAAGTTAATTATCATTGATTGCTATTTCCCACAAACAGAAAAAGTATTCAGTTTATTTCCTTCTGAGCAAAAGAAAATGCACCCTTTTGCTCCTGATAGGACTTAAAAGCAGACACTGGGCTGAGCAGAAACCAGCCCCGCTGCTCTCAGTGGAGGAGCACGGCTGTGGCACAACAGCTCAACCCAAGGGCAATGCCCTCTGCTCAAAAACCACTTTATTTTGCCAGACAAAACCATGCTGGGACATTACTCCTCCAGCAGGATGCCCCAGCACCACCACCAATTCAACCCAACCTGCACATCCCCACTGAGCTGTAAGCAGAGCAAGGTGTGAGATCTGTGATGACACTGAAGCCTGAACTCTGTACTGACACCCACAAAGGCTCTCAGTAACTTTATGCTCATTCCAGTCAGGTTGAACTTCCACTTTTTAGATATTTTTAATTTTGTTTTTCTTGCTGTTCCAGAAAATCCTGCAGGCTCCAAGTTCTAAGGCAGGTAGGGCAAGCAGCGGTGGGAAAGACAGACATGATATCTCCATCAAATTTTTACGTGGCAAATTTTTACATACTTGCAGCCTCACTGCAAGTATTTTGTGACTGGGGAAGGAGAACACTGAAGCGTTTTGGCGAGGTGAGCAAGTATTAATAAACACCTTTGAATCCTGAAGCACGGTGCAATGGGTGTTTTCAAGCAACAAAGCTGCCTGACAGACTCACCTTACAAAAATATCCCTGCTATTCTCCCACCACTATACCTTGCTGACATTAGGACAGAGATGTTTTTTTTTTTTTTAAGAATTCCTATTCTGAAAGTGCAAGAAAACTAATCCAATAAAATAGAAAATACAAGCTAGAAAACTCAGAGCTGGGTTTAACACAAAAACTGGTTTTAGGTATTTTGTGTTAAAATCAAGAATCAAATATATAATTTTATTTAAAATAAATCACTATGTCTCCTCAAATAACAGTAATAACTAACTGCAGAAATTGTATAAATCACAAGTGTGACAATGTTTGACATAGTTCCCCTCCCCTTTCTCCCATGAAAGACAGCAAGCAACAGACCATCCTCATTATTTACATTGTCACTTTCATGTAACAACCCACAGTTACAGAATCTCCAAAATAAATTATATTTATTTACATCAACTTCCTGGCTTTCATGCTGTATCTAATTACTGTGAAAGACACAAATAGATAATTAAGCTATTTGCAGCTAAAGTAGACTGGAATTACCAGTGTAAAAAGATAGGTAGTGGAAAGCTGGCTTTCTGGTATACACAGTAAAAGGCAGTAATACTAAAAGTGGATAAGGTAAAAGCACATCTGTAATTATTAACAATATGCCTAACATTTTAGTGTCACATTATTATGAATTAATTTGACATTCATTATGGTTGCTCTGATCATAATGAATCCATTTGCCAATTGCTTTGCCTTCAGATAAGACTCCCATGGTTCCATCATAACCCAGTCATTAAATGTTAATTAACAAAAGCTTTACAATGAGACACTGGAAAGAATAGTTAGATAATAAAACAAAGTTGTTTGACCTGCTAAAAACACAAAAAAAAAAAAAAAAAAAATGGGCAGACAAAGAACCTCTCCTATTAATTTTTCACCAAGTTCCTTCAGAAATTAGATTTTGGATGGCTGTAAAGCAGTTTACACCTGTCTAAGTGCCCCAAATCCTGGCACTTCTGGGCCAAGTTCAACTGCCCAACCAGATTCTGAAGCTACCACAGGTGGAACTAGGCAGAAAAGAAGTGCTACCCAGAGAGGCTGCCCAGCCATGAAGTCCAGAACAGAGAAACAGCCATCTTCACGTCCAGGGGAGTTCAGCACAACATGGGCAACTTCTTCCCAGGCCCCAGGGTGAGACAGAGAGCAATGACCACCTCACCTCCTCATCCCAACCCAAACCTGGCCACAGACACGGGGCAGGCAGCATCATGCCAGCAGTACACGTGTTTATCCTTCTCCACCTGCAAATTACACTGAATGATGTTTCATTTGCCACATTAACTACAACTGTGTGGCACTCCACGTTAAAGAAGAAAAATATTCAGTAGAAAGAAATGAGAGGCAATCCAAGTGAAAATTTATTGTAAGCATCCATTAACCAATGCTGAAATGTAACTAAATACTTTCAGAAGTACACAGGGTATCTGTAGGAATACTAAAAGGCTTAATTATTTTTACTGTTTATACACAGAATATCAAATGAATTTATAATAAAGAAACAGCTGCAAGAAAACTCTGTCTCACAAAGAAATAGAAGCAGCATGACAACTGCTTTTACTGCACATCTTCCTGTTCCCTGAATCTTGGAAAGTATAGAAGGAAAGGGTTAAGTGTCCCACTCTTTTCATACTGAGGCTTAAATATAAAACAAGCTCTTTTCCTCCCTGCATTTCTGTCCCCAGTCTATGTTTTCTATCCTGCTCCCCCACTTTCCACCAGACCACCCTGTGACGCTGCCACCCTCACTGAAGTTTGGGATGGTGCCAACTCCTTCCCAGGGAGCATCTCTGCTCCTTGCCAGTGCAAAGGGATGTGGCAGGTCAGCACAGGCAAAATCCCAGCTGGAGGTTTTGTGTGGTTTTTGGGGATGTGGCACCACTACACAAACAGGATGTACTTCACCAAGGCATGCAGCCACCAATGCAATGCACGTGTATTTCCTCTGACAAGCTCACAGGGACCAGAACCCTTCCCAAAAATGGGAAGTGAGCTTTCCTGCTACAAGACCTGCATTTTCTTACAAGGAGCTTTGACCAGGCACACTGCTGGGGGAGATAACTGAGTGCAATTTCACCAACACCTCCCCTGCTCAGCAAGGGGCAGGGCCAAGAACTGTATTTACTGCAGGATGACCCCAGCAGATAAAGATGTTGGGCAAGTGAGGCTTGCCTGAAAGGGCTCCTAAAAAAAAAGAAAAAAACAAACGAAACAAAGAAAAACCACACAAAAAAAAATCTGGTTTGTGTATTCTCTCTCCTCCTGCTGCATCCTTCCACCTTCCTCACCTTGCCTTGGGAAACCACATCTTTGCAGGCAAGAGCTCTTCTCCCGTGTCTCCAGTGCAGGCCTGTGCAGCCCCATAGAGACAGCAGCAGGCAACAGAAGGCAGACACACAGACACACTAAAAGGAACACCAGCACTATGCTCAGCAGTAGCCTGATGCTAACAGAGTGTGACAGCTGCCATTCCCCTTCCCCAGGCAAAGCAAAGGAGGGGTTTAGCCATCCCAACCTGCTGGATCCCACAGCAAAGCCAGGCTGCTACAGCAGGACGAGCAGCTCCCATGAAAAGCTACCAGGAGAGGGGATGTGGAGTGCTGGATCCAGACCTACAGCACCCCAAAGCCAGTGGAGCTTGCAGTTCCCAGCCCCTAGAAACTTTCTGGCTGTCCCAGCACAAACAGATGGAGAGTCCACACAGGCACCTGCTGATATAAAACCCCAGCACTTAATAACCCTATGAAAGCAATTTTTTTTTTGGTAGATGTTTTACAAACTTCAAAAATCAAACACCCCAATGAGATAGCAATAAAGAAAACCATCCACAGATTTAACAGCAAGAGTTACAAAGGCAAAATCCCCACTGGAGGTTTTGTGTGGTTTTTGCGGAAAGAAACAGAAAGATATACAAAAATAAATTTCCTTCAGTCTGCTTCCAACCAATACTCTTAAAGGCCTTTTACATTTTCCCTTTTTATTTAGCATATACTCTTATCTGCAACAAAAACCTCCAAATTAGCTTAACATCACATAAATTCTGAAAAATCCAGATGAAAAAATAACCAATTGCAGAGAAGTGACTACACTGCACCCTATTAATGTGTAAGCCTTTCTTTCTCCCCTCCCTACACTCTGTTAAAATATTTCAGCCTTCCAAATCACTGTCTTTTGCCAATTAAGAGCTTGGCTAACTACACTTCCAGGTAGCAGGAGGAAGACACAGGTTGTCATACTTCATGCACTCTGGGCTGCAGTTTGCAGTAACACAGGCAATGCAACTCCAAAACTTGAGTGTCTCACTGGTACACTGCTTCCTGCTAGTACCAGAGCAACTGCAAGCCAAGGTCAATCCTTTTCTTTAATTCCCTTCTTTCTCACTTGATTTTTTTTCTTTTTTTCCCTTGGCATGGGAAGAGAGCTAAGCTGTTTCTGCATGGATGCAAGGTGAATGAGGCTGTCGCTTCTCATTGCAGTGCTATTTATTACAGGTTGCTGACATAATACAGCTTCCCCCAGTGCAAAGAAAAAAAAAAGCAGGAAGGACTTCTTGAGTGTTGTTTCACTTGCTTCTTTGAAAGGAACATGTGAAGAAGTTTCATTTATTTATACAGTGATCTTACAATGGAGATGCATCAGCTTGTTTCCAGAGGCTTCCAGCTGAAAAAGGCAAGTTTCCTTGTTAGTAGGAGGTTTAAAGAATCCACACACACAATAGAAGAAGAGAAGAACACGTCAGGAAAAGAAACTGCAAGATTAACAAGACACACTGATGAAGAAAGGATAAAATTATACTGAAACCAAGGGTGGGGAGAACAGGGGGAATATCACAGGCTCACTCCTGCATAAGCCAGATTCACTGTAAGGGGAGAAACAAGGTAATAAGAATCGAGCTCCACATCCCTGGCTGGTGAAAATCTTGCTGCAGCAGAAGACCCATTCCCAAAAGAACATCTGGTTTGAGAGCTGGTTCTGACCTCTCATCGGCAGTTCCTCCCAATTTAATTCATAGTTTCAGATGAAAAGATTTTATAGATCTCTGTTCTGTCTTGAGATGAGCTTGCCTAGAGCTCCATGCAATAAATTGATGATGAATCAATTTTCCTGCGCTGTGCTTTGTAGTCTGCTTTTTTTTCATACAGCTCTGAGAGCTATGTATAAAATACCTCATTCCTTACTTGTTTTTTAAAGATAGGCTAATGTCTCTAAAGATCAAGAATATCCACAGTCTATTTTTAGATTGCTCACAGTAAGCCAAAACTGCCCTAATAAAAACATCTTTTAATTCACCTGCAATATTTATTACATGGCCAGATAAAGAGAGAAACCAATCTGTACCAGAGGCAGTGGAAGTTGCAGTGGTGACTCAGGAGGAGGCAGAGTGACCCAAACACGACTGTAAAAAGGCTCTGCAAGCTCCCTGTGGGACTGGCTTTTTTGTGGGACCCACAGTGGGGTCGAGCCTGCCAACCCACAGACCCCACAGTGCTTTAAGTCACAGCTCCAGTACGAGACTGGGAAGAGAGCAGGTCTGGAGTCCTCCTGGATAACACTCTTTAACCCTTTCATCTGCCTTTTCCCACAGCAGCACCTGTGACAAAGCACAGCAGTTGCTATGGAGCAAGGAGAGCTATTAGCTCCTCTGTACTAATGTAATATAATTAGTATCATCATTTCCACAGCACATTATTTTATCCCTTCTTATCCTGGAATGCTTTATGGGTTTAAACTTTTTCTCAGAAGGCTATCCTTCTTGTGAAGCTGAACTGGTACCATGGACTAGAAATCCATGGCTTTGGAGAGCTTACAAGTCTCCAAAACCACAGCAGAAAAGAGAGCAGGTGGTCACCAATGGCCACAAAAACTTTTCTAGCAACATCTAAATGCTCTGGGAAGTCCAGCAAGTCCCACATTTGATCACAATCACAGAGCTAGCAGCTCCTGTCTGCAAACCCCCAATCCAGCTCCCACCCTCCCCAAAGGCTGAGGGGTCCTACTCAGAAGAATAAAGTAAATGCAATCACCCACACTGGAATTTGAAAAGACTGCCTGTGAATCCCACAAAAAGTCAAAGGACTTTCAATTTACCAAAGCTGCCAGGACAGAGCTCAAAGAGCCTCCTGTGCTCTGACACCACTCCCACTCCTGGCTGCCTCTTTCAAACACCATATGGGGGCAACCCTCCACCTGTGATTTTGGCTGCTGGTCAACTACTGTGCTTTTCTGATGCCATCTCCCCCATCCTTTGTGTGTGTGTAATCCTCATCAAAGCTACTGCAAAGGTGTAAGGAAGAGTTTTGCAACCTCTGTTTCATAAGCATGTAAGGCATAAAATATTTTAGTTTTGCATACAGCAACCTGTAACTGTTCTTTCTCCCCATAAACTCCCACAAACACCAGCCAAAATGAATTAAATGCCACACAGATAAAAATAAAATTAAAATCTAATGCTGTCAATTTTGGGCTTGGACCTTTCCACCATTTTTACAGCATTCATGCTAATGCAGCGGGGAAAGGAGAAGCAGCTTGTTAGCTTTTGCTCTCTCTTGCAGTTCAATTGCCAGGGCTACCCAATACACTTGCACTCTTATTTGCTCTCCTTTCTACCACATCTCAAGCTGTGAAATTAATATGCACAGAGGACATAAACCTCTAGCTCAGGAATAAAAAGTGACCTTAATATGCTGCTGCTTAATCCTTCTCAGGCTCAGCGTACCATCGCTTTGGGAAGACAACCCAGCACGAAACCAAGGTGCCACCTCGCCCTTCAGTGAGAGCATCCTCCCCACACGTGCACTGGGTGAGTCCTTGCAGAAAATCCCTCATTGGGAGGGAGCAGCACAGCAGCAGAGGCACCAGGCAGCACACTGCATCCACACTTGGACCACTGATTTGATGTGCAATAACCACTCAAGCCCACTGATTCTCAGGGAAAAGCTGCAGGGTTTGGCTCAAAGGACAAGCTGAGAAAGGGCTTCTGCTTCTCAGACCACCTACACAGCAGCACCCACACAGGCTCACCCCACAACACTGCTGCCATTGAAGCTGCAAGGTAAAACTTCATCCAAAGCATTTTAAATAAGAGAGATTTAATTTATAATGCCCCCTTGCACTCCCCACTGCCTCAGGTCAGCTCTGAAGGCTTTGCCTAGCCTGTGGTTTCAGCTGTTCAGAGTTTCAAATCTCTGAGGTCCCACACAACAACAACTGAAGGTTTCTGCCCAATTTAATTTTTCAGTAAGCCCTAAAATGTGCACAATCAGATGACACCATGGATGGCAGCAGGCTCCCTGCTCTAGAACAACAGTATTTCCTGCATCCCAGCCTGGAGAGAGGCACAAGCACATACCTCTCTAAAGGCACAAACAAGTACCCCCTCCTCAGAAACAGCACCAAATTTTGATAACAAATCACCATCAACTCTCTCTGGAGGCTGAAGCCTACACACATTGAGCCAGTTACACAATTATTCTGGATTTTCAGGAAAAGGAGAATTAGTATTCAAACACACAGAGTGAAAACAGAGACAAAAAGCCTTGCCCATGCAAGCACCCAGGGACCATGCCACAGGAACAAGTGCTTGCACTAACTGCAAAGTGATGACTGTATTTCTACAGATTCCTCAGCTGCTGCTTTGAACTCTTTCACTGAAGTGTTTTGACAGCATACCAGACAATAAAGGGGAAAAAAAAGTAACTCTGAAGTGTATGTGAAAATACACACAAAAATATACAAATCAAACTATTTTCTTTTGCCACTGTGAAAGCATCACGTCAAATGTCATTAAAACATTCCAGAGCAATTCGTTCGTGCACGTGTTAGCTGTTCTTTAATATATGCATGGGTGTAACACACACATCGACTTCACAATCTTTTCAACAGTTGTCACAGATCTGGAGCACATCAAAAGCAGAGCCCAAAGGCACTGGACTTACTCAGGAGCTTGTTTCTAACACTGAGGTGAAGACTAAACCACACCAGTCTCATAAAAGGGAGACAACAATGGAAGGGTAAGGTGTGACAACACAGCCATCTCCAGAAAGTTGTGTTTTCTACCATGAATATTCCAAGCCCAATCTGCAAAATAAGTTAATTTTGCATGCAAATGGCCAGTTACACATCTAAGTGACCATTGGTGCAAGCAATTACACATGTGATTACCTGACTGCATAATTGCGTGGGCCTCATTTTGAAATTGGGTCTTACATTTTGTGTTGAACACAAATGCTCTATTTAATAAATAGATGTTGAGTAGTTTTGAAGCCCAGTCATCCAGACCTACTGACTCTAAACCAAATATTGAAAAAAGATGCTGAAATGTGCATTTACACAAAAAAAAAGTATGTAACCCCAGTGTAATGCAGTAAATGGCCACCAAACTGAGCCACAAGTTTCTCTGCTGAAACTTCTAGTCCTTTAAATTGCAACTGAAAGCCAAATATCTGTACAAACAGGCCAGGTATCTTCATCAGAAGCACCGGAAAGTTCCTCATTGTAATTCTTTCAGTGAAAGACTTCTGGGGCTTTCTTGCTACTCAGGATGTATTCTAGGGAGGGAAATCAAAGTACAAACACATTAAAAGAAACCTATTCTTAGCAAGCTGGGCAGCAGCTCATGAGTACAGTTTCATCAGACAAATCCTGAAGATAAAGCAAAATCCAGCTTTGAATTATGAGGTGATGCAGGGTTTTGTGCACATGATCCAAGCAGTTGATGTCCCAGGCCTTCGCATTGCTGACCTCTAGGGAGAGGTTTTTATCCAAATTTAATAATTTTCAACTATTTTCAGCCAATCGTAAGGAGTATTTTTCCTTTATGGAATAATCCTAAATACTGTCAATTTTCCTGTGCATGTCAACCACAAGTCTCTATTTTACATGTCAAGTAAAAGCTCTTTAAGATTAGCTGTCAGAGCCTGCAAGTTTTGGCCAAATATCAATTTTATGTGTGGATGACGCATTAAATTTAAGATTCTTGTTGCTACTGGGGGCAAAGCAATATAGCAATTACCAAGCTATTTCTGACTTACAAATCCATAAGTAATCATATTGCTGGAAACCCAAACTTGGTGGGAAAGAAACTAAGTAGAGTGTAAAAAACAAAAACTACCACTGAAGTAGTCACTGCCACCTCCCTCAGGATGTGCATCAGCAGGAAAACCTGATATCACAGCCCCTGAGCCACAGACACTTGCAGAGACCCAAGGAAAAGCAACTCCAATTGCCCCAGAGAGCCAGGGAAAAGCAACTCCAATTGCCCCAGAGACCCAGGGAAAAGCAACTCCAATTGCCCCAGAGACCCAGGGAAAAGCAGCTCCAATTCCCACAGAGACTTAGGGAAAAGCAGCTCCAATTCCCCCAGAGACCCAGGGAAAAGCAGCTCCAATTGCCCCAGAGAGCCAGGGAAAAGCAACTCCAATTGCCCCAGAGACCCAGGGAAAAGCAACTCCAATTGCC
>JAOTQP010000362.1:3240621-3268869 GCA_026413545.1 Cichladusa arquata | reverse complement strand
GATATAGCAGGGGATGCAGGGGGGTGTCCGCACATCTGGATATAGCAGGGGATGCAGGGGAATGTCCGCACATCTGGATATAGCAGGGGATGCAGGGGGGTGTCCGCACATCTGGATATAGCAGGGGATGCAGGGGAATGTCCGCACATCTGGATATAGCAGGGGATGCAGGGGGGTGTCCGCACATCTGGATATAGCAGGGGATGCAGGGGAATGTCCGCACATCTGGGTATACCAGGGGATGCAGGGGGGTGTCCGCACCCCCAGGTACAGAGGGATCTCTCCCTCATCTCCCGGGGGATCTCGCAGCCCCGGCGGCGAATAACTCGGGGTGTCCGCATCCCCCAGGGCTCATTTCGCAGAGCCCCGCCCAGCGCTGCAGCTTCACTAACCCGGGGCCCCGGGGAAGCGTTTCGGTGGGAGCGGGGAGGCCGGGCGGGCGGTGCCTGCAGTATCCCGATGGACTGCGGTCCGTGTAACCCGATATATCCCGATATATCCCGGTCTATCCCGACATATGCCGGGACCGCGCCCCGCCCACCGCTCATTTGCATACGGCGCGTTCCCCGCTCTCCCATTGGCCGCAGCCGCCGCTCATTTGCATCCCCGCGGGCGCTCAGCCAATGGCGCGGCGCGCCCGGTCCGCATGCGCCGCTCCCGCCCCGCCGGCCCTCAGCGCTGGGCCGGGCTTGGCTGGGCTGGGCTGGGCCGGGCTTTGCCGGGGCTGGGCCGGGCTTTGCCGGGGCTGGGCCGGGCTCCGGGCACAGGGAAGAAAGGGAGACGCGCAGAGCTGGGCGCCTCTCCCGTTCCTGCCATTGCGGAGAGCAGCGATCGCCTCCCGCGCCCCCCCCCCGCTCCCCTCACGGGCGCTCCGCACCTGCGGGAGCCGCGCGCGCCCGTGGGAGCGCGAGGGGCTCCCGCGCTTTTCGCCCCGCCCCGCCTGAGGGGCAGGTGCGCGCCCCCGCGCCCCCTGCGTGAGGGGAGGCTGCGGGGACACCGCGGGGAGCGGGCACTGCGCCGTCCCGGGGGGCACAGGGACACTCCCGGCACGGCCCCCCGAAACAGCAGCGCCCCCAGAGCGGGCTGAGCCCCGCCCTGAAGTGTGAAGAGCATCGCGGGCATCCGCTCCTGTACACCTGATCCCGACAAGGACGGGGCGTATCACCCTCATCCCTGGGTTCTGCCCCAAAACTTCTGTGTGTGCTCGTACCCCCTCCTGCAAAGACGAGCGCCTCACCTGGACTGTCAGCACCTAGGTGAGTGTAGGGCTTCCCAGTGCTCAGCCCAGGCAGCTGGGAAGCTTTAGGGTGGAAGGGGTGGGAAGGAGGGAGAGGGATTTTAAGGGCAGGTTGGCAGCACCTCGGAGATCGCTCTTGAGTGTGGTGGTGGGTGCACTTGGCACTGAAGCAGCTGATGCAACTCTGCGGGGCACAGAGGTGTAATGGCATCTCCCACCAAGACATCCCCCATCCTGATGTTCCCTGCCAGCCTGGTGGCAGGCACCTCCTCAGGTGCGGTGCCAGGGTCCTTCAAGCATCAGCCCAGCATCCTCCTCACTGCCACCAACCCCAGCACAAAGGTGAAATGCTGACACTGACATTCTTCCTAACAGGTCCAGGGGACCAGCGTCTCACCAAGACTTGTCTCAGCAAGACAGCGACTGAAAATCTCAACATCTCGTCACAGGTGGGGTCTCATCACATGTGTCACTCTTGATGAGTTTATTGGCACCCTCAGCCATAACTGAACAAGTGCACAAGAGAAGAACACCTTCAATTCTTCTCTTCACTTCCCCGAAATGTGTACCCTAGGTTTTGAAGCCTGCTTACCCTGATCAAGCCCTTCTGGATCTCATCAACCTGAAGGAACCCTTCCCAGCTGGTCTGTGCAATACTTCTTGGAGTGACTTCTCAGTGATGCTAACAGCTTTCCCTGGCATCCCCAAGCAGAGTGAGGGGAAGACTGCAGCAGCAAGTGCCTTCCCTCTAACCACTCCAATGGAATGGTTTTCCCATAGGAATTAACCTCGGAGGAATAATAACCTCAGTCCCTCCAGCCAAACTGCCTCCTTTCCAGAGAAGCCATGCATGCCTTTAAAAAAAAGCAAAAAACCCCAAATCTAGACAGTATTTCAAGTTGGATTATGGCTCTTTTGCCAAAGAGCTGGAAGTTTAGCTGGAACGAATTAGCCAGGCTTTGCAGAAAGGAGGCTGTGAAGAAGGAGGTGTCATTGCCCTCGGTGCTGCATCCCACTGCCTGCATCAGCAGTGGCACAGGGGCAGTTCACTGGCAGGCAGAGGCAGGTGAAAGAAAAGGCAGCCAGGAGGCAGAGCCCTGGCATACAGGCTCCTCAGCCTCTTCCTTAGGGTTTTCCCTGGGAACACCACCTGGGTGAGGCCAGCAGGAGAGGCTGGGAGCCAGCCCGTGCCCTTGCTGAGCGGATTAGCAGCAGTGCTGATCACCCTCCTTGCCACCCCCAAGGAAAGAAGCGTGATCCCTGCCTAGCACAGAAACGGATCCAACGGGAGGCTGTGAGGCGAAACGCGCTCAAATATTGAACTAGAAAAATTTTGCTCGATCTGCCTCTCGGTAAACAGTGACTAATTGCTCTGGCTGGAGCTGCCGTACCTTCTAAATTGGAAGGTGCAGATGGAGCAAGGATAGGGAAGGCTCCTTACCTGACGCCGGCTGTACATTAATCACAAATGTTTGCTATGCAAATCTTGTCATACAAAACAATTATTGCTGTTCCCGTACTGACCTCATGTTTATTTATTACATGAGCTCTTTATTTGAACCTTGTCTGGTCTCTCCCCCCATATGAGCGTATTAGTATGTGGCTTCCAAAGGCACCCAGCTGAGAAATTGTAGATTTATTTGTGGCGTGGAGGGATGGCACACGACACGCTGACTGCAATGCAGAGCTGAGAGGCTCAGCTCTTCCACCAGTGGCTCTTCATGCAAAATATTCTCACCCCGAGGTCTCTTGCTGGGATGAAGGACACTTTCTAGCAGCGCAGGGCCGCGACTCCGGTTCTCTCTGACGCTGCAGTATTAACCGATGGTTAATGGAGACTGTCAGCCCGAGGAGCCGCGCCATAAAACTCTGCTTGGGCTTCTTTAGGGCCCGCTCAGTAAAATTTCACACAGCGCTTTGTCCTTGGCTTTGTCACCTTTGCCTGCCTCCAGAATGATGTGTTGGGGATGGATTTAACTGTTCCGCCGAGTAAGTTGCGTGTGTGGTTTTGAATGTGGTGGTGTTTGGGTAGCTGGAGTGATGGGTAGGCACCAAATATTCTCTTGCCAGAGGAGTTTTCTCCATGTGATTTAATGCTGGGCAACACTGGCATCCGGTGGGCAGGGAACTTTCTCCTTAACACCTTGATTTTGTCCTATGGCTTCTCAAGATGATCATTAAATGCAATTTCTACATTAGTCTGGGTTTGGTTTTCCCCCGCCTTCAGTTCAGCTGCACAGCAGGCAGAGCAATGTGTTACCTTTTCTTTTACAGTTACAGTTTTCTTTTAAACACTCTCTGCGATACAGTCTGGGGTCTTCTGAAGTCGGCTGCCTCTCCATGCTGATCAGTTTTGTTGTGCAGGGACTCTGCCTGCCTTACACCGCAGGCAAGTCTCTGTTCCTCCTTTGAGGATGACAGGAAGGGTCTCCGTGGTTCTTGCTTCAAACCAAACCCTCTTGTCTGACCTCTGTGGGCCCTGTCCTTTCCCACAAACATTATTGGTGCTCTTTTACTGGGGGAAACTGTAGAAAAGCCCCCAGAGCCTGAATGAAATCAAATCCCTCTTACACCCCTCAGCCCTCCCTGCCTCTCTTACTGCTCTTTCTGCTGCTCTCACCTCTGCTTTCAGCTCTTCCCAATGTAGCATCATTTTCTGATACAATTAACGCTTCTCATAGCTTTCAAATCATTAATAAAGCCAGTAATTAACAACAGGCCTGACAATGAACCGAGCAATGCCACACTGTGTACTTTTGCCCCTCTCCAGCATCACCCCTTCCTTAGGATCTGGGCTGGCTTTCCATTCATTTGACAACTTGCATGCCCCGGTCAATATGAAATATTCCTGCCCCCCAGTATTTCTCTTTTATGGTGCAGCTGTAGCTTTTGCTAATTGTTCATGGAATGACTTTCCTTTTTTTTTTCTTCTAAAGCAATATTTTTCTTGAGAAGCTGAATTTAAAAGGGGCCATAAATGACTAATCGTAATTAATAAAAATGAAGAAATAATTGGGCACTGTCTTTAAATGTATATGCCTGGAGTCAAACTCCTAAATCCCTGTTCCTGTTAGATCAGCTTAGGGTTTTTATTCTCCCCTGAAGGAGCAGCACTGCCCAAAACTGTCAGGGAATACTCCAAGTGATGGAACAACTCTCCAACAGCCCCAGAAAGCTGAGGGCTGGGAGAGTGTGGTGGACACATAGTTTACTGCTGCCCTCCTCCCTTGCTGACAGAAAAACTGGCTGTGCCAGGGCAAGAGGGGCTTTGGGGACCCAGTGGACAACTTGAACCTCTTCAAAAACACCACCTTTAACCTGTGGAGAGTCCTGCCACTTCCACGAGACTGTTAGAAAGGGATTAGACATTTAAGGGCAAGACAGTTACATTTAAAAAAAAAAAGCAGCAATAAAAGGCTTTTGTGGTTCAGAGCGTAAATCAGCTTTTTACTGCTTCCCTTGCAGGGAGCACAGCCTCACTGTCTAACTCAGGGATTTTTATATCTGCTTGTGAAATATCTGGGAGAGAGCAGTGCCAGGAGGCGGGCACGGGACCCTGCCTGAGTCAGCACTGTCCAGCCAAGGATGCTGCAGCATCCTGCTGCCTTTGGGGGGAGGCTGGGTGTGATGGTGTGAAGTCAGGGACGTGATCCCTGCAAAGCAGGACTTGGAAGTGCACAGGGATGGTTTTGAGGACCACTTCACCCCTGCTCCCCTCTCCTGATGATAATTACCCACTGGTGGTTTTCCTTTGCCAGTGTAGACCAGCAGAAACTCAGATGCACCTCCCTATCTCATTAAAAGGTCATGTTTTACAAAGTAGCACAGCCACCCTAACCAAATGAGTGCCTGGCTAATTGCCTTCAGCGTGAAATTAGGTTTGTGGTTTCTGTGGGATCAAGTGTGGTTTCCTCCTCTCCTCCCCAGCCTCCTTGGGTGTGTTCCCAGTCTCTGATGAGCATTTGATATGCAGAAAATACTGCACTTTGCAGCCAGAAACGTGCATTCCAAATCCCTGGCTTTGCCTGCGCCTGGGATGGTGCAGAGGCAGGAGGGCTGGAGGAGCTGCGATGTGGCAGAGCAGAAAGTGCCACATGGGGCTGAGCCTTGGCAGGCAGTTTGAGAGCTGTCAGGCAGCGGAGGTTTGAATGCCCTGCACGTAGGGCACTAGGTCAGTACGTCACTTTGTTTCCACTGCTCCTTGCAATGCCAAGGGGCACAGAGTTGGCCAAGCTGGGACACGTAGAACCAGCTCTGGGTCACTCCTGCTCGCTGGACCAGAGAAGGATATATGCAGCACAGTGGCAAATTGTTCTGCTGAAAGCATGGGAGAACTTGTGCCTTGCACTGCAGCATCTTGTGTGGTTTAACAAAGCAAGTGTGTGTCAGCTGTGGTGACAGAGATGCTCCTTGTCAGCCGTGCTGAGCGAGAAGCCCTGCTCCATTAGGCAGCACGTGCCAGAGTGCACAAAGCTGGAAGGAAGCAGGCATCTCTGCACAGAGTGGGCAACCCTGAAACAAATACAAACACTTGGTGTGAGAGAAATGCTCACTTAGGTATCCTCTTGCCTGCCAGCACAGCCTCACTCACAAGTGACAAGCAGCCAAAAGCCCATGCAAGAAGAAAACTTGTGCAAGATGGCTTCTCACCTGCAGACAGCTGAGACCCTTGGAAATACCTACTAGCCCACCTCAAACTGATGTCAGGACAGTTATGGGGGTTTCTTTATAGGTGCAGGCTTTTCAGTTCCCAGCTGGAGAAGCAGAGCAATAAATACAGGCTCTATATGCACACAGCCAGGTGAGCAGCTCTTTGGAAGTACTTGGCCTTTGCAGATACCTGTGGTGAGCAACTGTGGGGAGAAGGAGTGGCATGGAGGTATCCCCACCTTCTCCATCTCCTCCAGACATACTCTGCTGCTTGGCCAAGATCCCTAACTCCACATTTCAAGCAGTGGGACCTACAATGGGAGCAGTGTGGAGCTCAGCTGTGTTTGCAGGACTTCAGAGATGATATCATAACCCCAGAGGCAGAGCAGAGTGGAGCTCCAGGCAGGCAGAGAGATGTGAGCTCAGCCATTCACCAGGGACAGTTAATCAACACTGGGCCCATTGTGGGGTGGTGCAATGCACTAGTTTGTCTTTTTTGTGTATTTTTTTTTTCAGAATTATTGTTTGAGGAGTAACAAAAATTCCCCTGAAGCACAAAGAGTACTCTGGGAACCTGAAAGAAGCCACCCAATTAGATAATAGAAAAAATATCTTATAAAGACAAAATTTCAGCAACAGCCAATAAAACACAGGCTTCGTAATTGTATTTTCTGGGACTAAAGGCTGATCTCAAGAAATCATTTGAGACCGTACTTGGGTTTTACTGGTATTTATATCTCATTCATAGCAAAAAGATTTAAGTACACCCTCAGTCATTACAGGAGTCCTAAAACAGGTCTATGTTGTCCACTCTGAGTTAGGGTATCATATTGTTGTTTTTTTTTTAAATCCTCCTGTGCATATCAAACTCTTTGGCAACCTGCTTTTCCAAGGGCCTCACTTCCATTTCACAGAATGGTAGAACAGTTTAGGTTGGATTCAAAGGTCCTTTCAAACCCCCTGCAATGAGCAGGGACACTTTGCACTAGATCAGGTTGTTCAGAAGCCCATCCCACCTGACCCTGGATGTTCTCAGGGCTGGGCATGCGCCGCCCCTCTGGGAAACCTGTGCCTCATTCAACCCAGTGGAAGATGCAGTATTTTTCATATCACCCACATGCAAAAACATGGGTGTTTTTGTTTTCTTCCCAACTCATATGTGACATCCAAATACAGCATTCTCTTGCCTCGTCCTCTCTCACTCATCCTTTTCCATCTCTCCCCTACCTTCTCTGTGATCCTGGTGCTGTGTCTCACATCTGAAGCCAAACTCCTCTCAGCTCAATGATCTCCTGCCATATTTCATGTCTTCTTTCTTTTTAAAAATAGAGCAACATCCTCCCAAGTGGCATTGAGCAAAATGCAGTAAAGAAAATAAAGAGGTTATCCACTTGATACTGAGGACTTTCTGCTTCTTTCTTCTTGCTGTTTTTGGATCATACTTCAGTCTGGTGCTGACTTCTCAAGCCATGCAGTACAAGCACATCAACATACCAATATGTTCACATTTTCTTATGGGTGACTCAGTTTTGTGAGATGACAGAAGGCAATACAAGCCATGGTCCAGCATTATGCTGAAAGCTGTCTGTAATGGGGCTGGGGTATCTCCCACATGGTCAAAGCACCCCACTCTTTACTACACACTCAAGAAGTGAGTGAAGAATTTTAAGGGGGACTAAAGGATATCCACCCATTCTTCAAAGCACATTTGAAACTCCCAGTCATAATTATTTACTAAGCAGTTTCTGATGCCTTTTTTTTTTTTCTAAAAAGTCTTCCCATGAAAAATTCATTTATACAGCACAAACTGTGTCTATAAATAATAGACACTCCAGCTCACCTGCCCCTTTACATTTCTATAGGCAATGCAAGCTCTACTTATAACAAAATAGAGCAAATTAATGCTGCTGTGTTATCAGCACACATCCCCCATCTGGCACAATTTGCTGGATGGTCCCGTTTGCCTGATAATTCATTGTTTCTATAGCAATCCTGACAAGAAGAGTTTCCCATTGTGCTCAAGGAAAAGGGCACTCCCAAGACCACAGTAGCTTTATTAGCTCTAAATACCTTACAAATAGAGTCTGGTTATCAAAATTGGTTTCCAAAAGTCACCATTATTTCAAGCTTTGCTGTTAGCATGCCCAGGATGTTCAGTGGCTCACAGGGGACCAGCCCATTTTCTTAGGAGCTCACACTGGGTTGATTTGTAGGAGCTGCAGCAGTCAGATCCTTCCAGTTGGTTGTTTCCATGTGAAATAGTTCTATTATTCTAAATTTTCCATGTAAACGTAGGAGTCGTGTAGCTGCTGTGGTGAGCGGATGCACTCAATAACTTAATAAAGAGGATTTAGAACCCAACTTGTTACAAACTTAGGGGTTGAGCTCACTTGTCCTCATGGAAGTGGCAAAAGCAGGAGTGATGGGGCTGAGGTGGGTCTGCTTGGCAGGTGGCTCGTGTGGGGGTGCTTGTCCATGCAGGACACCCCCTCCTTGCCTTTCCACTAGAAAAAGAAACTTTCAGCAAGTACTATATACATCTCGATTTTCATATTTATTTTTAACCTCTGTTACTGCTTTTCTGAATATTTGGCCACCAGGAAAAAAAAGAGGGCTCCTTCAAATTATGACAAAGGTCCCACCCCCCTGACAACACTGAACATGAGAGCAGATTTGGCATGAACAGTCACAGGAATTAATTCTGCTGCTTTTTGGACTTTATTCGATGTGCATGTTCCTCACAAAGATGTTATGTGATAGCTCTTATCACTGAAAAAGGGCAAAGGAAGGTGTAGGAGAAATCACAGCACCTTCACATTCCTCCATGACTTCCCAGCTCATAAAAGTGCTTGCAGGAGGGAATAAAAGGATTTGTTTTATTTAATTTTTCGCCCTCTAGTTTTTTTTTTCTCTATCATGCCTAGTGTAGAAATTTTTCTCAGTAAATTGAGATAAAAATAAAAGATACTAGCAGTTTATTTTTTCTCAATAGACTAAAACTGATTTAAATTCAGAAATTGTCCCTTTTATAGATAAAAATAACAATGCTATTGGACGATCACTCATGGAAAAAAAGCTACCCCCAAACACTCCATCCTAGTTTGGAGTAACTGTCATACAGAGGGAAAGTTCTTGTTTTTGAGCCCACAAGCCTTCCAGTTCTCCCACACCACCTCCTTGAATTCCTGGGCACAGAATGGTTTGGGTTGGAAGGGACCTGAAGCCCATCTGACCCCAACCCTATAAACCCAGACAACCTTCCACCAGCTCAGGGTGCCCAAAGCCCCACCCACCGTGGCCTGCTTTGACCACACAAGAGGAGACTTGAATCCAGATCCTGTCCCATTATCCATCCACTTGGCCACTTACTGGCTTCAGCACAGTTTTCCAAGCTTTCCCCATTTGAGTGGTTTCCCTCTTCTGCCACAGAAACCTGCCACAAATTCCATCCATCCCTATGAACAGGAACGGTTGCAAGCTTCCCTCCTGAGGTTTAAATTAAGACTTAATGAAGACTCAGAATTTAAGATTAAATGTTCAGCCCCTGGCTCATTATGTTTGTACAGTTCAATTTCCTTGGCAAGCACTTGAGATAAAAACAAAACAAAACAAAACAAAACAAGCCCCAAACAATATTTACACATTCTGGAACACAGCAAATCCTTCCTTGAAAAGGCACAAGAAATCCCTGTAGAGCTCTGGTACACTTTCAGCCAGCCTCCTGTCCAATTTCCTGGGGAAAAAGAAACAAAAACAAAATCCAAGTTCACGACCTTGTGATTTAAAAAAAGTGAAATATCTTAAATATTTGTATTTGTCTCTTCTGGCTGCACAGTGTGCATTATAGCTACATATGCAATTAGCTTCTATTCCACACTTCTGCATGGGGGAAGATCTGAAGTGCAGATCCTCTTTGCAGCATTTATACATCACTTTTCAAGAATTCCCTTTAAAATATTACATTAGGCTGCTGTTTACCTTCCACTTAGGTCTTTCATTATAAATCCAGCCATTGGTTGGATCAAGTTTTCATTTCTATAATATTTTTTTCTCCCTATAGCAATGCCTTGTAAACAGCATCCTTATGAATGACTATGAATGAGATGGAAAAGCCAGGGAATATCCTGTGGTATGAGGAAAAAAATTGCTGTGGTTACTGCCTTATAAAATGCACTTGATAAATTTGAATAATCTGAATTTTTATTGCAACAGTCTTTAAAATAGAGAGGTACAATTTCCCTTTCTTTTTTCTCTAATTTTAAATAATGCACCAAAATCTTAATAAACAATTTAATCTGAACCACAGGGAGAAATGAAAGACTCCTCTATGTAGTGTCTCACTGGATTATTGAAAACAACTATGTGACTGCAACTGCTTTGCCTTCCTGATATATCTTTTCCCTCTGTTTTTAATAATGAGATCACTGTAGAGCTTTGATGAAAAATGAAATTTCCTTCTTTTCCAATGGACAGAAGTATTTTTGTGGGTTGGAGAAATGCATCTGAAATTACACTGCTCAAGTCTACCAGGCACGGATTTTTACATACACGAGTTGTGTGTTTTTTCCTTCTGTGGATCAGACAATCAATTTTCCCTCCCTTTTTATGAATAAGCCTCTCTCAGAAAGGAGACACATGGCTTTAACTTCTGGGGGAAGCATTTTCACCGCTGCTCACAAAAGGGATGTGAACTGACGGGCTGTTCTGCTCTGGAACATTAAGCAGATTACACTCCCACTGCAAAGTGCCATTGTCAACATTAAAACCGACTTGTTAATAGCCCACTGGGGTTTGTTGTTGTTTGTTTTCTTTTTCAAGTGTATCTACAGTTAACTGCAAGGAAAAAACCCAAACAGCAGAACAATGCTGAGATGGGTCTCCCTCCTACATGGTGGCACCTCTCAGGTAGATGCTCTAAGCTCTCCTCTCTCCGTTGGTATGAACCAGAAGCACAGCTGTCTTAACCCATCTCCAGCACCATTACTGACAGCAGATGATATTTTAAAAAATGAACTATTTGCTGTGGGATTCAGGAGGAGATTGTGTGTTTTGGTACTGCTTGACATGCTGACAAGCAGGTGAAAAATGTTGCCCTGTTAACATAGTTGTCTCTGTTGATTGAGAGGTGTCATATGGAAAGGTATTAGTCACTGTAAACCCCAGAATACTCAAAAAAGAGGGATTTAAATAAAACGAGAAAGCTGTTAAACTAGCTCATCCTCTCTTCACAGGGTCAGGTGTAAAGACTATCAGGCTCAGGTGTAAAGAGAGATGCTACCTATGAACTTCTGTTGAACTCCATGCTTAACAAAGCCACGAGCACATGGAGCAAGTAGCATTTCAGATATCAACACGTGCCTTTCAATTAACCTGGAAAACCTGTCCAGGGCTGAGCTCTCTCCCACTGAAACTCCAGTTTAGCATCACTGACACGAAGAGACAGTGCAATTTGGGGGTGGATTTTTTTTTTTTTTTTTTTTTTTTTTTTTTTTTACTGTGCAGAACAGGTGAACCACTTTCTTCTTAGGTATTTACTAGACTTTTTAAAGATCAAAGCAACCAAGCAAACAGGTAAAACAAACTGCACCTGCCAGCCAGTTGAACAACTGAAAAATTCAGTACTGGAAGGGTCTTCCCTCAGAAGAGCCTCCTGATCTTCACAAGGCATTCATATTAGTCTTTCTAATGACCTCTCTGTGCTGAGCTCTGTTGGCAGAGCAAGGCTTGAGGAACCATCAAGGGAAGATGTTGGTACAAATGTCCCCACCTCTGTAAATTAAATATCTCAGACAATACAGGGCTGCCAGTTGTTGGTCTTCTGGCTCCCAGAAGTTTCCTTCTCTTTTGGGAGAGGCTGAGGGCACAGAGAGAGCAGAGCCTGAAATGCATCCATCAGCTCAAAAGCAGGATTCAGTCCTGGAGGTAATCTTTATCCTCTCAAAACTTTAACCTAAGAGAAAAGTAAGCATCTTGTGCTGGTCATTTGCTTTGCTCAGCATTACAAATATCACAGAAAGAGTGGCCCTCAGCAGGGTTTGCTTTAGATCAGGAAAAACTCCTGTCCCAGCCATTGCTGGGGCTGTTTAGTCCTTCAGGTTTTTGACTTATTGAGGAAAGCCTTGACAACACAGACAACTGCAGTGAAATAAAAGTCTGGCTCAAACATTAATGACCCATTGATTCTGTGTGAGACAGAGCAATGTTCATACTGTCTGCCTTGGCAAGACCTCTCCTTTCACCTCCTTGCTAGGCATCCCTTCAGTAACTGCAAGGGGCAAAGCTGGTCCCTCCAAATCTTCTTCCTTCCTTCCTCCCCTCCAACTCCTATCCTCATCATACAGAGTAGGAATCTAAATCAAGCCTGTGGCTTTGCTAGCAGAGCAGAAGAAAAATCAATCCCCTTGTTGACCTGATGAAAGAAAGGTGGAGTACCTGAAGCTCTGCTTTCTCATCTCCAGATGCCACTTACATTGATAGGCAAATTTTCACAGAAAAATTGTGAGATAGTAATCTGCAAGTGCTTTGCAGCAGATAAAGATGAAGGCAACTCACTACCACACTCAGGTGCAATAGTTTGAATGCTGAAAACGTTTTAGGGTTTGGGAGAGAAAAAAAGATAATTCGCAACTATGAAAAATGAGGTAAAACCAAGCAGTGTATGGGGAAAGGGGCGGCTTTGCACTGTGCAAAGCAAAATAACCCGGCACATTTTTACCTGTTTAGGTTGCTGTCATCAATGGGGCTTTTTATTCCAGGGCTTGATAGCCAGAGGGTCACCTCATGGCAGAGGTGGCAGTGATGCTGGGGTTTAGCTGAGAGTCACGTCAGGAACACTTTTGTGGTGGGGTGTGGCGGGGCATCACGGAGATCTGGGCTGCGCCAGCTGCACACCTGTGATTCCAGGGATGTTCAACTGACAGAAAGTCACCCTCCAGCGCTGGGGTGCTTCATAGACTGCTGGAAGGTCTGGGAAACACCTCAAAAGAAAAGGAGAAACTGGGCGGGGGGGAAGGAAAAAAAGGAGAAAGGGGGAAATGAGATTTTGTTGCGACTAACCCCTGTTGCTAAATATTGAGGCTTGAACGCCCCAAAACGCAGCGAGGATGCTCCGGAGCGCTGCCCCGTGCGGCCGGCGCTGCCGCGGTCCAACACCGCCCTCTCACGGCTCGGCTGCTGCCAAAACCCAGCGTCTGCAGCCAAACCTGCCCAAAAAACACGGGGTTCCCCCCGCTGCAGCTCTGACATCGCTGGGGATACACCCTGATTCCCCAGCACAGCGCTGCAGGCATCCAGCCACCCGCACCCCCAGTCGCTCCCCGGCTGGAACTGGGCTGGGTGGGTTGGATTCCTGCCCTGCTGCCACTCAGCACTGACACGGGGGGACATGGAAACAGAGGGGGAGATGATTGCCCAGCCCTGGCTACACCCTGCTGAGCTGAGTGATGCCACCTTCACACCAACCACATGAAAATCCCAGAGGAGCACATCACCACATGGACTGCTTATAACACCTTGCCTTCTCCTGTCAAACTGGAAAGGGATGGTTTTCCTTCTTAACATGGAAAAATTTCCATTGGTACTAGCATCTGGGCTCCGAGCCCGGGTAAAGCAGATAGTTGCCCAGGCAGGTGTCCTCAATAGATTATAAGGCAGCAGGTTTGCTGCTGCACACAGTTGGAAAAGCTGAGCTAGGTGCTGCCCCAAGACCCTTGAGGATGGCTCAGGGTGTGTAGGCAGCAGACACAGCTGGGATGGAAGGAAATAAAGAAGAATGGTCTCCCTGTCCCTTCAGTCTGGCACTAAAATGGATGAGAAGTCCCCAGGACATTTCTCATCCTTCTTCCCCAGAAGCTGATACGCCCTCTGGCCCAGGAATATCAACTGTGCCTGTACCAAGCAGGGCATTTTCAGTCACACATACTGGACATCAACCTCTTGCATCTTCTTGCAGGAAGCTGTGCCTGCTGAAGTCCAGTCCTGCAGGTGCAGTCCTCCTGCCAGTAAGCAATTCCTGGATTCACACACCCTGGTAGGTAGCTCAAGCATTTTTATCTGCCCTCCTTACCACCCCCCACCAAAAAAAGAAGCTACTAAAAATGGACAATGCATCTACTTCTGTTGCAGAGCTCATGCTTCTGACCTGGAACTACAGCTGGCTAATACAAATGTGAGCTACACTTGCATTCTGACAGCCTAACAGCAACTCAGAAAATTTTAGTCTATCCCCTCCAGTTTTCTCCTGATCTGCCTCTCACTGAACAACTTTGAGCCTCAACATTTACCTTCTCCTTGCTGACTTGTGGCCTCCAACCCTGTTTCTTTTCTCCTCAGCTGCCATCACTGTCCTGCTCCTCAGTGGTTCCAAGTGGATGGTGCTTAATCCATAACTCAACTGAGCATCACTAGTGAGCTGAGGAGCAAGACCTGGCAAAGCAGGAAAAACTACCAGCATGGGTTTGCTAAGAGATCAAGGTCTGCAGGACTTATCCCTGGTAAGAAAAATAAAGGGTAAGTGAAGAAATCAAAAGGTGATACTGCACTGCTCCGGATTTTGTTCAATATTAGCTGCAGTGCTACTGTGTGATGTGCTAGCAGTGGCAAGTAAATAGATTATGGACTAAACTTTGTACACTAAATAGTGAATTACTGAATATATACTTCTCAGATTAATCACTGACACAAGCTAATGACATAGTCTCAAGCCAAGAGGCTTGAAATGGTTTTGCAGAGGCAGCCAGTCTTGACCTCTGCTGTCTGCAGAGTCCTCCTGCTCTTGTTTCTTCCAATAAAACCTATTTTCCAGGTGCAATTATTCAGTGGCTGGGGTTAACCCAATGCTCTGAAGGATGAAGGTAAGGTAATCGACTGTATTCATCTTGGTATTTCTTTTGCATGCTCTGGGATTATAATTACAAGATAAAATATTATTGCAGGAGGCTGATATTTAACAAGGTATCAGCCAAGGAGACAGGACTTTAAATGCATAGGGACTGTTGGGGAGCCCCAGATAAGATGCCAGGTTTATAGTAGTTGATTTTGTAATCTCTGCCAGAATGTGCCACATCCCTGGCTGTCAATGCCATTCCCAGCACCACAGGGTTTTCCCCTCTCCCACAGGCTGGAAAGAAACTGGCCTTTATCTTCTTCCTCACTCTGTCCTCCCTACCAGGATCTGATCCAGAGCCCACAGGTCCTGCTGATGAGAGTGCTCACAGTGGGAATATGGACACTTTCCTGCAGCCTGGGGTGAGCCTGTGAGGACTTGCTTTTGGGCACCAAATTCCCTTTTGTCTTCAAGACTGGGGGCTTGAGCAGCACCCCAAGAGATGGTTTTTCTCTTTGGTGTGACACGTAGGTACTGCAGACCCCTGAAATGAGCCCTCCTTCATCAGTCACTCTGCCCCAAATCATCCCTCAGCCTGAATTCACCTGCCTGCCCCACTGCTTATCTTCTAAATTTGGTATTGCCCTTGGCCTCCTGCACAAACACAGCCAGGAAGGGTTCCTGTCTCATGGCTTTCAGACTAATTACACAGAAATGAGAGGTGAGTGGTTCAGGACACAGTGCCAGGCTCCACAGGGACTGGCAGAGCAAATGTCAGCACATAGCTATAACATGAAAATGAAGAATATTCATAGGGGCAGGGGGAAATCTACAGATGCAATATCAGCACTCATTGTGGGCATCATCTGTACCTCTATGTAGTATTGAATCAGACCTAAAGAAAAAAAGAAAAAAATTGCTACTTTTGGTGAAAACTGCAGTCTCCAAAATAGCTTCAGGTGAGGAGAGGGGAATTTTGCAAACTGTTAGGATTTTCAGCAAAGGCCTTGCCCCAGTCCTGTCTGGAGTGCCCTTGCTGTATGGCAGCAGGAAAGCAGCCTGGGGGAGATGGCAATGCAGGACTTTCCCACTAGCAGGGAAATTCACTGCTCCCCTGGGAGATTTCCCATGGGGAAAGGAAGGGTTAGAAATGCCTTAGAAGTACCAAAAGGGATTACAGCGTCCAATCCCTGCATTTAACGTTAAGTGGCTCTTCAATTTATACTCATTGCCTACTCTTTGTAAAATTCTTGGCATTCCCAACGTTTTCTTTTTTTCTATAGCTCCAGTTAAAGCCCATAAAAAAGTTCAGAGGCATTTCTAACCCTGGAGAGACCAGACCACGCTGTCTCAGTGACACCAATCAAGTGCTATGCTCCAAGGTTTCCTCAGCAGCTCCCTCCTGGCAGACAAATCTCAGCCTGCAGTTAACCCACAGAAAGGTCAGCCAAGCCATCAAACGTTTCAAAGCACAATTAAGACCCCAAATGAACGAAGTTAAAGTTTAATGCTGAAACTTCACTGCCAGGTGATGCTCAGTGATTACAAGGGTCACTTGAAATACCAGCAGCAGAGCCACAATGTGTGTTAGGAACCTGTCCCTGCTGATGGGAATTAGTGAACCTTTGGCAAGGCAAACAACCTTGCTGTAACATGATTGCTGCCACTAAAATAATTTTAAAATCAAAAATTTTTAAAAAGCAATCCAGGCTGTAGCTGGCAGAGAGAGAAGCTGCTTTGAGTCTAAAAATCTGGAGAATTTAAAAGTGGTGTGTTTGAATTCCCTTAAAAAAAACCTCAGCTCCCAGAAAAGTGTGGTTGAACAGAAAAAGTCAGAAATTACTTCTCCATCCCAAGAATATACCATTTAAAGATAAATCAAAGGCCCAAAGGGACAGAAAAGTTCGCAACATAATCTTATTCAAAAATACCAAACAACTTCTTTCAATAGAAAGCTGAAATTTTATACATGAAATCCTATTTCCCTATGTTATGAAATTTTTGCAATTTTAACCTATATTTAAGGCTAAAATGAAAGGAAGTACAAAGTCAAAACTAAATTACAGAAAGTTCAAGTCAAACTTTTCAACATTAGAGTGAACAGGTAATAAATAAAATTTTTCATCTGATCTGTAGATTACATCTACATTCCTTCATTGTCTTGTATTTGAACAAAGCCCATCATTTCCAACAGCAGAACATTTCCTGGGAACCTGTTCACTGCCATCCTACTTATGCCAGGCTAGGCTTTATTCCAGCAGAATGACACTGAACCCTGTGGTATGAGAAAGGGTGAAAAAGCAAAGGATGGAGGGAGATTTTAAACTAGGGACTATCAGTCTGAAAAAGAAAGGGCAAAACAAACTTCAGACTTTTCCTGTCCTGTCTAAAGAAATGGCATAAAGAAAATCACCAGCAGCTACGTAAAAAAATCACCAAAGAGCCAGCAGTGAAGCCAAAAGGAAATCTGAACTTTGCTAACACTGTTCCTATTGATGGGAAATGGGTAAAATGCCCATGCAGACAATTGAGTTTTGCCCCTTTTTGGCAAGACAAAAATCTGGCTAATTTATTTCATGTTCTCACATATGTATTTAAAAAATTATAACTCTCAGCTCAAATGCCACCTTGATATATTAGCTATCTACTCTCATTCTATTCATCTCCATTTTGGTGCAGGGTATGAATGTGTAATCCAAGTCATAACAAAGGTTTCTCTGTGGTAGTAAGGAGTGTCATTATCAGACATTACATGGCAGTTTATAATGCCAGTGGAATAATTTTGTATCAGTGTTACAACGAAATTCTTGATAGAGAAAGATGTTATGGGAAGTAATTACTTCTCTCCCCCCACTAGCTATTAAACTTTAATAGCTCAGATATGATTTCAGGTTTCCTACAAGATGGGTTGGCATAGAACTTCGTTCTGTAATTCCTATATTTTAGCAGCCAGAATAAAACAAATGTATCTAGAACATACTTACTCTTGCATTTTAGACAACAAGAGACGAAAAAAAATAATAAAAAAACCCCACAATTGTTTATTCATGGTAGATTGAGAGAAATACTGAGTTTAGATCCCAGATACCAAATCTCATCAGCCTGTCTACTGGCTAATCCCATAAATATAGTTATTTAGACTAAAAACTGCAAATGACATATAACAACAGAGACAGGAAGATAAATCTAGGAGATACTTAATGGATTATACAAAAATGAGCAAGAAATGCCCTCTAATTATTCCACACTGTTGAGCTGGTTTCTTAGCTGATTTAAAGGCTTAACTACCTCCTCTGGAGAATCAAGAAGAGCCAACTATTGGTGTATATGTATGTTTTAATAGCCCACTCACTGTGGCTCCCAGCCTGTGCTGTGGGCTTGCATTTCTGCTTCTGTTGTCCCATCAGCACAGTATGGCAGGAGTGAAGTGAAGGATCCCTGCAGTGTTGCATCTGTGAAGTCTGATAAACCTTTTTTTAGGAAAGCATCTACCCCAAAACCAACTTGGCCTGATTCATTTTTGTACCTGGAAACACCAGAGTCACCTGTAGAAGTAACACGAGTCAATATTTGCCTCGCTGGTTTCTGCACATGGAAATTCCTGATAAATATTTTTGGGGTGTTTTTTGTTTTTGTTTTTGTTTTTGTTTTTTTTTTTTTTTTTGTTTGTTTGTTTGTTTAAAGACATTTAAGCTGGTACATTATCAGTCTGAATGTGAATTTCAAATGTTTTCTTTATGATCTGGGGCAGAATGATGTTTTGAAGTGATCCAGCCACTAAAGCCTGACCTACAGAAATGAGCCCTGCAGCACTCATTGCATTTTTACTCCCCCTTGGTCCCCCTAGCTGTGCATATTTGCACTACCCATTCTGCAGAATGACTGAAAAAAGATCTTATTTAGCATTAAAAAAAAAAAAAAGGGAGGGACTGGGGTTAAGGGCATGAGGGGGCAGTGGTAGCAAAGCAAACCAGAGCTTTCTTCTGTCATTTTCATAATGGCCTAGAAATTACTACTACAAATAATAATAATTTTAAATGCCAGTTAAAAATCAGTAGGCAGTCCTGGTTTAAGAGGATAACAAAAAGAAGCATAAGAAATGGGAAAATAAGAAGTTTTTAAAATTCACTTGGCAAGAATAGTGTTTTGAGCAGACTTTGCAAGACTTCTTTCTTTGTAGTGGGGAAAACATGATCAAATCTAGGGAGATAACCATATTTAAGGGAGTTAATTATTTTGTTGTGGTTTGGGGTTTTTGGTTGGGTTTTTGTTTAGTTGGTTGGATTTTTTGTTTGGTTTTTTTTTGTGTTGAAGGGCAGCCTAAAGAATGAAGCCAGAGTGAGGAGTCCTATTGCCAGGAATTGCTAATTCCTTTAGGTTTTTGTCCTTGGGCACTGTGGGTCTTTGAGATTCTTTGAAAGCATTTGCTGTAAGTCATCATTAAAACAGATCATCATAAACAGAAGCAACTAAGTAATTCTAAGAACCTGTATAATAATAAATGCATAAAATGTCAAGTAATTTATTTTGCAGCTCTGCTGACAGCAGGACTCCATCAGCTGGAAATTGTGAAAAGGAAGCCTTTAATGGCTCATCAGGGATCTATAGGCTGCCTCTGGACCACCAGCATGCTACAAAAAAGGCAAAAAACCCTCCAAAAGGGATCAGGAAACTTTTTTTTTTTCAGAGGAAATAGGGAAGTACTGAAAGTCATGGTGAGTTGCTTCTGTCTGCTGGTGTTTAGCTCAACTTCTTCTTCTGTCTTCTGCAGAAAGCTGTGATTAGCAAGGGCACGAGAGCATGTCAGTCTAGATGGCCCCAAACATGTCAAGTCTGAACGCAGAAACATTAATATAATACCCATAACATACTGCAGTCCATAATATTAGTGAGCAGTTAAACCCAGCCCAGGAGGCCCCAAAGCTGGAGAGTCTCAGAGCATGTCTGGCTGCTTTGTTCTAGGCACTAGATGTCAGTGTTTTACCTACATTTACAGAAATTTCCAGTCACTGGGAATGCAGAAGTAACAATAAATGAATACATAAATGCATAAATAAACAACATTAAGCATCTGCAGTAACGAAGCCTCACCTAAACATCAGCAAACCTCTCCTTCTCTCAGGTGCCCCATTTCTCTTCTCCCCAGTTTGTTTATGTCTAGAAACATTAGTTTAAAGAGTTAAGTCAAACACATGCATGATATCAAAAGTACCTTCCAATATTATCAATAATGTTGAGATACATATACACATTATATATATATTTTCTATAATATAAAATATTCCTTGCTGAGAGCTGATAACAGACCTGGCTAAGAAGTTTTAATATACAGAAGGAAAAGCACCTGTTTCTTTGAAACCTCTTTTTCTACACTGTATAACATTAATTTCATCCTGAAAAAGAAATTGGAAAAATAGGTTTTTTAGCTATTAGAAAGAGCTTCATAATTTTGTCAGAAGCAATATTACTGAGTTCTTAAACTGCTTTTAAGTTCAGGTAACAAAATGGGATCAAACATAATTACAACATGAACTAAAGGTGATATCTTCAGTATTTAGTTCATGCCATCTTTCCTTCAGGTTTGAATTAGAAAAATCAAAATGTCTCAAATCAAGCTATTAAGAAAAATTGTACTCAGGGTTGTTGTATTCCATTGTCATCTGAATATCAGATTAACAATATATTACATAGTTCAAAATACAGTCCTACCCCTACTCCTTGTGCACAAAGCACTTCTAAAAAAATAATTTACATTAGCACAAATAGAGTTTAAATTAGCCCATGCAAACTCCTGAGATAGCAGGAATTGGGAGTTCCCCTTGCCTTCCAGGTGGTCCTGTCCCTGATGTATCACATTTCTGCTTCTCTCCCCAAATCCTCTTTGCTCCCACTCTTTTCCCAACACAGGGCTGAAGGAGAGCATCCTCCCCACTCCCTTTTGGCCTCCACAGGTGCTCCATGCTGGACAACCACAGAATGTTTTCCTTTGCTCTTCAGAGCACTCACACATCAGAAAAAGTGAAGCAACTAAAACAGCCAGCAAACACAGTGAAAGATGAACACCCTCTGCAAACTTTAAGGGTAGTTTTTGTGTTATCTTTTGTCCATCAGTTTATGTACATGCTCTATCTCACTTTGCATATGTTCATTGAATGAGGAATTGTGCTCCACAAAATAAGTAGATCCCCCCTTTTTTTTCCCTCCAGCCTACCTATGCATTACAATCAATAAAGAATTCCAAGTGTGAGGTGGTAGCTGTGCTCAACAGCAGCCTTTACTACAGAAAGGCCAGTGTTAATCTTGTTATGTCATTGTTCATAAATGAAGTGTTGCAAAGGTCACACAGGTTCCAAGCAAGTTTAGAAAACTAGAAAACTTTACTAAAAGGAAAGGGATACACTCCTATTTGAAATAAAATCTAAGGCTAGGCTGCCTTCTAGAAGAATAAATCAAGGACCTTTTCACTTCAAACAAATATTTGAAGTCAAATGCACAGCCAAATACAGTGCTACATTTATGGCTTATTTTTAGACAAAGCCTGGGCAAAATGGAAAAAAAAAAAAAAAAAAAAAAACCAAACCAAAATTAAACTGTCAGTGACCATCTAATGATCTATTCTATCCCATATGCTGAAGAGTCATTAATGTTACTTCAGCCTGAAGAATTTGTGTGCTGAATCAGTGTGACATGAACAAGTCAAAGCAACTCTAATCACTGTGGGCTACATTACATCCCAACATGTGCTGAGGAAGATTGGCATCTGCTACTCACAATTAGCAGGGAGATTTTCAGGGAGGAAAACATCTGTCAGGCAGACTCAGGACCAACAGGATGGAACAGAAGCAAGGAAACAGGAATTTCCTCCCTTTTTAACATGAAGCACAGCTTCTTATTTGAAAACCTTTTCACACACTGAAGTGGTTTCTCCAGAGAAAGAGATGGAAAACACAGTGGATCACAGTTTTCAGAGTGCCACTGTCACAGCAGTGATGGAGATCTCTCCCAGATGTCTTGTTCTGCTGCTCAGAGGGTCCCCGTTAATATAGGTTTGAAGAAAAGATAATACAAATTGACATTTCAGCTGTTGATTGGCTAGAAGCAATAAATCATACAATCAACCACAAAACAACTTTAAAGCACATAACAAAACATCACTTTGTTGTGGTGAGATCCAGTCTCTGTTGAAAAGCCAAGTCAGCTTACTGGGACAGAAAGGAGAGCCAGCAGACAGACACTGCAAGAGTTTAACAATCCACAACAAGTTTATTTTTCACCTATGTCAGGAGCACTTGCCAGCACCTGGTGTGTGGTTTGCCATGGCCATAGCTCCTGATGACATCAAAAAATGCCCTGTCAGAGCAAAGTGGTGCTGAAGGAAAACTCTGCCTGTGGCAGCCTTTCACCCCAAAGCAGAAGCAGCCAAACCTGACAAGTCTTGTGAATCAGCCATGAACTTTTGGTTTGCAGCTACTGCTACCAGGCAGAGCAGAATGGATTTGTGTACTGCAGGCTATTCACTCCTCAAACTTTTCCTTATAGGAAACTGTCTTCTGTGTTTTTGTAGCAGTGTCTTTAGACAACAGTGAGATGATGCTGGAACCCTGAAGTTCCACACTGTTATTTAAAGACACTGTTCATAAAAAGGTCTCCTTGTTTGGAGACCACAAAAGCATAGAAGACATATGAGCTGGCAATGCCTCCATATCAGAGGTAGACAGAAATCAGTATTGCCCTGTGCAATCCAAAGTAAAACTATGGGTAGGTCAGCCCCAGGGTTTTACTCTCTCCTGTTAAAGTGTTGTTCATGATTCAACTACAGCCCCCAGCAAATAGAAAATACTTGCCTTCTTTCCTGGTCCCAGGAAACCAGTGACAGAACAATTACCGAGACTCAAAAGGCTGATTCTCAATCAATTTTATATAAACCCATTAACAGGTGTAATTTCAGACAACTGACATGTATTTGCTAGTGTTTCACGTTTATATCTTAGTTTTAAAGCTAAATTCTAAATTTCTATCACATTCAACATCATCTGTCTTTGTCACCTGCCACTGAGCCACACCTAAGTAACACTGGATGAGCAGCCAATTTTTCATCTCCACAGTAGTAAAAGAAATAATTCTTCCTGTCATTAAACTTTTCTACTGAAGAACCTCCCACCAATGACACAGAGAAGGAAGCAGAGGTAAAGGATGCTGAGCCAGGAATAGCTGGTTGGGCTGGGACAGTTTACCAGTCTGAGGTAAAAGTCAGAATTTATGAAGTTTTTTATTTGCTTTATATTCAAACACAAATTGACTACAAGAGTCTAAAATTCTGGTGTTGTTTGGGCTGGGAGAATTTCGGTTCACTCCTTTACCACTCATTCTACTATTAGACCCTCAAACATTCATGTGATCATCTAAATTTTAAGACTTCTTGAACATAAAGAATTTTATGCTGAAGCAGTTCTGTGTTTGAGCAAATTTTCAACCATTTGAATGGGAAAAAATGAGGATGCAGACACAGAAATCTGTTCAGGATTTGGAGCAATATCCTTGTCCCAAGCTCATACCTGTATGCCCAAAGCAGCCCAGGAATCCAACCCCAAATCTATCCTCCCTGGGAAGGAGAAGGTAAAAAAATTAAATTAAATTAAAAATTAAATTAAAAAATTAAAACCAACTCCTTAGAGCATCATATTGTCATCCACCAATTCACTCCCAACTATCATTTGTCAGCTCTAAGAGAACCATGGAGTTTCTCATTTCCTACATCACTGGCAAAAAATCCAGCATATTCCAGGTTCTCCATCTGGATCTGTAATTCTTCTGAGGAATAGGGAAGTTTCTGGTTCCTTTTGGTGTCTGGGGCAAGTGATTTGCTAACAGCCCTCAGAGCCACACATCAGCATCCTACACTGAAGGCAAATGTTTTTGGGTTTCTGACAGGGTTTTGTCATTTTGTGTTGTGAACCACAATTAACTTTGAAGAAAACAGAACGGATAATTTCATGCCCTGTTAAACTCATAATTTCTTTCTGCATTTCTGGACTTGGACAGCATTGTTCCTATCCCTGCTCAGCCTTCCACAGCCTTGCACCCATTATTGCAGGGCAGAGTTAATTAAACACAAACGTTCTCCTTGTCAAAGCGCTGACTAAGGTGTGTCAAATCCTGTCGCCTCAGATGCCACAAAGGGACCATTGAATGATCTAAACTCTTCCAGAAAGTGTTGCAGCACACCACAAATCACAGCAGTGTGAGCAGGCACTCATGGTGCCCATATCCACAAGCTCCCAGTCCTCCTGGAAGCCTCACTGTAAAATCTGGTTTGGGGTAGGTCCCCTCAACAGCATCAGACCACACCACACTATTTCTGCCCACCTTTGAGGCTGGCAGGAGAGAAGTCTGTATCCTCATAGCTTAAGACCTTGTAGCAGGTAAGGAGATGTTTCCTCTTCCACAGCTGCACCTTCTGAGCAGGCTGCCAGGAAAAGCAAGTCCATATCAGCTCATCCACTTCTGCTGAAGAATGGGAGAGCAAAAATTCAAGAGCTGAAGGACAGACATTTCAGAGGATCATGTACAAACAAAAGACAGAAAGCCTTAGGTCACAGCCATGGAAAGGTCCCCCAGCTTAAAACTCAGACAACTAAGAATAAACAACCCCACCTGCTCCTTTTATCTACACATGACATTCCCCATCAGGTAATTTTGAAATCACTTTCACTTGCCACCAGCTCCCAGTCAGGAGTCCTGGCCTTCCCTCTTTTCCTACCAGAAGCCTCACATTATCTTAGAATCACAGGATCATTTAGGTTGGGAGGGACCCTTGAGATCATTGAGTCCAGCTCTGCCAGGTCCACCACTCAACCATGTCTTCAAGAGCCACATCCTCATTTCTTGTTGCATGGCACATCAGGAAGAACCATGTGAATCCTCCTGAAGCATCAGTGGGTTCCTTGTTTCACCCTGGAGAGAATGACACTTCAGGAGATTTAATGGGAACAGAAAGTGCCTCTGGTAGTGTAGGAAAAATAATACTAAAAGAGAAGGCCAGAAGAAAAAACCCTGAGAATGTCATTTACTGAAATGGCAGAGTGGATGAGAGGCAAACCCAGCTTCCTTCAGCATGAGAAGTTTCAGTGGGAAGGCTGTCAGCCCTGCTGTGGGCTCCCAGAAACTCTCCAGCAGTTTTGCAAGGGGCTCAGGAGCTCTCCTGGCAGGAGGATGTGGTTTTTCCAAATACCTGGAAGGAAAGGCAGCTGTAACCCATTTAAATCACATAAGCAGCTCTTAGCCTCCTTGGTGGGGATCCAGGGCTGATTTTCCAGCAGGTGACTACACCTGAGAAACTTCTCAATGCTTACAGGGAAATGCCACAGGAAATTCAGCATCTCATTCCCAGGAAAATGAACACATCCCTTCTTTTTGCCAGAAAAATGCACAGTGAAGGGAGTTTTCCATAAAACTTGTGCATTGCTACTGAGTCAGTGAATGCCAGGACATTTTGCCAGTCTTTGGTCCTGAGAACATGTTTGGACCCAAAATTAGGCACAAGTCTCCTCTGGTCCCAGTTTGCACTCAGCTCCCTTGGAAAACAGCAGTAAGATTTCTGAAGTGGGTTTAGTTTCTCCCACAGTGGCTCCTTCACTTCGTATGAACACCTTAAAACATATTTCTGAGCTTTTTTGTAAGAACAAACACTACACTCCTGAGAGCAAAACTATTTCCTAGGATTTTCTGTTTGATACTGATGGCAACAGCTCCCCTGACTAAAGGCAGATGCTGGTTCTTTTGCTGCTTCATGCCAACCTTGATTTTCTTTTACCCCTTGTGTAGAGGGCCATGTTAAATGTGTGTTCACAGACTTGGGAACCACGTCATGGTGTTTTCTCCTGCCACTTATCATTGAGTTAGTTTTTCGCTAAAAATATTAATCAAAAAGTGCATCCTCACTGTAGTCATATATTTTCACACCTGAACAGCAACTATCAATTCTGAAAGTTGTTTCAAGCCCCCTTTTCATTTCCAGGGGTGATTTTCTAGTTCTTCCAGGATGTCTTTCCCACCCTCCTGGTGCTACACGTGTAAGCTTGCCTTTCTCGTCCTCTTTGGTTCAACCAGAATTTCATGTCCAAACCTTGACAGTCAAATTGAAAACCTTGTGTCCTCTTTGTGTTCCACTCCCAAAGTCAACATGGCCCTTGAATCCTCACAGAAGGAGCAATTGGGAATAAAATTCTACTTTGAGGGCCCCCACTCTCTGTCTGAAATGGACAACCTATTTTGTCAGAATTTGAGAACAAATACTTTTTCCTCCAACAACAAAAACTTTTTCATCAAAGAGCATGGACACTCTTTAGGTAACAAATATATGGATCTGCTGCTGGCAGGCAACCATATAAATGACCATATAAATACAGTAGTATTCCATACATCCCTTGTAATAAAGACTCTCAAAAAGTCTTTGTTTTATTACATCATTTCACACCATCTGACATAAGAGTCATTCCTGATGGTATTTTTAGTAAACTAGTCTGTGTTTGGAGGCAATTTCCCCCCTCAAATATTTCTGGGTGTTTGATAACCAACACAGTCCCCACAAACTGATCAGTGACCTGAGAAGGTCACTTATGACCATTTTAGCACCTCCCAGTTCTTATCTCTCATTAAGAAATGATGGTCCTTATTGAAGCTCAGTAAATAAGTTGGCATCCTGTTTCCAAGACAAATTATTCCAGAATATTGGTTTCATGTGAGGTCACAGGAAAGGAATGACACCTGGTTGGGCTTAGGAGCATGCTGAGGTGCCAAGGAGCAGGACAACAGATCCTCCTGGATCCATGGCAGGCAGAGCCATCGAGTTCATCTGCTAGGGTCTTTGTCACACCACCAAGAATCATGCCTTGGAATGTGTTGTTTTTCTCTAAGCACTATATCTGACAAGAACAGATTAATTCAGGAGTTCAGCATTACCTGGTTTATAGGAAGGAAATGGGGTATGGCTGGATTGGGTCCATGTTTGCATTCCCAGCCAAAGCACGCCACACTCTTAGAGGGGAATTTCTTGCTTCACATCACTTGGTTGTCAAAAAGCACTAGAGAGGTTCCCAAAAATGTTTGCTGTGACCTCTACAAACCTCTGTCCCTCAGGATCAGAGCTTCTCTGGGCCATTACATGGCGCTCACTCCTAGGAATGTGATTTCACATTGCTACCCAGACCTCTAGAGCTACTTTGAGACCTATCCAGTCCTCAAGAGACAGAACCCAGATGGAGGATTTGGAAGTATCTGCAGCAAAACTGGCACAGAAGGCAGAGCTGCTGGGTACCAGGGGGTGTGGATCTGCCCCAGCCCAGATGGATGGACATGGGGTACAGCACATTCTGCTCTGGCATCTTGTCTGAAAAAGCAATCATTCAAACCTCTGCAAAGCTCCTGCCATTGTGCTTCAGCCAGTCACAGTGGCTGGGAAAAGCTCCTAAATTATAGCTTGGCTGCCTCAGAATGATGGCACAACCCACCTTGATTTACAGCTCTGGAGCAAATCTGAAAGGTTTGATATTCTTGCAGTCCTTCGAACCTCACCATTAGACTCTCCATCCTATTTATCCTCCGAGTTTGTCAACAACTGGAAGAAGTACTTGGACTATTTCATTATTTCCTGTGGTGCAAGAGAAATTGGCCCTGTAGCTATAATCAGATTACTTCTTGCCAAGGACCCTGTGTAAAACCTCTGTGGCAGTTGCTGTTATTCCTGCAAAATGCCCATTTTACTTCTTTTCCTGAATCCAAAAAACCGGATTATTTTAAATATCCATGTTTAACTTGTATATATATATATATTTTTCAGGATTTTAATAGGATTTGTCATCATCTGTAAAGCACCATGAAATGTAATATTTTCCCCAGAACAGAGTGTGAAATTTTTCTACCTTATCAGAAATTTGTATACAACTTGCTTCTTGGATTAAGTGTTTGACTCACTGAATACCTTCTTCTCACACTAAGTGTATCCAATTGGCATGTAAGGAAATACATGGTTCTTTTTTCTTTTTCTAATGGTAGTCATAGCCTCAGAAGGGATACATGACATTTTATTGTGCATGCATATGTTTATACTTAATTGCTGGAGCTGAAGGGTGAACATTATATCTAATTCCCTGCCTGAGTGGCTTTATTGCACTTGAGGCACAAGCACACAGCTACAATGCTGAGACATCTAGAAGCCTTGCATGCAGTTCAAGATCCTGAAGATGTACAAAACAAGGGGAAAAATGGCCCCTGACCAAGGATTTCGTGAACAAAGGAAAAATAAGGACAGTGACTGGCACAGACTGGGAGTTCCACATCAACATCTGTGACCAGGAACAATGTCAGAGTGACCTGTAAATAGCAGATTTCCTCTACCCAGAAGATCTCCAATTGCAAAATAATGAGTTTTTTCTAGGTTTGGGGCTTGTTCTTCTTCAGAAAGAGCAACTTCCAGGGAAAAAAAAAAAAAAAAAAAAAAAAAAAAAAAAAGAAAAAAAAAAGAAAAAGAAATAAAAAA
>JAOTQP010000362.1:3196147-3211919 GCA_026413545.1 Cichladusa arquata | reverse complement strand
GTGTGTTGTGTGCAGGGATCCACTGCCAGGGGTGTGTGCAGGGATCCACTGCCAGGGATGTGAGCAGGGATCCACTGTCAGGGGTGTGTTGTGTGCAGGGATCCACTGCCAGGGGTGTGTGCAGGGATCCACTGCCAGGGATGTGAGCAGGGATCCACTGCCAGGGGTGTGATGTGTGCAGGGATCCACTGCCAGGGATGTGGTGTGTGCAGGGATCCACTGCCAGGGGTGTGATGTGTGCAGGGATCCACTTTCACTGAGGATTTGTGCCATAGGTTCTGCAGGAGTAGCATTGATGCCACCTGCAAAGTCGTGCTTCTCCTCCAAAACTGTCCTTTTGGGAAGATCAAGGAAAAGCAATCTCTTACACCCTATTTTCGGCAGCGTTTCTCCAGGAATGGTTTGTGGGACAGTGCCCAGCGCAGGAGAGAGGAGGGGAGCCCTGCACTGCCCGGATCCTCCCGCAGCATTCAGCCACTAGATGCCCCTGCAAGCCACGCAGTCTGCTGGCCAGGAGAGACAAAGCTGAGGCAGAAGCCAAGGAAAAGGTGGAGTCTGCTCTTTGCCAGGGTTTTTGGCAGCGGTTGTTACCTCTGTAAGCAGCACTGCAGTGTTGTAACAAGGCACAGAGCATGGCCCATCTGTGATGGGTGCCTCATCCCTGAAATCATTCGTGGTCAGGCTGGACTGGGCTCTGAGCAGCCTGGTCTAGTTGGAGATGGGATTGGGCTGGGTGGTCTTCAGTGATCTGCTCCAACACAAGCTAATCCATGATTCCTTGTGTGTGCAAAAGCACCAACTCACAACCCAAAGGGCCTTGATGTGCCCCTGTGCCACTGCACAAGTGAAGGCACGTCTCCTTTTTCACTCTATAGGGCACAAGAGCCATACAGGCAGGTAGAAAAACCAACAGATGCTGCAAAAGGCTCCAGTTATCCTTTCTTGCACTATGCAGCACCAACTCACTTCCACAGATGCTCTGGATGCTGCCTGCCCAGGGAACTGGATGTTATCACAGGGGCTGATTATTGCTCCCAGCTCAATGCTCCTCAGCCCCCCATTTATTTTACAGACCATTCTCAGGGTAACAACATCTTTCCTTTGCAAGGAATTTCCTGACTCCATGCTACAGAGGGCAAAGTGTGCACAGGTGTTTGTGGCCAGAGGTGCTGTCATTTTTAGGAGTGAGGCACTCAGGTTTGTGGCTGTGACCAAGGTCAAACCAAGAGCTGGGATAGAACATTTTTAGTTTTACAAAGATGTTTGGGCAGGGGGCTAGGGTTTTATTTTTTCAGTGGTGCTGTTTTCATTTTCAGTTCCTTTGCAGATCTGTTTCTTGCAGAGATTGTCCAAACCTTGCTGGTTTGCCCTCTTTTGGGCTCTCCTGCTCTGTCCACCACGGGATCATCCATCTCTCACCCCATCCTTTTCCCACTGCCCCAAAGCTGGAGTGGCTCTGTCAAAACTCAGTTTGTGTGCTTTGTGTCCTTGTCCCCAGCACCTCATCCCTCTTCCCCCTGCAGCCCTGTGCCGACCATGGTGATGGAAAACACCTCTGCAAGAAGAGAGCATAACTATCATTCCTTCCCCCACCCTTTCCCCTTTGTTTTTACTATTTGTTGTTTTTTTTGGTAATCCCTCTCCCTGGCAGGACCTCCCCTTTCCCATCCTCGCCTTGTCCCCGGGCTGGCTGCAGGGAACAATGTGGCTTTGAGGCTCCCGGTGTGTGCAGGGGAGGGGAGGGATGCCGAGCTCTGGAGCGGCTGTAATCCCCCTTTAATTGCTGGATAAACACAACCAGTGATTTCCATGGATTGGCATAGCTGGGCGCATTGTTTTCTGACTCCAGGAGGAACTTCACAACTGAAAAAAAAATTTAAAAAAAATCCCATTTTCTTCTTAGGCTGACAAGCCTACACCCAATTATCAGTACATCAGCAGAGGTGTTGTAATTTACAAAACTCACTTCACACCAGAAGACCATTACTGTGGCAACAAACAGATTTTTAAAATTAATTTTAAAAAAAATTAATTTTTAAAAACTTGCTTTTGATACATTTGGCCAGGTTGTTAAAATCCCACATAAGCCAACTACTGTGAAAACTTCCTTCTTGTTGTTGGAGTAGACTAGACTGAAAATAGGAGGGTTATCTTCAGAAAGTGCTGATACACTAATTTTGGTTTTATCAGAATTTTACACAGGTGACAAACATTTTCCATCACTCAAAAATGTGGTAATGGCCTTCAGTGTTTGTCCCTTAAGGCCTTTATGTTTTCCACATTTTGCTTTGCAGTTTTTTTTCACCCAGATTCATAAGACCTCAGAAGTTAGGCTTTCCTAGCTTAGCACAGTCTGGGAAAGCTGGGAGCACACCTTGGGAGCTGCAGGGTGCAACAGAAGCTGGTCCTGAAAGGAGAACAGAGCAGAAGGTGCTGGAAAACCACATTTCCCATGGGAAATGCTCATGCTTTTTGCACAAAAATACTTTGGTTTTCAGCCAGAACAGCTTGGTTGATACATAAATCCCAAGATCAGGGGTAGAAGGCAGATGTGCACATGGAAAAGGTAATTTTTGGTGAACTCCCTCCCACCCCTTCCCCCCAACTTTGCACTTTTGGATGTCATAAATCTGGCAAACTATTTCTGGGAGAAATCCCAGCTTCATGGGGACTTTGCTATTCACCACATCAAAGTCAGGACTTCTCTGATCCTGGAGGGCCCCTTCCCACACAAGATATTCTGTTTTATGATCCAGAAGAGCACGGATGTGGCACTTGGAAATCCCACAAATGCTGTGCCCAGGATCTCTCTAAGGCAGGAGAGAGCTCTGAGTTTCCTCCAGGGCTGTGGCAAGACCAGCACAAGCACACAGGGCAAGGTACAAGGTGTTCCCTCTCCATTTGAGTTATTCCAGTCAAGTGCTCCAGGAGAAGTTCAGGGCACACCCATTTTCATGAGTCATGGTGAGGAAAAGCCATTGCACGTCTGGTTTTTGTGATACCAAGTCAAGCTGATGCAAGGTTTGCAGCAGCACTGGGTTCTGGGCACTTGGGAAAATGGATACAACACACCAGGGATGGGATATTAGTCACCAAGACAGAGAGATACAGGCTCTCCAGCAGTTCAGGATGTAGCTGGTATGTTGTGAAGGGACAAATTTTGGCTACCCTTGCATAAAGTTTAAATAAAATTGTATTTTTCCTGCTGTTGCACTGAAGTTTCACTTATTCCGAAAGGTTTAAGGAGATTGCTGGGAAAAACCTCTGTGAATTCTTGTTTGTGCATAAAATCCATCAGAACTTCCCAATTCCCTTGGAAATTACCTGCTGGGGATTCACATGCTGGCCATGCCATGCCTTGGGAGAAGGGCTGGGACAGGTTTTGTCCTGCAGGCTACAAACACACAGCTGCTGTGCCATAGGACTCACCCTGCTCAAAGCTGAGAGCAAAAATGAATTTACTGACACCCCTGCCTTTCATGGAAAACTGTTAAAAGTGAGAAGTATTAAATCATTATTTGCCATTAAACCATAAGCAAGCAATAACCATCAAACCATCAGATTTAGGGGGGTAAGGGCTTTTCTGTGAAATCCTTGGGGTGCTGTAGGTGAAGGCACAGCCCTGAGCACTGTGTGCTGAGGGCAGAAAGGATCCAGGGGGGGATTGCAGGGTGCCCCTTCCTGACCCTCAGGATGTTTGGAAACACAGGGCACAAGCTGCTCCCAGGGAACCAGACACGATGGGATCTGGGCTGTCTGCATCTTCCACAGCCATGGAGACTGGAAACCCTTATTTTCCAGCAAGTTCCTTACGTTTTTTTCTTTTTTTAATTTTTTTTTTTTTTTTTTTTAATTTCTGTTAAGCCCAAGCTGAACGTGCTTTGCCAAACTCAGATTTTGTAGCTTTTGTGTGCTGGAGATTTTTCTCCTCAGCATTGCCCACGGATGCCCCTCTGTGTGTGTGCCCCCAGTCCATCCCAGTGGCACTGCCCAGCACACATCCCACCCTTGGGATGGTCCAGACCTGCTCCAGATAAATACAAATGACACAGTAATTGAGAGTAATTGCTGGGGTGTTTTTTTTTTTGTTGTTGTTGTTGTTTGTTTGGGTTTTTGTTTTTTTTTTTGGAGAAGGCAAGTTGAGAGAGTGTTGTTTCTCTCTGGGTTTGGATGTCAGATCACTGCCGCTCACACCATCGGTGCATTATCAAATTCCTTTCTTCCAGGTGACAAGGTGCAACCAAATCAGGGCTAAGAGGATTAATGAAGATGTGTGGCATCTGAGCCTGAAATAAGCTCAGGTGGGAGCAAAGAAAAATTCATCACCTAACCAGCAGATATCCACCAAGGGCTCGCTATTTCCAGAGGAGCAGCCAAAATGCAGGGTCAGGTGCCATCAGCAGCCCACATGAATCATCCCTGCAGTGAGGCTGTAGAACAAGGTGTTGCTTTGCTGCATTCTTGCTTGATAAATCACAGCCCTACCAATCCAGGGAAGGCAGGAAAATGTCAGGATTTCCTGACACAGGGATTGGGGTCTGTCCTGTGGAACATGTCTTTCTTTAAGCCTCAGATGGGACAGCAATGGGGTCTGGGAGTCTGGTCTCACCCACAATCTATCCCATAACATGGACAACTGAATCCTTTTATCCTTTTCCTGTGAAAATGGAGACAAATTCTCCCACATCTCAGTGATTAATATCTAATAGTGACCACAGGGAACCTCGGTACCATGGTGATGCGCCTGCGCAAAACGCAGGGTGGGAGAAAGATGCTAAATAAACAGGCAAAGAATTCAGTCCAGAGAGAAACAGAGGTGTGGAAAACATCGAGGAAGGTCGCTGGAGAAGCAGCAAAACTGTCAGCTGAGTCAGAGGCACATGGAGCTGGTCCTTGCATTGAGTGTGGTCTGAAAAGCTGTGGATGAGGAAGGAGATGTTAATTTACCCCGAGACTGGCAGGGACCCACCCACGAAGTATCAGGTTGGTTTTCTGAAGGGATTAGGGAGTCCTCACCCTTTTGGGAATTCTCTGCGCTGTTTTTGTTGCTGTCATCCAACAAAGGTGTGGCATCAGAGAGGTCACAGGAGAGGTGAGAGACGTGCTGAGTGCTTTGCTTGCCCCGGGATGGAGCAACACAGAGCAGGCAGAGCAGGTGAGGCAGGAGAAGGGTAAGGTAATAGGGAAGACCTGGAATGTGCACCAGTGCTCAGCCCCTTGTAATCCTTTTTATGCTAAAAATTGATGGCAATAACTTCTGAATCTTCTCTCTTCAATTTTGGTAGAATAAGCCACGGGGGAAAGCAAATTAACAAAGAAACAGTTTGCCCTATGAATTTGCATGGATTGGACATTGCCACCCTTCCCTCAGGGCTGCTGTTCCTCAGCTGGGGAGATCATGGCCACAGGAAACCTCTTTCTCCTTCAGTAGCAATGCCAAGGAGTAAAAGGAGTGATTCCTGAGCACAAAACCAGTAAAAAAGGGAAATTGGTGCCAAATTCTACAGGGTCCTGCCCGCTGGATTTGAAGGGGGGTTGTGATAATGACAGGGTCTTGGTATTGGCAGGTAAAGGGCAATGACCACAGATTGTGGATTATGAGGTTCAGACTGGATATTATGAACAAAAACTGGACTGGGAGGGTAGACAGAGCTGGAGCAGGTCACCCAGAGAGTGGGGACATGCACACCCACAGCAGTGACCAGGCTTTGGGCAGCCAAAGCCACAGCTGACATGACCTGCTGGATTACAGAGGTCTGTTCCCACCATCACCTGGGGGAAGGAATAAAGAAAAGGTGGCATGAAAAGAATAATCCTCCTTATTTTGAAGCCTCTTGGGATTTTGCAAGTCACCAAATATGTCTTTTCACACAGATGAGGACACTGCCACACACACAAGCTCCCTTGCATCCCCATCTCAAATTAGGAAGCAATGGGTGCCAGCTCCATCCCAGTAGGCAGAGGAGTCTGCTTTGATAAGTAGATTCAAGCTTCCCTTCTGGAAGGGCCTGAGCAGCCCATTTTCACTGCTGACAGGTCAGACACTTGGGTGTTTTGATTTCCAGGCATTATCCATCATCCTTTTTGTGATCACCTCCAGATAACTCACTCTGCAACTTCTAAAGATGCTCCTGTGCTGCTGCCACCAAAAAGCCACTCTTGGAGCCCTTCACATGCCAGGGAAAGGATGGTTTCACTAAGAGCAAACCAGTACATGCAGCAACAAGTGCCTGGGCACACTCTCAGCTGTGAGCAGCTCTGCTGCTGCCACTGGAAATGACTGTGGGATTTTTTAAGGATTGATTTGGAGCTGTTAAAACCCAATGCCTCAATCTCCATCTGTGTTTGGAGTGTCCCTGCTGGAGGAGCAGAGGGAAGAAGTGGAGAACAGGAGAGAGAACAGGATTTTCCTTGCCTCATCCCCACCAAGGGTTATTTGTTTAAACAAGATAGGTGGAACCAAAGCCATGCCTGGGTGAAACTAAAAGGAGTCAGTCTCTGTGCCTGAACACTTCACACCAGCACATTTGCTCTCAAGTGTGTTTTCCTGCAATGCAAAAGCCAGTGGAGCTCTCAAAAAATTTTTCCTTACCACCTAGGATTTTAAATTTACTCTTTTTTTTTTTTTTTTTTTTTTTATTACCTGCTGTTGGTTTACTTATTCCTGCCTCTATTATTCCATGCAGTGGGTTCACCTTCCTCACAGCACCTTTTGAAATGAGTGGGATGGGCTGGGGATCCCATTCTGTGCCAGCCCCAGCCCAATTTCCCAGCCCTTCCTTAACACCCTCCCCACAAAAAGCACATTATTCCACCACTTTCACAAATTCCATCTAATAAACGGGTTGGGTGGGCAGAAGCCTTCACACATAATTAGTGTGCTTGTTCTCAGCAGTGAAGTAATTCTGCAGGAATTCAGCCACGTACAGAACATCCTTTCCATCCCTTTGCTGGCTGTGAGCAGATCCCTGGACCACATCAGGTACCTGCTTCACCCTCCCTGGACTGAGGGCTGGAAAACCTGCTCAACATCCCCTGCAAAGAGCATCTCAGATGTTATTTACAATGAGAGGAGATCAGCAATGTGTTGCTGGATTCTGTTGGACAGGAGTTATTTAGGACAGGACTTTTGTAGTCACTGAGCCCAAAACCAAGGCAGGCACAGCTTTTCTTAAACTGAGGAAACTCCCCTGGAATAGTTTGCTGGTAAATGGGTGTCAGGAGTCTGACAGCACTGCTCCAAGGTGACTCAGAAATTCTCCATGGCACATCCTACTCCACCACCAGCATCAGAGATTTACAGGGATATGTGATGAGACACCACAAAAACCAGGGCTGGTGCAGATGGAGAGTTTGGAAACATGTCCTTGGTGAGTAGACACTCTTTTCCTTAAAACAAAACCAACATCAAAACAACAATAAAACAATTTATTCGCACTCTTGGGAAAATGCTAATTAAAGTTTACTTTAAAATACTAGCAGACACGAGTGTGGGCTGTAACAGGAACATGCTGTGAAGTGACAGGTCTGCAATAATCCCATGCCTCAGCCAAGGCTAATTCATGCTGAGCACGCCAAGGTCCGAAATCCAGGGAGGCTCTTGGAGCTCCAGCATGTGCACTTGTGGGAGGTGCAGAAAGTGTCTCTGGAGAGAGAGAGGGAACAGGTGTGGGAGCAGGGGTTCATGGAGGGGGTGCTGGGATTCTTACTCTGCAGCAAGAACGGGGAAAGGGAAATCTGCCTTCCCTGCTCCACCGTGGCAGATTTACAGAGCCCTCCCTCACTCTCTGGCTCAGGGAAGTCCTTCCCAGCTTTGCTTTAGTCCAGAGCAGCCTGGAGAGCTGGGAAGAGCCATGGGAAAGGCTAAGCATGGCCTGGAATTGGAGGGTGAGATGCTGACTGCTTTGCCTCTAAGAAGATGGAATGTCATTCCACAGGATGGAATAACTCTCTTTGCCTTTAAGAGCTGACAAACCCCTTGTTCCCCAGTGACACTAAAATCATGAACCAGGCAAAAAAGAAGACTTGTCTCCTTCCTTAGTGAGGTTTTCACTTGTGCCAGGTGGTGCTGCACCCACCTAAACAACCCCAAGCTTTCCAAACAGGAGCAGAAGTCTTCTATGCTCCATGAATTATCTGCAGCCAGCTGTTAGGTGAAACACCAGGCCCTGGCAGAGCAGGAAAAAAACCCTGTGAGGGCAATATTGAAATGAAAATGAGTTTGTTCTAGTGATGCCCAGCTCCCCTGTTGCAGCACCACGACATTTGTGCCCAGACAGGCAAAGGGTGTTGAGAAACAGGCTGATGGACATAATTTCCATGGCTCCACACCATGTGCTTCCCTGTTCCTTTAACTCCTATAATGTTCTCCAGTTTGAGTAGGGAAAGCCATAGAATGGGATGCATATGATTTTTTGTTTTCCTGAGACTACTTCCTAATTTACATAGGTGTACAGCTAAAGGACTCAGCATTGCCTTCATTTCAAGGTCCTTCAATAAAAGAGGTCAAGGACACTTCAGCACACACAGGTCACTGTCCCTTGAGCAGATGGGTGACAAGAACATGTTTTCCAGCCCCAGGAATGTCTCAAGAATCACATCATGAGTGCAGCACTGCCTCCACTCTCTGGGGGTGGAATGAGGAGAAGCACACTGGGCGTAACAAGGAATCATTCCAGCAGGAAATTTATCCCATTTATCCCATTTCACTGGGATCCCACCTGCACTCACCACAGCACTTTCCTCCTAGGGAGACTCTAATTAGATGGGCCCAACAAACTGTTAATCAAATGGGTGATTTCACTTCTAATTACATTTTTCAAAAGGTAATAAATAGTTCCATTGATGCACCATTGTCAAGCCTGGTGTCACCTCACCTCTTGCAAGGCACATCAGATTTGGGAGCCCAGGGTGCTCCCAAACTTGGGCTGAGCTTGCTGGTCCCCCAAAACCCCCTCACCTGAGCTCCTGCCCATGCCACACAAAAACTCTCTGAGGTATTTCCCTGGTTAAGTTTCCTGCCTGTGAAATCCCCAGTGCTCCCTGAGAGATGAATATATATAAACCCTAAAAACCAAGCCAACAGATGGGCAGCAATATAATGAAGGAGGATTATTTCCTGCAGAACCTCCAGCTTCCTCCTTGGCCCTCTGAAGAGTTGAAAAACAAGGTCAGTGTAAATACTTGTGCATCCCAAAGCTGTTTAATAAAAACATCCCTAAGTTTACCAGACTGTGTGCTCGCTGACATCTTCCTAATTGGAGAGCAGGACCTTCAGGGCAGCTACTTCACTCTGATCAGAGTTTCTGGCCAGAAATCTGGGCCAGATCCACTGCTGCATTCACTGGAATTTGGCTTTTTCCATATCCAGGGGTCTCCCCTCCGTGCTGAAGTGTTGCATTTCAAAATAAGCAAAGAACATCAAGGGTGAACTGCAAGCCTCCAGGGATTCTCCTCAAAAGTGAGGTTAGATCTGCATCAAAGAAACACTCCTGCACAAACCTTGTGGCCATTGGACTGTCCCCTCCAGAGCCCAAAGGAGCCCAATCCATCTCTGCCACGGGACAGTGACACCCAGGGATGAACAGTGGGAACACTCAGAGCACAGCCAGACCTCACAGCCTGACTGCCCTGATCTTGCACAAAACCAGCAGCATTTGCACCATGATCCCCGAGCAATGTGAGTCAGACTGAAAAAGCTTGAGGAAAACTCAGTCTTTGAGTTTAGCAAACAGATGTAGTGTCTAGAAGCTGAACAAGAATGTCTGCATCCTATAAGCTGATAGCAGAGAGAGCTGCCACCAGCATCTATGGATGCTTCCCACTAAAATACCTTTAAATAGCAGCTTCTATTCAGTACCCTACAGAACACAACAGTGCTGAAATATCTTAATACATTAAGGGGATTTTGTTTTGCTCCAAACATTTTAATTTCAGATTTAGCAAGTGGCAAGCTGTGTGTCAGATACTGCCCAGACAAAACCTGTCTTAATTGGAAAGGAGGGGAAGGAAAGGAGAGACCTATGTCCCACACTTGAGACCCCTTGGAAAGGTGTGAAGGAAGAAAAAGCAAGGGGCAGTGAAGTGCCAGACCCTGCATGCCTGGTGCAGGGCAGGTAAGTGGAGCACAGGGCTTTTTGGAGGGAAAAGGAGCTTGGGACTGATGGATTTTGGTGGGTAGGAAGGGAAAAAATCCTCCTCCCACCCCTTCACACATTCTACATGTGCTTTAAAGCTAGAGAAACTGCTGGCCAAGGCAGGATAGTCTGGAAAGGGATTCACCACCCAAAATCAAATCTTGTTCCCCTCTTTGCCCCGAGACAGAGCTGTGAGCAGCTGGAGCACAAACACACTGCTCTCCTCCTCAGCAGTGAAAACCAGCCACCCCCACACTCTGCTCTGCCTGGAAAAACTCCCTGCAAAACTGGCACAAACCTTCACAGGGCAGCAAATGAGCTGGACCCTGCTAAAGCTGGGCAGCAGCCAGGGCTCCATCAGCAGGGATGATGTTCCACCAGCAGCATCCCAGCTTCTCTTCCAGCTCCCTCTTCCCCTTGGGCACATCCCTGTGCACCAGGGCATGGCCCCAAGCATGGGTGATGCTGATTTTAACACTCTCTTTCTGCCCAAGCCCTCCTGAAACTTTCAGTCCTTTCCACCTCTGCAGTTTTTGGTGCATCCAAGTTGTTCATGGCTACTTACAGCTACCTATAATTTATGATTATGTAGCTTATAAGGACAGGTAGTGAACATGCCTTGGGGCACTTCTAACAATGAGGGGACAGGATTTCAAGGCAAGGCTATCTCCAGCTCTCTTACACAATATTACTGCATTCCAGTGTGGAATTTTGGAGTGTCAGTGAAGAAATGCCTTTGGGTACAGAAGCAATGAGTTACACACCTGTGCAGATTTCTGAAAGGCAGACAGCACCACTCCAGGCTTTTAAAGGCTGTGGTCTTCAGTTCAGGAGCAGATTTCTCCTTCAAAACCATGGGCTGCTGTCTCAGAGTTTCATTATGAGCCTTCAGATAAAGGTGGTGTCCTGGAAATTCAAGGGACAGAGCAGAAGCTGCAGCTGACAAAGTACATGAACTGAACTCATGCAAATTGTGACATCTTAATCTTCAAGGAATAACCTACATCTTCCTTCAAATTTCATTCCCATTGGTTATGTGTATGACTAGCTTCAAGCATAAGACATTGCTCAAAATCCAATTATTTTACATATTAGAATAAAAAAAACCCCTTTGCATACAACCCAAATTATGCAAGAAAACTCATACCAAGACTAATTTCTTAGCAGGTTTAAACAGCATGATGGAGGAAAAAAGCAAAAAAAAAAAAAAAAAAAAAAAAAAAATACATTTTTCTTGATCTGTGGCTAGAGGTAAATATTCTTAGCTGACTTTTTAACCATTTACTTCCAGGTTTTGTGAAAGGATTAGGAAAGTGCCCAAATGCCTGAAGTTTGTATTTTTCTAGTGAGAAGGTCAGAGTTTTTTAATCTTGTTTTATACACCACCTTACCTATTTGGTCATTCAGCTAGCTACACATCCATTACCTCTCTGGGAAGGTGTTCCTCCTCCCAGAAGGAGAGGAAAAGCTCAAGCTGCAGGGGCACATGGGCATGTGAAACAAAACACTAGGACTGCACAGCCCCCACATCATCCCCTTCACAGGCATTGCAAAAATATTCTTTTTCAGTGTGACAAAACCTCCAAAACTCTGGTTCTGGGTTTATGTCAGACCAGAATCCTGTAGTCCAATACTCCACATTTTCTAGCATGGTTTTCTAGCTGATTCCCCCAGCTCAGGCATTTCCTTGCCAAGCTTTGGTGAAGGCTTACCTGGCCTCCTGCTGTCCTTTCCAGGGAGGAGGGAAGAAAAGGATTGCTCTGTTAATTCCATAGTGGGGAGGAGGAGACAATATTTCTTCAGTGACTTCCAAAGGCAAACCTTTTTTTCCTCAAAGATGTCCTCCTGAATATTGTCTCTGGACACTGCTGCTGTCTGCTGGGATTCTGTGGAACTTGGAGGTGCAACCCTTTTCCATTCCCATTCAGAACCCAGCATTCCCTCCTGGAGAAGCACAGGAAGGCAGAGGAGAGAGGGAGAGAGTTCTCTTGGCAAGGCTCTGCACAGCTAAATGCTGATAGAAACAAAAGCTGCTCTCAGAAGGATGTTCTGTCCTCAGTTCCATCAGAAAGGACTGAGCAAGCAGGGTTTGACACAGCAAGAAGAAAATCAGGATCATCCCAGCCAGACAGAACTGTTGGCAGCTATTTTCTTCCTACTTTTGAAGGCTCTCAGCTATTGTCATACCTGGAACCAAGTCAAAAGCATGCTTATCCTGCTGTGCAAAGCTGTTTCTCTCAGCCTCTATAATAAGTCAGGGGCATGAGCAAACCCTTAGTATGCAGGTTGCAAAAAAGCACCATCCCATATTTGAAATGCACCAAATTCCAGCTGAGACCCCTCGTGTTTCCTTTTAATTTTGATCACTTAGTTTTAATTGCTTAATTTAAGGCAGCTAAGCTGTCCCCTCCTCCAAGACCACTCACAGCAAGCACTGAGTTCCCCATTCACCTCCTGGCCTCAGCAGGACAGGGAAAGCTCCCTGAGCACCTCCATAGCTCTGGAATGTCACAATGCCCATACCTCCCTACAAGTCATGAAAATAGCTCGTCAGGTCTTCCAGTCAAGTCTAGAAAGTTTGAGCAAACCCTTTGTGGGAAGTGGGAGAGTTCTGCATAAATTGAAAAAAGCCAGAGAAACAAAAAAAACCCCAAAAAACAAAAAACAAACCCCTGAAGTTTGTAATTTCTGCAATGGAGGAAAATCTGGTGATTACTGCCAGCTATGAACAGTCAAGAAAATACTGAGCAGTTCTGAAAAAATGGTGAGGGATAAACCTTGGGCTGCTGGAAGTGAACACTTCCCCTTGGGATGGTGGCAAACATCTTGTCCTATTGCTCAGACCTGGGTATTTTAAGTGACTAGAGAAATCTACTGCTCAAAATAAAATTAGACAAACTGGCTGGGGAGAGCCTTGACCTTTTTATGTTCGTTTTTCTGTGAAATTTGCAAACTTTATTGGAGGCCACTTCCTGCATTCACAAAACACTGCTTTTCTTCATTAATACCCCAATAAGTCTGCAGAACAACATCAGAGCCAGGGCTGCTACAGACCTGCTTTTAACCATTTCCTTCCTGATAAATGTCACCATCAGCTCCAGCACAGTTATCAGAAATCTGCTGAAATCTTTTGCCATCTCCTCAAGGGCTTTTTTTTCCCCATGAGGAGCAGCACAACCAACAGTCACGTAACCAACTGCTGACAGGAGGAGATGAGGTCTCTGAATAGATTGGCTGTGTCATTCCAAGCCCTAGCTCCATAGCACCAACTTTAATTGCCAGATAATTTCCACCTGCTCCTCTAAAATTTTGTATGAATATACAGGAGATTTCCGCTTTCAACGCCATATGGGAGACTAAGTTATTCCCATTTTAAAGATGGGTTTGTGAGACCAAGAAAAACAGCTTGTTGACACTTGAAAATTGACTAGAGGAACTTTTCTGGATGCTCTTAAGCTAGAATAAGAAAATGTATTAAGTCAAGTTAAAATAAATCAGCTTCTATTCCAGAATGAGCGTGATTATATTTTATTCAGTGCATCAGTTCTTATGGTTCTGTTTTATATCTGTGTGAGTCCAAAGGTTCTCAGAGGTCATGGCTACACTTTAATTGACTTTATTAGGTCAGGCTCTTGAGAAGAGGCTGAAGGGCTGCAGCCTTGAGACTCACTGGAGCTCCCAAAATGCTGATCCCCATAGCAGAAACCTCTGGAGTGGTGGAGTATTCTGTGGGCTGTGAACAGGTAGGAAGAGCTGCACATCTCAAGACAAGATAATTTTAAGCATCACACACAGCTCAATAAAAGGACCAGGAAACCATCACTGAATGATGAGGATGGAGGTGTCTTATCTCACCTCCCCATAAAGCTGCATTCACTCCTCAGTGCAGCACTTTGATCTTTCAAATCAAGAACATGGGTACTGAAGAATTCCTCCTTTGAAAAAGAAAAAAAAAAGGAGAAGGAAAAAGCAAAACCAAAAAAAAAGCAAAAGCAAAACCAGTATCTCATTGGTTAAAGCATTTTTACCAAACATGGGACCTAATTTCAGCCTCTCTGAAGATGAGGTGAATGTTTTCTGCAGAAAGAAAATGTCACTTGAGAGTCTCATCCAGGAGAAAAAGCTGCTTTTCCTATGGAGCCAGCATCCCTGGGTGAGGCTCAGTTATCCAACGTGGTAACTGGAACATGAGCACCCATTACCCAGACAAACAATGTCAGTGCTTGCAGAAACCCAAAGCTGTCAGAAAAAATGAGTGACTGTGGTGGCCAAGTCCCTTAGGCACTCCTCTCAGAGGAACACCCTATGGATGCCAGAATGGAGACACCCCATGGATGCTGTAAGCAATGAACACTCTGCATTTTAACCACCTGATTGAGTAAAAGCCCTGAGGACACCCCCCTTCAGACCTCATTTGTGTGTGACCATCCAGCACGGTCTGTGCTGGTGGACTCTAGATCTTCCTCCCTCTGCAAGGGAGAAATGTGACGGATTTTATCCCAAGAGACTTAAAGCCAGATGCTCCACAAGCAGCAGAATCCTCAGTCACATCCACCAAGACCTATTACCTTTTATTTGATTGTTTTGGTTTTGTTTTTTTTTTTACCAGCCTGACATTTACCCAGGCATGGTTTCCTGCACATGCCTGGACCAAAGCTTGGCATGGCAGCTTCCCTGCCACATCCACCTTCCTCTGTCCCCAGCCCAGACTGCAGCACCCAAAACCTCAGTGAAGACCCCCTTGGCTCTTCTCCTCCCAAGGGATCTTGGAGAAAAGCTCTCCCTTGGCTCCAAGTGATGCACAGCCCTCTCTCCACTAAGACACTGCAATGTGTCCTTGCCCAGTCCTTCTGCAGCAATGTCCCCCTTCCCACCCTTGGGAAGTCTCCAGCACAGCAGGGAGCACCACACTGCATTTTACCTTCCAAGTCAGACCCCAGCCTTGGCCATTCACAGCTGCCACAAGAGAGGCTTCGAATCTTGCTAAGCCCAAGCAAGAAAACGCTAATAAAATGTAACATTAGAAATGAGTGACTCCTTTTGGAGCCTGGCTCCTTCCTTGATAACCACCTGAAATATTATCTCCCCTGCAAAGTCTGTTCTGCATTTCCCACACCCAGGGAAGGTGACAAGGTGATTTCCCAGCTGTCAGAGCTGGGATCCAGCACCTTGGATGAGGCACATCCCTGGGCATTGTTGCAGACACCTCTGACTCCAGCCATTCTCATGATTACTGACAGAGATAGGGCAGATCAACTTCGCAGCACAATTTTTTTGGGAGGGAAATCGATTCTGGGAACCTAAATCTTATTTCCCCAAGAATCAAACTTAAGGAGTGCTTCTCATTTTTCTCCTGAACTGAACCTTTTTCTCTAAGTGCCTGGAGTGCAAATGAGTTGGTGAAACCCATATTTCCCATTGGGCTGTGTCAGATTTTAGCTCTGGCCCATCTCTCCTACTTGGGGAGAGAAGAGAGTCATCAGCACCCTGATTTCTCTCTGAGCTGTCAGACTGGTGATATTTTCTCCTGCTGACATATTTCACATGACACACTCTGCAGCCAGATGCCTCGGTTTCCCATTCGCTGCCACACACAGATAATCCCCTGGATAAAAAAAAAAAAAAAAAAAAAAAAA
>JAOTQP010000362.1:3181450-3196130 GCA_026413545.1 Cichladusa arquata | reverse complement strand
CTAGGGGAGAAATTATCCAGCAAAGCCTGAGGAAAACGGAGCAGGGGATGCCTGGGAGGAGCAGATGGCAGCAGAGGGGTCATGGCTTGGAAAAAGAGAGGAAAACACAGGTGGGGTGGGATGCTGGGGTGGCTCCATCAGTGCTCCTTGGAGAGCAGCAATGCAGAGCCTTTGGAACTGGGGATGCTTTCCAAAGGCACCCCGGGGCTCGCACGGGCAGCATCAGCATCAGCAGCACTCCTTGCCAAATCCAGCGGGGGAAATTCGGGCGGGGAGGGAGAGAGAGCCTCGCACTTTGCCTGGCTCCAGGCAGTGCTATTAGTCTCCCTGCTAATGAGCATTAAGCACAAACAAACACGCCAGGCGTTTCCACCCAGCTCTGATGGAGCAATAAACCCGGGCTGAGCTGATCCTTGCACAAGGATGCGCCTGGGGAGGGGACGCGGCTCCTCTGCCGCGAAGAGAATTCCCTGACAATTTACAGGTGTGCTCGGAGAGAGGAATAACAATTTTAGTGTTCCTGAATTAAGGCAATCGTTCGTTCATGGGGGTGGAGGACAAAAAAAATTAAAAATAAATAAATAAAATTAAAGATCCTACCCAAGAAGCTTCTGCCTGAAAACAGAGGCAGGATCTTCACCAAAAAACAGCCTTTGTTAGAAAGGCATCAGAAGGAGGTAAAAGGAAGCTCGCTGTTTTTTGAATTATTACTTTACTTTTTTTATTTTTTTTTTTTTCCGAGGCTAAATCCCAGGGATCTTCAAACCAGCAGGGTGATGGGCAGAAGAGCATCAGCCTAGGGGTTCCCTCAGTCCAGCCAGCAAAGGATCATTTCTTTGCTACCTGCACACAAAGCAAGGCAGCAGCTGTCCCAGCGTGCTTGGAACTTTATTTGGAGACCTGAAACTGGAACATCTCAGGGCTGGATTTAAGTTTTGCCTTTTCATCTCAGCACAGCAAAGCGTAGAGGTAGCTAGAAAATATTGCATTGCCAGTTTTGCTGCCCCTTTTGCTTCATAGGGATCTCAAAGGACTGTGAAAACACTAGGTAGCAAGCAAAAAGGAGAAATAAGGCAAGGAAGCAAATTAACAGGCACTGATTAGGGTGTTTTTTAATTTTTTTTTTTCCTTTTGGGGTGAATGGGGAAAAAGAAAACTCATAAGTCAACGTTTTTTAAAAGTCTGGCCTTTAAAAAATGCTGCACATCTCTGTATCTGCAGAATAAAGCACCAGCTCAAGCCAACCACAAACTAGTCTGATAGGATCTGCAGAATTATTTTTCTGGCTGTCTTGACGAGTGCTGACTAATTAGCATGACAGCACTCGAAAGTGCCCTTTTGTGCCATCCCAGCCCTGCTGGCTCCAACACAAACCCTGGGGTGAGTCACCCCCTGGCCCTGGTGGAGTGGGGACACAGAGCAGGGGAGCAGAGGGTGCTGGGGAGATGAACAACACACTGCCAGAATTTACTGAATTACAGAATTCCCCCTGAGCCAGGAGAGGGTGAGATGGGTCTCACCTGCCTTCCACACTAAATCCCTCCTGAGTATGATCTGGATGTGTGCAGATATTGAATAAATATTGAGTATATAATATATATTTAGTATATATATTTATTTAATAAATATTGAATAAATATTACCCTGATTTGAGCTCTTTTTTTAACCATGGCAGTTAAATTTGTCTCTGTGCGGTGTTCTTAGACTGCTTGGTCTCCTACAGCCCATTTCAGGTCTATTTCCATGCTTCTAACTTATTAGTGGAGCTGGATAAAACTTGTGCAGGGAGTGAAGGTGGTGGAGTAATTTTTTTCACCTTTTATTTTTTGGTCAATCAAGTTACAAGGGACTTTACTCAAGTTCACAAACTCCCCTGGGGCAGCGGGGGCTCCTGGCTGGTGCCTGCATCCCTGTGCATGGAGCAGCAATTCCCAAAGGTAGGGGATAACACCATTCCTGGGCACAGAGCAGGTTTTTCCCTGGCTCCTGGCTGTCCCATGGCACATTCCCATGGCACAGCTCTCCTCACCCCCTCCCCGCTGCGATTGCACGCCTGGCTGAATTAGCAAACCCCACCCAACGTGCCTGAGCGCTCCCAGCTGCTCATCACCCGCGGCTCCTCTGAGAGCCTGGGGAAATTTGAAATCTGCTTTCCTCCTCTCCTCTATTCCCTTTTTTTTTTTTTTTTTTGTCTTTGTGTGCCTACGCTAGAGATAAAACCAAGAACCACCGATGCCCCCTCTGCTGCTCTGCATCTCAGCAGTGCTGCAATCCCCACCCAGCAATCCCAAAAGCATCCTGCTCCTCCCCAGGTCATTGTCCCCATCCAGGGGACATCCAGGGACTCAGAGCCGTGCCCAGGGCCAGTCTGGGCCGGAGTCTCCCAAGAGATGCTCTCCCACTTGTCCTCTGGGGGAGGATGCTGCAGGGTGAGCGACAGCTGAGGCACATCTGGCACCCTCCCCTCCTTCACCAGCTTCACCTGCAGGAAAAGCAGAGGGCAATGGGTAAAAGACACAAAAACCAAGGCTGAATGGTGGAGGCACACACTGAGAGACAGGAACAATAATTTACTTATTTATATTTGAGGCAATTTAACCAGCTTTTGTTCATCCCTTAGCTGGTGCATCTCCATAATGCAAACTTGCTTGAGATTTACAGGAGCTTTAAAACAGCAAAATGAGTTTCAAAACCTTCACAGTTTTCCACAAGAACTTAGTAGGGGTGTTTGCTGTAGCCCTACTTGTCACTAGCAATCTGTTTGGTGTCACAATGGGGCAGTGAGACCCATCCCAGGTGTCAGGACACATTGGCACCATCTCCTTCCAGCTCAGCTCTGAGAGGCAGAGGAGGAGAGGATGCTTCACTGGGATGGGACAACTTCAGCCCCAGATGCCTTTCCAGAACTATAAAAACAGGTTCCCCTTCACCTGATGAAATAAAAATGTAGCATTACATCTAGGGTTTAGCCAAATTCCAGAATATTTCAGCCTTGAGCACAGCACCTGATGGGGAGGAGGAAGAGGAGGGCCACGTCCTGTAACAGGAATCATCACACACGCTCCTTCCTCTGCTCTTCTCTGCCCACCAGATCTTTATCACACCTTGTGCTGTTTCCTCTTCTTGTTACCATCTCCTGCACGACAGGGACTTCTCAGAATTTTAATGCTTAATAATGTACTTGACCTTTTCATTACTCCAGATTTTGGTTGGTTTTCATGTTAACTTCATGTTTTTTGGGTGGCACACATCACAAATTGGGTAGAAACATGATGCAACACCAATTCATGTTAGAAAACAGCTTAAAAGTCAGATTAACAATCCCTGCAATTAAGTTTCGAAGAACTCAGGAGTCATTACAATTACACCATAAATTACAATTAACAATACCACCTTTTTCAAAACAGAAGTAGTGCCAGATATGTCAGAGATTACTAAGCTTTGAGCAAAAAAAAAACCCAAGTCATACTTCTTATTTATTGGTAAAATTCACAAAATTGAATAGAACAGTATTATTTGGTGTTGCTGGAGACTGAGCTCTCTCTACTAGAGCTGCAGAAGTTCAGGGCAAACAGCAGCAAAACAAATGTTAGTGTGGGCTGGGATTCAGACACCACCACTTCCCAAATCACCCTTTTTTATGTTTCCCAAGAAATCAGCACTAACAGTTTCTTTGCTTTTATACCTCTGCTGCCTGTTTTCATTCTGTGATATAATACCCTTGTCCAGGATAATCTGAATTTATCTGACAGCAGTATTATATGCACTGGTGTATCAAAATGCCTTCTGAGAACCTTCTAAAAACAGATGTTGCACTGGAAGAACACAAGATACATTTATTGATGCCATTTGTATTGATTCATACCCATTCAGGTGCTCGTTTGGGAGCAAAGTGAATCAATTTCATTTGGGATTCTGCAGCTTTTTATATGATCTCATTCCACCTGTGGGGGATATTCTGGCTTCCCTTCCTTCCCTTCTCCAGAGGGATTTAACACTCAGTCCCTTCTTTCAAGGAGGATGGCAGAGACCAGCTGTTAATTATTGGATTACTCACCAGATGGACCCAAGCTGCCACCTGGAGAGCCCCTCCTGCACCACACTCTGTGTTTTTTGGGCACCTCACAACTCATGTTTTTCTCTGCCAGCAGAAGGCCTCCTGTGAGCTGAGGAAGGTGCTATGGAACAAAGGTATTTGGCTTGAGGGCAAACTTCAGCCAAGCCCAGCAAAGCTCTAAATGGCACCAGAGATGAACCACAGGACACAGCAGGAATCCTTCTGTAGACTCCCATGGCTGTGTTTCCTCAGAGTGTGCCCCAAAAATCACCATTTTACCATGTCCCACTTGGCTGTGCACGCCTGCAGACCCTCTACAGACACACACATTAAAAAATAGGTGTGCATATACATCACATTAGTAAACAAAAGAGCTGTGGAAGAGAAACGTCCCTGCTCCACCTCATCCTGAAATGAAGGGATTGAAATGCCCTGCTGCTGCACTACTGGACAGGTACAGAGCATGAGCTGGGTGTCTTTATCTACAGGGGCCCTATTCTCCCCCCACAATGTTTCCTCTGGGGTGACAAAAATCTGTTTCAAAATGTTCCAGGCTGTGGTTTGAGGCTTCCTTGCTGGGGGCCAGCAGATGAGGCAGCTCCTCAGAACCCAGAGGAGGGAACTTTGCCCTGATCTTATCCACCCTGCTCCACCAGGCATCCTGTTTCCCAATGCCACCAGGAGCTTTGCACCAGAAAAAAAAACAGTGTTTGCAGCTGAGGGTGGTCACACAGCAATTCAGGCTGCTCAGGGAGGTGGCAGTGACTCAAAACCCCAGGGCAACCTGCCCTAGGTGGCCCTGCCTAAGGATGGAGTCGTCCCAGGTGATCTTTTGAGGATTCTGCCAACCTCAAGCATTCTGTGACTCAGAAAAATCCTGCCTGACTCAGAGCATGGCTGTAAAAAAGAGGGAGAGTGACTTTTTACTCAGGCGGGACAAGGGGGAATGGTTTCAAACTAGGAGGGATTTAGATTAGATGGTAGAAAGGAATTCTTTACTCAGGGGGTGAGGCACTGGCACAGGGTGCCCAGAGAAGCTGTGGCTGCCCATCCCTGGAAGTGTCCAGTGCCAGGCTGGACAGGGATTGGAGCAACTGGGACAGTGGTGGAAACTGTCCCTGCTCTTGGTGGGGGGGTGGAACTGGATGGGCTTTAAGGTCCCTTCCTACCCTAACCATGCCATGATTCTGTGATTCTACCAGAAGTGACTGAGGCAATGGCACTGAGAAGATGGTTACCCCTGAATGCAAGCATGCATTAATGCCTTTTTATTAATGCCAATAATATTAATGCCAATTTCCCCCAGTCATCCACCAAGAGCTGGGTGTGCTGTATCCCTTACAAACTGGGAAAGGAAGATCTCACTCTTTTGTTTTTCTGTTCCCTTATACAGAAAAACTGCACTGCAGTATCTGGAGAAGCAGTGCTCTGACCAAAGAGCTTCATTATTCACACTGTTCAAATTAAATTTTGCATATGGGACAAATTAATTCTATTGGTTCACAGTGCAATTGTCAGCCTTTGTTTGCCCTTCCCTCCATTCTCCCCAAATGAAGCATCAGGTGGTGCCTTGCAAGTAGGAGAATATGGGTATGGTCTGGGTGGAGTAAGTGATTAGCAATGAATTAATTTTGAAGTGTCAGGGAGTAGTGAGAACATGGGAGATGACAAGCAAAGGATCTGTGACACATGGCTGCAATGCAGTGTGCCAGCACAGTGAAATCATAGCTCCATGCTGGCCAAGGATGGCAGCCTTCACTTCCCTCCCCACCTATGGCTGAATGCATGGAAAAAAATCCAAAAAGCAGAGGGGATGTGGTGAGGCTGTCCTTGGGAAGCAGCAGGTGTGGCAGTGGCACCTCACACAGTGGCAGCAGTCAAGGCAGAGGCAAGAGCAGGAGAGGCTGTGTGCCCTGGGAAGACTGTTACCTGATTTGTCTTCTGCTTTTGTAGAATCCTGTCATGGATGTGGGAAAGGGATCACGCCCCTTTGTTATTCTCCTTGGAGCTGAAACTGTGAAGCCAAGCAAGAGTTCTGGTCACCTGCGCCTTGGCAGGGCTCAGCCTCTCTAAGGCACTCACCAGTGCCTTAAACTGGTGTGGGGACTGGGGGGGAGACCCTTGTGTCAGTCCCACTTCCTGATCATGTTTGCACGTGCAGTGTCCATGGTGTCCTCTCCAGAACTCCATCCTGGAGGGGCCAGAGTCCCCACACTTAGCAATCTTACTCACAGCAGCCAGAATTTTTATCCTTCCTTGCTTCACCAGGCCATCCAGTGGCAACAAATGAACAGGATTGTTCACACCAATGGACCTCTCTGCACACAGATTCAGGGAGAAGAGCATTTTCTGAGCAGTCCCTGCCACACTGTATAGAATGGAGGCAATAAAAAAAAAAATTAATATTCAAACAGGAAACCTGACTGAATTCTGCTTAACCACACACATGCTGGCTCTCCAAGAAACTATCTGAATGAACATCACTCAGTTCCAGATGATAAAAACATTTTGATAGATAATCATTCACTAGGAAATGGCTTAAAATAATTAGCTTAATTCCAAATAAATTAACAAACAAGCTTGCCTCGGCTGTACCTGCTGCTGAAATTGGAATGTAAGAGGCAACACATTCGCTGCTTTGACTGCCTGTATTCAGTCCTCATCTAATTTTTGAGGCTCAAAAAGCAAGCATTAGCTTATTCCTATGCTGGCAAAAATATTGATTTCATAGAAATCATTTTGGATATGGAAAAGAGATATCACAGTCTTGGTTTGTTTTTTTTAAACAGGCAAAGAAAAATGAGGTGACAAGTGTCAAATGATATAATTGAAGTTCTTTTCTTTGTCAGGAGATTCTGAAAAATGCTTAAAACTCAATAAGTTTTGTGAACCAAAGCTACCTGAAATACATTCTTAAAGGTCTGCCCATAGATAATTGATCAGATGATTAAGAATAGAGATTTCTCTCCTAATTACAGGATCATGGACCACTTGAAGAATTTTCACATCAGAAGGAAGTGAACATTACTCATTAATCAAGTCTCCCTGTCCCCACCCCAGCTGTGCTGAAAGCAGAAAGCTAAGTGGGTCAGGAGAGGGGTTTTGGGTGATGCTGCAAGACCAGAGATAAGGCATCAGGCAGTTGGAGGGGAAAGCATCTTATCTAGAAAAGCAGGCTTGACTTTCTTTCCACTGAGATAAGCACTAGAGCTTCTCGATGTGGGGAAACAGCCCAGCAGAGCTTTTGTGGGATCCTGCTGCCCAAACACCTCCTGAGACAGACACTCAGTGCCTGAACCAAACCCTCTGCTCAGGGATAAGCCAGGGGGTGCAGAGGCTCTGGGAATGATGAATTAGAGGGCTCCCTGTCAGGGCAGCAGTGTGAGAATTGCCACGCTGTAAAAATCTCCATTTGGCTTATTCCACCATTATTCTGCCCTGAAAAGAATCTCTGGGTTAGGGGTTCTGGCTGTGTGCAAGCTTGGCAGAGGAATGGAGCAAATGACTGAAGGTAAAATTACATCAGAGGTCACCTGTGGTTTATTCAGCCTCGCCTAGACATGCACAGAAATAACAGCAAAGGTTTCTCTACTGACAGCCTGGGCCTGGAAGTCTTGGCAAGGCAGTGATTTATACAATGAAATGAAGTGTGTGAGCTGCCTTACAGTCATCTCCACTTGGCAGGACAGGTGAGCCTGAGATCACTAAAATATCAGCAATTTCACGTGAGGCTGAAGGAACTGGCCAGTGATGTTGTCTTCAAAACTTCCTCTTCCTTAAGAGCTTAGGGTTTCTTCCATAACTGAGTCTATATCAAACACAGAAAAGTCCTTTACATTTCCTCTTACATAAAACTGTCTCCTGAGAGCAGCTGAGGTGTCTTGTACAGGGTACATCACACCAGCTTCAGCTTAGAGATTTCCTTTCCAGCAGATATGTCCAGGGTAAAACTGGTATGCATTTGACACTGTTACTGCTTTTCCCCTCTTTTTGGCTTTTGGAGAAAACAAAAAATCGGTGCTCACATAATAAAAGGACCAAAGCCCATCTTTCTATCAGTGAGTTTCAGCAGGAGCTATGACTAGGACATCATCCAGCTGCAGTGTTTTGAGCAAGATAGATCTGGTTTGGACTCAGATAATTTAATATCTTATCAAAAGATCTAACAAAAAAAAAAACAACCCCAAACCCAGAGAAGCAGAGCCGGTAACGTTCAGAGAGGAGGCAGATCTGATAAAGACCAGGATGTCAGTTATCCAAAGCCATCCGGATCTCTTGGGCAGCTGCACTCATTTGACCAGGGACGTGTTCCAGCTGCACTCACTGGGTTTGGGATGTGTTTGGGCACATCCCAGCCTCAGATCCAGCACCCAGTGACACTGGCCATGAGTTCTGAAATCAGGGATGGAGCCAAGCTCAGAGCTCAGCTACCACACGGGCAGGGCACAGCTGGGAGCTGAGCTCACTGCTCCACAAATCCTGTGCAGCTGCTCTGGGGACACAAGGAGATCCCAGCTAGGCAGGGAAGAGTTCCAGGAAGCAGCAAAATGCCAGAGGGACAGTTACTGGAATTCTGTCTGCAAATCTGATAAGCAGGCTTGGACAAATAAAGGAAAGGAGCATTACAGAAAAATCTTTGGATTTCTAAAAATGAGAAGAAGCTTGGTTTCTTTTCATAATTAGTGTGAACCAGGACTTATTTTTCCTCAGTGCTAGAACCCCACCTAGCTCAGAAGGGTTTCTAGAAACAAACATCATGCAAATAATCAATATTAACCCACATTGACCTGAACCTTGCTGTGTTCTAATGCCTAGTGACAACTTCTGTTTCCTTACTGGAAGAAATGGGGAGGAAAGATGAAGACAAACAAAGAGAACACTTGACCAAAGAAATAAATTTTTAAAAAGAACTTCCAAGAAAAAAGCACTTTAAATGCCTCCTCATGGCCACACAGCAGCAGCATAGCACTCGGTATGTACTGCAGACATCCCAGCCATGCACTCACTGCTTGGGAAATGCAACCCGTGCCCAAACCCTGCACTTTTCTGCCACTTCAGGGGAAGGAGAAGCCTCCCAAGCTGCAAGGACAGGGGTGGTTTTCAGGTCAGCCTTTTTTGAGGGAGAACAATATGCAGAGGTATCCAAGGACAGCTGTATTCCAGGCTTTTTGTAGTACACTGGGCAGAATGGGCCATCAGCTCTGAGTGTGCAGAGTGTGACACCTAAACTCCACTTTTCACAGAGACCGCCCACTGCTACTAGTCACAGCCTCAGGCACAAGGATGCTGAAGGACTAAAGCTAGCCAGAAAAAAAAAAAAAAAATTTAAAGAAAAAAAAATCATCACCAGTGATTGTACTCCTAGGTTCCAAATTTATCCAAAACTGAGAGAGACTGAAGTGACAGCTAGAAGCACGAACACAGGCAGAGGCTGTGACAATGGTTTTGGCTGTGACAGCTGTAACCAGCACAGGGACACAGGAGGGGCTGGCACAGAGGGCACAGCAGAGGCTGTGACAATGGTTTTGGCTGTGACAGCTGTAACCAGGAGAGGGACACAGGAGGGGCTGGCACAGAGGGCACAGCACAGGCTGTGACAATGGTTTTGGGTATGACAGCTGTAACCAGCACAGGGACACAGGAGGGGCTGGCACAGGGGGCACAGCAGAGGCTGTGACAATGGTTTTGGGTATGACAGCTGTAACCAGGACAGGGACACAGGAGGGGCTGGCACAGGGGGCACAGCAGAGGCTGTGACAATGGTTTTGGCTGTGACAGCTGTAACCAGCACAGGGACACAGGAGGGGCTGGCACAGGGGAGAGCACAGCAGAGGAGCTCACAGACACAGGGCAGATCAGCTTAGGCCCTGCCAGGCTGCTCAGGCCATGCAGATCTGCAGCAGCAGAGGTTCTGGTCCCATGGGTGATACATCCCTGGTGCCTGAGCCATCAGCTCACCCTTCTCAGCTGGAAAGGCTTTGGAGAACTCTGCAGCACCTGGAGCTGCCAAAAGGCCCTCCCAGCTTGTGGAGAATACAGCAGTGCTCCAGGCTCGTGTGGAACTGGGAACAGCTTGACATCTTCACTCCAACAGCAAGTGCAGAGCTGCCTGCTGGAGCTCAGCCCTGCTCCTCCACCATCCTGGGCTGTGTTCAGACCTTTTGACTTGTTTTTTTTTTTAAAGTTGGTTATCAAGAGACAGCCAGTGGCAGGTTATCATGGGAGTTGGGGTTGAAAGGCAAGGCTGGTCAGATTTTGCAACCAACTGATAAAAACAAATCAACTGCAGAAACAAATTCCTCCACTCATTTCAAAGAGGAAAAAAAAACAACCAAACCCAGCTTCAAGGAAGATCTCTTTTTTTTTCCCATCTCACAGATTTCTAGGAGTGCTTTGAATTATTTTAGCAAGGAATAAAATGTCCCTGCTCCTGATAGATTGCAGCATTCTCTGCTCAGAAGACAAATCAATATTACAGATCACAAATAAAATAGTCAGAAGGATTGAAAACAGGATTTACAACTGAATAGCTACCACACCTACATGAAAATAATAATTTACATTCCTCACCACACCCTATCAACTACACACAGGCAGCCTGAAACAGGAAAAGTAACAAAAATAATGGGAAAGAGCAGCAAAGAGTGTCTTGACATTATTTGAACTGATATGAAAACAGGAGTTGAGGGCAGGGAAGTATTTTCTCTTGAAACCAAAAAAAAAATAACACAGAAACCTTCCGAGGGTTTAGAGTTTCAGGCTTTCTTACTGAGGGAAAAAATCCCCATATCCTCCCAAATCTATGAAAAGCATAGAGAATGGGTTCATTGAAAAGCAATTTTCTGTTAAAAATCAGTTCTGACAGGGTAGTTTCATCCAGGCTTGGATGTTGGATACCACAGGAGCATTTGCCAGGAATAAAAATAGGCATTTAGCTCTGGAGGGCTGGGCTGCCAGGTTTAAAGATGACTCCTGGCCTAGGGAAGAGGTTCCTGTCTCAGGAATGGCTAGTGACAGATCAGAAGGGATAGAGGTTCACGATTTGTGTGGGAGTCTTGAATAATCTGTTCCTATTTTAATGTGAACATGGGTGGTAACATGGAATTACAGCATGTGGAGGCAGGCTGGTGTGCAAGGATTAATGAAAAATAATGAGATAATATTGAGCACTTCTATAGTCTCATTACAAGGGCTCAGTTTCTCCAGTGACAGAAATCCCTGGAAAATACCATACTCTGGGACTCCATCCCTAATCTTTGTACCAGGAATTAGCAGGAAATACAAAGGCTATTTCACAAGTATATCCCTTTGAAAAGAGCTTTCATCCTTAGTCTAAAATTTTAGGCGACTCTGCACTTACACTGTAATCCTTCTAACTCATATTTCATTGAATCCAGAAGTCATTGTGGCTCCTGAGGTACTCTGCTGTGAAAAAACCCAAAACAAACACTTATAATTGCATGCTGGAAGTTATGGCAATGTTTATATGATGCACCAAGAAGAGACAAAAATAAGCACTGAAGGGCACAAGGGTAAAGCTGGGTTTATTGAGGACTAACTACATTAGGATTGACTAAAAAGAAAGAAAAAAACAACCCAAGCATGTTCAAACTGCAATCCAAGCAAAATTTATTTTTAGTCCCTTGATTATTGCGAGTTTCATAATGGGATTTTGAGGCCCTGCCGTTGTCTCCCATTAACAAGGGCTCTGTTATATATTCTGCAGTGTCGTGGTGGGAAATGATTCATGGCAGGGCTGGGATTTGACATTTGAGCACAGAGATGGAAGAAAAACGTGCTTTGATTCACCATGTTTAAAAAACAAACTCACCCTCAGAAGAAACTCCAGTAAGTTCTTGGAAGCACGGCATAGAAATAGAAACATTAGCGCTACAGAAGCCAAAGCCAGAAACCAAGCTTAACCTTTATTAACTGGGAAAATAATACTGGTTTTGGTAAAGCTGGAGAAGACCACTGGCAGAATGCAGGGCTGGTCTGGCAGATCAGAAATAGAAATGCTTACCTGGCTACAAGCCTGAACCAGTTATCGGTGTGAGGTGTGATGCTGCAGCTCAAAGACCACTGCAGGTGCATCCTTTGATGTGGGAAATAATTCAGTATTTTTAAACCACTGGCCTCCCATGGACCAAAGGAAGACTGGGTGATGGCAGCACTGCTGACACTGGTCACTGGAGTAATTTTTAAACATCTGTTGCTATAAAGGGGAAAAGGCTGGTTTTGATACAGCAAAGCCATGCAGAGGAGGGATCAGACACAGCTCCCTGTTGCCTAAATAGCAGCTGAATGGCCAACCTGCCCTTTGCTTGCAGCTGCTGACAGGGTGACCTAAAGGGAAAGGCAATGGCACCCCGTGGTGTGACTCCTGCCCAGACACAGGCACAACACCATGCTGGCCCTGAATCAAGGCCAGGAGATTTCCAAGAGCCTCTTCCTTAATAATGTGAGGCCACGCACAGTCTCACCCCTGAAAATGACTCAGCAGTCCTCAGGATTATAAAGTCATTTAATTTCTGCCTATGAGCCCTCCCCTGATCATCTCAGACCCTGAGGTTGATGAAAAGAGAATCACTATCTCCAACAAGTTTTGGGACTGAGTCCATCAAGCCAGTCATTTCTGTCCTACAATGGCACAATGGGATTTCTGCTCCATGCACTAAAGATTCAGACTGTCCCATTAGCTGAACGTTGAGGGGTTTTTTTAAGCAAAATCAGTAATCCTGCAATCCTGTGTGAAAGGAATTGGGAAATTCTGCTCACTGAACAGAAGCATTCCTGGGAGACAACATACATCAAACATGACTTAGAAGAAGATTAACTTTTATTCAGATTATATCTTAAGGAATTTGCATTCTCATGTGAACGATGAACACTTTTATTATGGGGAGAGCCTGGTTAATCTTTAACCAAGAATTTACAAGAGTTTTGTAAAACAAACAACAAACAATTTATGAAGCTCCATGAGATCTTCCTTTTATTCTGAGGAGTTTGTACTGTGAATGCTACCAGATTGATAGCTGGTTATGAAAAGAAGGACAGGTTGGGCAATGTGAAATGCCCACCAAATCCCTACTGGGAACATCACCTCTGGATACGACAGAGGGAACTCAGCCAAAAACCCACACTGAGGGAAGGGTTCAAAGGAAATGTGTGTGCAGTCCAAGTGAGTGTTTCCAGAAAAATCTAAGCCACTAATTCATTTCAAAAACATGGCAGAGAGGTTGGCAGGTGACTGATGCCACCATTTGACACAGAAGGAACCTCATGGACACTTCTCTTGCTGGTGCTGAAGCTGATGGAAGGCATTTCTTTAGCTCCAGTGAATATTAAAAGCAGGCCTGTGCTCAGCTCCCCCCTCTCATAACCCATGCTCAGAAGCCCAACTCAGAACACACCCAGTCTCTCCAGCTAGTTAACAGGATTTTTGAGCAGGTAGAAATGCAATCCCTGGGAGGTGCCAAACCACCACGTGTTTCCTGCTGCAAGAAAGAAAAGTGTATGCATACACCAGTGTGTCCAGAAAGCTTGAATGGAAAACCCTTTCGTGTCAGAAGTTTATTTTTATTGGTAAAATATTAAATAATATACAGAATTAAAAACTGCACTTACACTTCTGAGAAGAAATAATTCTTGGACAAATTATATGCTTGTTCCTGAGATTCCCTACATTTATTCCAGTAGCTGTGCACTCAAGACAGTACAAACCTTTATAATATAATCCTTTTCACAAAGTATTACAAAGTTTCTGCAGCTTCTTTTATTTATACACGCACACACACCCACACACACACACGGACTCCCACTCTCACGTGGCTGTACAACACTCACACAGGTACAGAGCACACACATACAGATGTGCAACCATATGTATGCATGTATGCTAAGAAGAAAATAAAAATAACAACAAGTCCCATAGTTCAGTCTATAGCGGCAAAACTCTTTCAGCAGGGGGATACAGGGTTACATTAGGGTTGCTCACATGCACCACTGTCAAAGGGATTGTTTCTGAACTCCTGTTATAAGAGCACCTTCCAATGAACACATAAAGAAGTGGGACAATTCCCAGTGTCTTCACTGGCTTTTTGGGTAAACTCTGATGCCATTTTTTTAATTTTTTTTTTTTTTTTTTAATTTAAAAGATTCCTCAATTGCAGCTCGGAAGATCTCTCACAGAACTAAAGATCCTCAACCTGGGAGGGAAAAGGGCTCATTCCCAGGTTAGTGGCCCGGCTGTCTGCAGGAGAGGAGCTCTGGGGATGCACCTGGAGCTCTGTGCCCGGGTCCCACTGCTCAGAGCACCCCCTGAGCAGCAGGAGCCGAGCTACCCACGGGAGGATCCCGGAATTTGGCCCAAGAAGTGAGACCCAGCAGTCACCCACTGAATGTTGTTCTTCTTCACCTCACGCACCAGGGGCTGGGCAACAATTTTGGCAACCTATCAGAAGGGGATACAGTCTCCTCACCTTTGTTATTATTAAAAAGAAATCTCTTAAATACAAATTTAGAAGACAAAAGTGGCTGCTGTGCATGCGCAGTAACTGCCTTTCCAAGAAATCTCAATGGGATTTTATTTTTTTTTTTTTTATTACGTACCTAAATACAAAT
>JAOTQP010000362.1:3100418-3179458 GCA_026413545.1 Cichladusa arquata | reverse complement strand
TTTAATTTACCCATAACATAACTTTTTTGGTATTTGTAGGTATATAGTAATTTTTAATCAAATGGAAAGCATACCGTTTTTATATTTTCTGAACAGTAAAAAATATTAAAGACTTCAAGTACCAAACATCTAAAGTCAACTTTGAATAGTTAAAAGAAGTTCAGTTCTAGAAGAGTTTGTGAGAATTTTGAATAAAATTATAACCATTTTTGGACAGCTACCATTTAGCATTTAGTGCTACAGATAAGCCTTCAACCCTGCAGTCTGAGACATTATGCTCATTATCCATACTAATAGCTCCAGAAATTTCTGAAAAAAAATTCACAGAGTTTGACATTTCTTGCTTTCAACAATCTTCCTGGCAATCTTCAGTCCTTATGTATATTAACACATGCAGTGTTAGTTAACATACTAATACTAGCAAATGTAAATGCATACAAACATTTTTTTTGTTATAATTACTTTCTACAACACTATTGAATTCCATTCTGCTCTAGAGATTTTTACATCCATCCCACCCTTTTCTTTGGAGGGATAAGATAATATTACAGAGGTAGAAATAATGATTTCTGAATACCTCTGCCATCCTTATCTTTTCTAATTATCACTCACCATCAGAAAGGAAGGGGGAGAGAATTAAGCATTTTATTCATGGCTTTGACTCCCAAGATAAAAAGGACATGGAGCTGTTGGAATGAGTCCAGAGGAAGCCTTGGAGATGCTCCAAGGGCTGGAGCTCCTCTGCTCTGGAGCCAGGCTGGGGCAGCTGAGTGTGTTCACCTGAAGAAGAGAATCCTCCAGGGAGATCTTAGAGCCCTTCCAGTGCCTAAAGGGGCTCCAGGAGAGCTGGAGAGGGACTTGGGACAAGAGATGGAGGGACAGGAGAATGGTTTCCCACTTCCAGAGGGCAGGGATAGATGGGATATTGGAGAGAAATTCCTCCCTGTGAGGGTGGGGAGGCCCTGGCACAGGTTGCCCAGAGAAGCTGCGGCTGGCCCATCCCTGGGAGTATCCAAGGCCAGATTAGATGGGGATTGGAGCAACCTGGGATAGTGGGAGATGTCTCTGTCCATGGCAGGGGAATGGAACTGGAGGGTCTTTAAGGACCCTTCCAACCCAAACCATTCCATGATTCTATGATACGACTTTTTGGGTAATTTTGAACAGGTGACTTGGCTTTATTTTCATGTCTGCATATGTACACACACTAAAAAGTGAAATACTGACTTAAACACAATAGGCCCAAATAGGGCTGCTAAACTGATCAGAGGGAGGCTTTTAGCCCATCCATTCTTCTCCTGCCTCTCAGAGTGCAAGCAATCTCTAAAACGAAAGGAAGGAAGAAAAAGAGAGGGAAAAAACCCGCGCACGAGATGCTCCCAGGCCGAGGGAGCTCCGGAGGCGGTGTGCACCCACCATGGTGACTCATGACCTGCCCAGCAGCCTCCAGACTGACATTCTGCAGATAGTTGTGGCAGCGTTCCTTGTGCTCCTCCAGAGAACTGCGCTGCTTGTAGCTCCGGCCGCAGTAGTTGCACTTGTGAGGCTTCCCCACTGCGGAAAGAATGAGAGCATCGGGTCAGAGGCACGGCTGCTGCCATCACCGAACTCACACCTCCGCCACAAGCAGCCCTTGTGATGGAAACACACCTCAGAAAGGTTACTCAAGCCCTGGCCTTTCTCCCAGCCCCATTTTCCCACCGCACACGCCTCCTCCCACCGCTCTGCCCCATCCGTTTCTCACACGAACGCTGTAGCAGCCTTGGTGGCAAAGCAAATAAACAGATGCTGAGAGGGGGAAAATACCAACCAGCTGAATCACACCCCAGCACCAAGTCTCTTGGGAAAAAAACTTTGGCCCATGACACGGTTGCCTTCTTAAAAATGAGCTGCCCCAGTGGCCTAATTCTTCTCCCAACTGCGTGGAAACCTATTACGTGGCTCAGAGGAGTTATTTCATTGAGAAGGCTTTGCCAAAATTACTCAGGGAGGGTTGGAAAATAAATTGAAAGTAACTTTGGTAACAGCACTGTTACATGCCAGAACTGAACAACCAACAGTAATTCAGAGACCAGATAATATAAAAAAATATATTATAGAAATATATATACATAAAACCACAAAAGGCCACGTACAATGAAAATCAAGCCAGATGAATGCAAAACATAACTCAAGTTTTTAATCTTTTTCATTTTGCTCAGAAGCATTAAACACAAACAGCAAATGCTTCTTAATACACGCAAAACCTGGCACCAAATTCTCATAAATTATATCCATTTCATAGTATGTCATTAAGAAACCACAAGAATGGCCTAGCCCAAGGCCAGAAAGCTAGCCAGAAGGTATTTTGCCAAGTGGTGCTAATAAAGGCTTTTAATATAATTTAAACTTGTAGAACATGAACATTTATCCTCTAATAACTAAAGAGCTATTAAGTCAGTGCTGCAAGTCTAGTAAAATACCATCAGCTGCAAACTTCAGAGCTGGCTGAGGGAAGGGGAAGGTCAAACTTCTTCCAGAGTTTTGAAAATCTTAGGTAGGAATTTTAGTTTCTGGCCAAAGCAATTGAGAACATCCTCTGTTGGGTAATCTACATGTTTCTATTGGGTTTGTCCCAATATTGAAATATTGAAAGCTTTTCACAGTCATTTACTTAATGAAATCTGAGCTGTTCTAATTGCAGCCAAACTGCACTGTCACCATTGGGATGGGAAAACGCAGGGAAGCTGTGGAGGGGTGCAGGACAGGCACAGCCAAGAATGAGCTGGGCAGAGGGCTCAAACATGAAAAACCAGGCCAGGATTTTTCATGGGTCTCTCAGGGTCCTCGGCAGGACCAGCACGTGCCACATCCTATAATGGAAGAAGAAAAAGCCTGAGCCCGTGGTATCAGAGCCAGTCCAACATTTTCAAATGTTTCTGTCTCAGAAAAAAAGGGATTTGATGAAAAGAATGTTTGCAGAAAGCTTTGGGTTTTCCCAAAAAGTTTGTGTGCACATTTTAGTACCCAACCAAGTTTTCCACCAAGGGAAAAAAACCCCTGCTTTTAGTAGGTATCCAAACTGTGGATTTCTTTGTTTCAAGATAAGGCTTATCCTCAAGAAAGTATGTCTTGGACTGAAGAGTTGCTGTGGATCTTTAGTTTGCTCACTTGCTTACACTGTTGCCATAACTGATGCTGGTAATGGAATTCTCAGTGGAGGCCCAGCGTGAGACTCATTATCATTCCCGGAATAATTGCCCTTGATGTGAACGATCTGGATCGAGTCTCAGCTCTTAAACATAAACCAGCCACTTCATTCTGGAGGCACTTTGAGGAAAACACACCAGAGATTCCCCAGGATGGAGAGACTTCCATAATCACCATTACAATGCTTCATCGTGCATCTAGATGGCATCAATGTCTGCCAGTCTGACACCTTCAATGGAAGCTAATGTGGTGTCTAATAAAAAAACTCCAGTGCAATGGGAAGAAATGTGTTTCTGAATTAGCCCACTCAGTCTGGCTACACTATGCTATCAAGCAACTTAGATAAACTGTAAGACACAAAGAAAAGGGATGATTGCTTCCCGCTTTTTTAGGCAGCAACAATTAATTACATTACTATCATTTAACACAGAGAGAAATATTCTGCTACAAGCTCTTATTATAAAAAATTAATAATCAAGAAAAGGTTTTATTAGACCTCTTCAAATGGTTGCTCCCTGAATTGCAACCATTAAAAAGCAACTATTCACATACAACACGGAAGAGCTTTGCTAGTGATATCTTGGATGGTCAGCTACCCAAATTTCCATCAAATCTGAAAGTTAATAGAGAAGATAAAAGTTAATGATAAAGACATGATTTCTACAGGCAATATGGGATGTGAGGAACATAATTCCTCAAGGAAAAAAACAGGCCCAGTATACACATGCCCTTCTCCAGGGGAAAGATAAGAGAATAAACAACATCGGCAAACGTTGGTCATGTTGCTTAATACACAACTGTGAAGAATGAAATTTGTGAGCACCAGTTGAGTAGTATCAAGCATAACTCCCTTGGGTTCATTTCCCAACTCTGTCCCCTCTGGCTGTAGAGAAGTAATCACATCATCGCCCCAAAGGTGTAAAATCTTACACAGAGATTTACACTATAAAATTACAGAGATTACACAGAGTCACTGTGACTGGCATTAAAGAGCAATTGATCAGGTCAGACCACAATGGAACCAGTTCTGATAGCAGGAGTTTGTGTCACCAGCAATTCTCACAGTCTGTTTAGTAAGAAGTTCAGTGAGCTGAGGCAGCAATTACAGTCAACATTTTAGAAATTGTATCATTGTGACAAATGTCAAGCCACTGAAATAGCTGCATATATCCCCTTGTATTCTCAAAGAAGTTAATGATAAAAAAAAAGGAAGTGAATGTTGGCAGTGGGTGTACATTTCTATGTATTTCATATTACCTGACAGAAAGCTGCAAAAGCCTTCTAGAGAATTCAATTTCAGTGATAATCTCAACAGCGTACTTTGTTCCACATAACAAGCTGACATGAAACCACATGACTGACGAAAAAGATTTCAGCCTTTGTCAAATGCTTGAGTGTAGGTAAACGGCAATATTCAAAATTTGCCCCCAAAACATGGAGCTCACACTACTGGGCATAAGCAGTCTCTGACTAAAGGGCATTGATTTGAGGGTAAGGAGTCCAACAGCACAAACCCCTCTCAAAATCCCCACTAAAGACACATTTCTACCACATTTTCTCTGTGAAACTGTTCCAAGCTTGCTTGATTTGAAGCTGCCTTCTCCAATATCTGCACATACATGGACGCCACATTCGGCATTGTGCACATCCAGCACTTGCCAAGCAAAGTCAGGCTGGAAATCCCTGCTTTGGGGCAATTATTCTGATATCAGCTCTTCAGGATCAAAAGCCAGATAAAAAATCATTGTCACTTATTCTCACAAAAATGACACGGCACAGTCAATGCAAACAAGCCCAAAAAACTTGAGAGATCTTTGATCTGTTGTTGAACTGGGAAAGACCAGAGCGCTGGGCAAAACCCAGTGGCCACACCTATGAAACAGCTAACTTGAAGAACATAAAAAAACCCACTTTATATTTCTTACTGAAATGTCAGAATTTCCACGCATTTAAGCTGAGATTTGGACAGATGACAACATGGCACAGAAAACCCACGGTGGAATCTCAGCCTCAAATGGAAAATATTATGACAGTCACAGTGAAAAAGACATTTAAATTTGAAGTACAATTTTTACCCTGGAAACAGGTGAACCGCTCGTCGAAACTCACAGCAAAATGGATTCTGGTCGTGAAATTAAAATGCTCATGTGGAGGGGAGGAGGGGAGAGAGGAGGAGGACATAAAAGCAAGGTGTTTCTGAGTTAGGAATACTTTGAGTCCTGTGGGTGAACTTTGATAGCTGAGAAGTCTGCGTGTAGCAACAATGAGATGGTGTAACTCTAAGGTCAATACTCAAGACAGAAAGCAGACTTGGGCCCAGGGAAACTTCTTTACAGTCATAAAAAAGGTCAGTGAAAGAGAAAGAGCCCGCAAGGCATTCACACAGCATTCAGCTCTCAAAAGAGATGGGAGTGAATAGCAGAATATAAAATAAGTCAAAGGGAAACAACAAGGCATCCCAGGTACCACCTTGCCATAAGCATATAAAGCGAGAAAGGCTTATGGAATGGGTTCAGAGCTGCACTGCACTTTAGTGAGCTAAAATCCTGCCTCCCCAAAGAGCACTGACACTCCACTCCCTGGTTTGGGTAGCACATTGTCCCCTGCAGCAATGCAGAGCAGAATTCCTCCCTGTCCTTTCGCTCATGTCCACGGCCACAGATGAGCACTCACACGTCCTGCTCAGGCAGGGCCGGGCATCGCTGCCCGTGTGATGTGGGCTGGCCCAGTCCAAGGAGCAGAGCCTTTGCCCCACATTCCCATTTCTTTTTCTCTATTGCCCTGGCCAGACCGTGCAAGTGGAGCCAGCCAGGATTTTTGCACTGCATGGCCATCTAATGCAGCTACTTTTGGCTCAGACCAAGCGACCCTCTGACAGCAGTGCACAGAGTGGGACTTATTTCTGTAAAATCTGAACTCCTGCTCAGCCCCCAGCACCCCAGAGTGGGAGCAAACATCAGTCTTCTCTGACCGAAGCTTTCTGGAGCAGTGTTAAAGCCAAAATGTTCTTTTGAGCTGATACTTCACAGAATCACAGAATGAGCTAGCTTGGAAAAGACCTTTGAGATCATCAAGTCCAACCTATGACCTAACCCCACTTTATCAACTAAACCATGGCACTGAGTGCCAAGTTCAGTCTTTTTGAAACACCTCCAGGGACACTGACTGCACAACCTCCCAGGGCAGCCCATTCCAATGTCCAATCATTCTTTGTGTGAAGAATTTTTTCCTAATGCCCAGCCTAAACTTCACCTGGCGCATTGTAAGGCTGTGTCCTCTTGTCCTGTCAGTGGTTGCCTGAGAGAAGAGACCAATCCCCACCTGACTACAGCCTTTCAAGGAGTTCTAGAGAGCAGTAAGGTCTTCCCTGAGCCTTCTTTTCTCCAGGCTAAACAACTCCAGCTCCTTCATCCACTCCTCAGAGGTCTTGTGTTCTAGACCTTTCACCAGCCTTGCTGTTTCTGGATGCATTTGAGCATGTCAACATATCAGTGAGTTCCTCATCATAATCATAACCTTTATTAAGTCACTAATTGTTTTCTTCCCTCAAACTGGAAGGTGCCTGAGGGAAGGGAACTGTTCTGCAGTTGCACAGCGCCTACAAAGCAGCCATTTGCCTTGAATGGGACTTATCAGAGCACAATCAGCTTTATCACAGAGGTAGGAAATGCGATTTAAGGTGCTGAGTTGGGACTAGGGAGAGTGCAGTTCAACTCTTGGTTACACTACAAATTTGTGACTGCGGGCAAGTTACTCTGATTTCAAGTTACTTCAATTATTCATACGTATGATTAAGGTAATAATTCCCTTCTTCACAGCATGTAAATGAACTCATGCGCTTTGCCAGATGCACAGAGGCTAATTTTCTGGAGCACTCACAAGTAGAGAGACACAGAAAAATAGCACTGGTACCTCTACTGAGAAATGAAGGACTTAATAATACAGCGTGATTATATTAGACATGGGAGCGAACATTAAAGAGCGGGAGGAGATACTTAGGATGGCACAGAAAGAGGAACAATAAGAAAATCAAATCAGAAATAAAACGTGTGGTATTGAGAGCCCATGTGCTGCACAGAGTCCTTTCAGAGTGGCAAACAGTGAGTGCAGGGGGATGTCAAGTGCCCCAAGCTTGGCAACATTTACCCCACATGGGACAAAAAAGAGAGGGTGCAATAGCTGCAGAAAGGTGGCTGTAACAGCTGCTGTTGTCCTTCCCACCTCCAGCTCCCTGTGCCAAGGATGCAGCTCTGACAGCCAGAGCTGAGGCTGCAGCAGGAGGGCTGAGGCTGTGGAGATGCAACACGGTGGCTGTGCCTGGCTACTGTAATTAAACAGTGCACCTCGGCTTGTCTAGAGCTGCCTGGCTCAAAGCCTCACACACAAAAATATTTACATGAATAACAGACCCCTGAACGAAATAATCACAAAAAAATTAGAGTGAGACCTAAGCCCATGCTGGCTCTGAGCAGCACGTAGCTTTGCAAAGGGAACTGCCTCCCACTCTGAAGCTGTATCTCACTGCTGTGCTTAATGACTGTAAATGTGTTAATTGAAATTCATGGGGGCTCTTTGATGCATTCTTGTTTTTTTTCTTTTTTGCCTGTGAGATTACACACACACATAGACAATACTCATACATACTGGAGTTCAGAAATAAGGTCAAGTCCTACAACCAGCCCAAGACTGACCAACCTGCATGCAGAAGCCACAACATCTAAACATCTAAAATAAAGGCTAGAGCATAAACACACGGATTGGAGACACCCAGTGTCAAGTGCATCCTCTCCTGAAGGTCCAGGCTGTGATGTCTTAAAACAATCTAATTTTCAGAAAGAACAAAACCACTAGCCATATTATGAAAACTTCACATTCATTTTTAATCTTCCCAGTCCAAGAACAGGCAGCAATACCTGGGGTATGTTTCAAAGGATGCAGAATCACAGAATTCTGATCTCTCCATTTTACAAGGAACTTTAGGATTAACATATTTTGGGCCAAATATTAGGGCTTATGAGGCCATGTAGTAAAGGACTGGGTCACTAGAATATGTGGTAGAGAAGATCACACAAGTAGATTTGCACTTAATAAAGTTTCTGAACACCTCAAAAGATTCAAAACTCAAAATATAGCAGAACAGCAGGAGAAGCCTACATACAGTCTGGACTTGGAGCTCACAACAGAGCACTCAACTGACTTTGTGACCTCGTGGCCCAATGCCTCTTAGTCAACATGATTATCAGCTGCAATTGATATGTACGTGGCTGCTCAACAGCACACCATTTTGTGAGGTTCTCAGCAAATGAAAAGCAGCTTGTCCCGACTTTTTGCACAGTGGCAGTCAATGATAAGTGACTTCTGTTGACAGCTACCATGTCCTATTACAGCTGGCAGTGAAACACAGCTGGATACTCGTGGTACACCAGCACCCAGTGAAACAATGGCAAAACATCTCACCTCCAACCCCAGTGTTTCTAGACAAGCTTGCCTCTCCTAGAAACACCTCCAGGGCACAAACCAGCAGCTTGACACCTGCATCCACCTGCCAGTTGTTTACAGCAATGTCAAATAAGCAGCAAGCAGTGAGTGCTGTACCAGTGTTTAGTTCTCCCTTGATATGCCACAGCAAGTAGTGCTAAACACCAGATCATACATAAACCCTGAGGACTCCATCCATGCTACAGCTTGGCTAGAAGTAAATGCACTAGTCAAGGAAACTTTTCCTATCCATACCCTGTCTATAGTAACCACACAGTCAGAATCTAGAGTAAATCTGTAAATATCAGTGCTCAGGTACAGCATCTAAAAGTTTGGGTCCTTATCTGCACCTTCAGGAGGTTCTGCCTGCAGCCTGTTATTACTTTAATAGATGTTTCAATTTATTTTGCAGCTACTAGTGGCTGTGCTATATAATATGATTCATTAGATTGTATTTATTTATTAACTAATCTGCAGAATTTTACAGAGAAAACAATGTTTCAATCTGCCACCAGGGTTAAAAATAAATAGGTGCCCTTTTTGTGCTAGAAGTTTAACAAACAAACAAATAAACAAACAAACTCCTGTTTCATTGGCACAGTCACAGAATTACTGAAATCTTCCAAATTGCCCAAATATTCACATGGCTCCTGAAAAAGCCAGAATCTTACAGCCCATTTTTTTCCTTTGCAGCACAGAAGATGCAGCACATTTTTTTTCCTGCAGCACCTGTTCACTTTGTAGGTCTGTATGTTGTATCTGCGTATGTGCAAAAAACAAAGGAAAATGTACCTGCCTATGTGAAAACATACAAATAAATCGTGCAGTAAAACAAGGAAAACACAGATAGGGACAATAATGTTGCATTTAGTTTTGAAAGAAATGAAATTCACAGGTATGTGCACCAATGCTATTCTGTATGTTTCAATTCAAGAAACATATATTGCACTACATAGATGCTCTCCTCATGTATTTCTCATGGTTTAACTCTTCATTCACATCTGACACTCAATTTTTAGTTTACATTAATGCCAATGAAACATTCTGATTTCCCTCCTCACATATATTTGAAAATTTCAAGTGCACATGTTCTGCACTTAATGCTGTGAGGCCACTGACCTGGATGCACAGTCCCAGAAGGTCCAGAACCCCAGCACTGGTGGGGTCGCTAGGAATTCTATATGGATTTTGAAATGTTTAAATAATATTAGAAAAGGACTCTGTTTAGATTGGACTCTGGTGCTGAGATGAACTAACACAAACTGGGAAGTCCACAAAATAACTGGTGTTTTATCAGCTGGCTGGCTTCAAAGTGACTTACAAGCAGCCAGGTTTGCCATCACTTACTTTTAAAGGGGTAGAAGCCCTCCAAGGAATACAAGAGGTGACTTTGGAAATGTCTCCATGGTGTCTGGATGTGGGTGAGAATGGGCTGAAGAAAGAGATTAAACCTTAACTCCGTGTACCAGCTCTGTACTTTCCACTCCACTTCAGACCTTTAACATTATATAAAGTTAACTTGAGAAGTGGAGTGTTAATTGGTTCACAAAGCAAACCTTCCAAAATGTGCTCATTGGCTACTCTTCATTTTAACCCTGCCCCAGCAACAGAGCGAGCAGATAAAATGAAAACACGTTTAGGTTGGGCTGTTGTTCCTCTCTGCCCTGTGCTGTCCTTTCCCTGTCGGTGCCACAGCTCAGCAGGAATGTCAGGAGGTGCCTGGAGATCCCCACGTCATCCATGGCAAGCCAGACTCCAAGTGGAGGTGGGGAGGAACAGCTCCCAGGGCAGCACAGGGTGTGAGTACCTCGCTGCAGATCAGGAATGCTGCTGGACAAACACTCCCTTCACAAGAGCTTTTGTTTGGGGCTTTTTGTTTCCTCTTTGGGAAAAACAAATGTAGATGTTGGGCCAGATTTCTCTATGGAAGAGAAATTTTCTCTGTTCTCAATACCCTGAAGCCAATTCATATTAGCTGTGTGCAGTTTGCATTTATTCCAAGTGCAGCCCCTTTGCATATCCTGCAGAAATCCTTGAGCATTACAAAGCTAACAGACTCTAAGAATTATTTGGAAAAGGCAGTGCCAAAGTGCCACCAGGTATCCTATACTATATAAACAATAGGAGACAGACACACACCATGTTTAGCTTTCACTATAACACTAGGTAAGTTTTCTCCTGCATAAAAACACTGCCCTTAACTCATTTCTTCTCATCCCATGGCAATGATTTCCCCTGTTCCACCTACATGCTTCTGTGTGAGAAAAAGCATCTTTTAGCACCTGGTACCTTTCAGTTTTATGTCTTGTATTAGCAGGTAGGAAGAACACGCACCCTTCCTGTAAGTTTCCCCTTTTCTTGTCACTGTCAGAAACAAAGATTTGGAAACAGACAATTAAGACCAAGCTGTCATGAAGATAACAGCAACTTGGGAAGAGTAGTACTGACAGCTCCTCTTCTTTTCCCAGCCACTGATGCTGGGAGTTTTCACTTATTTTGATCAAGGCCAACATTGAAGGAAATCTTGCCTCCAAAAGCAGGTCAGGCTGTGAAACTAATGGGCTCCTTTGGGACATGAAAATTGTTATCCACACTTTTCTAACTGCCCAGGAATCAGTGTGGGCCATGCCTTCGTGTTACCCTCACCAGGATCTGCTGTTCAGGCACGTGCTTTTGCCATGTCTTGCACCAGTGACAAATGAGGTCAAACAGCAGGAGAGCTGTCTCCTTCTACCTGTGCAGCCATCCCATCCCTTGCTCTTGCTCTCTGCCTCACAACATGTGTGTTCATCACCAATGATGCAGAGCAGCTCCAAGTAAAGGTGGGACTTTTCTCACCTACACCAGTGGTCTTTACTGCTTCACAGTCAAAATTAACCACAGTATTTAGCAGGAGGAAATTGTGACCATTTTGTAGGAAAACAATTCTCAGTACAAGAAAATTAACAGTAAAGGTATCTTTTAAAGGATGATACCTTTTAGAGAGGAATCTGAGATACTGGACAGCTTCTGTTTTAGCACAAACCTCTAAATCCAGTATCCAGGTCTGATATTGAAGCTAGATTAATCTTTCCCAGGTAATAAAATTCTGCAATTCCTGTTAGTCTCAGTATTTTTCCTACTCTTTTTTTTTTTTTTTTTTTTTCTCCTCATTTTTATTGTTTTGGGTTTGGGTTTTTTTCTTTAGGGGGGAAGGGTTGTTCGTTGTTTGTTTCAATACAAAAAATAAAACCCAACAATTTCAGAGTACTTCTTAATACCCAGGATTTTTTAGGTGTGTTCAGGAGAGAGATTGAGTCGAAAGGGAGGAAGGAAGGAAAGATTTGGGGTTTTAGGATGTTTCCTTTTTGGTGCAATTAGCTTTGCACTACAAGTCCTGGATAGATTCAGAAACTAATTGAGACTGAAAGGGAGGAAGAAAAAATGTGAGGGAATTAAATATAGGTGTGAAATTGAACCAAAAGGAAAAAAAAGAAAAGAAGGGAAGAAAAAGCAACTGCTTAGGCTGAAAGTAAAGACAGAAAAGCTGGACAAGAGAAAATAGCTCTCCAAGCATCCAGAAATACTTTAAAAAGGTTTCCTGTAAAAGCAGGGAATTTTGGAAATTCTGAATATACTTAACTACATTCCCTGATGAGGAAAAAAAAAAGAATCATACTGAAGGCTACACTAGTTTCTTTGAAATAGGTGATTTCACCCAGAAGTCTGAATCAAGAGTGAAAGGATGTAAATTTCCTTGTTCCTCAATACCTGGAAGAAAAAAAAAAAATCTTTATCTTTTTTGACATCTATTCTTTTAATTTGTGTGGAAAGTCTTGTAACTGAGTCAGCAGATGGGAATTCAGAACACCTGGGCTCATTCCCACCTGTGGCACTGATGCCTTGCCTTTGTCAAGTCTCTTTTTGTTGGTCCTCTGGGTTCTGCAGAAGGTGGCTGGGCAGTAAACCTTCCTCTCCTCTTCTCTTGGGCTGGAACTCTGAGAAACGACTGTATCTCACCAAGAGTTACACATCACCTGACACAAAATGGCCTTTCCCTTCTCCTCACCAAGGTGTGATCCTGTCCCAGGGCCTGCAGCCCAGCACTTCATGCTGATCAAGGCAGAAATCTCATGCTTCTCAGCCAGAATGGTAGCAGCAGCCTCTCAAAGTTGGCTCCTTTTTAGCCCTTGGAACAAACTGGCTGCTTGTAGAAGACCATATGAACATAATGGATACATTTTTCACAATATAGCTAACACAGACATTTTACTATGGCACATAAAAGTCCAACAAAGCACTTTTCTTGGTGAATGATCTGTTCTTTGCAGCTGAACAGCTTCACTCCAACACAAGATGCCAAAAATCAAGGCTTTGATGCTGCCTGATGGAAATATAGCTATGGATAGTGAGACACACTTGACCCTACAGCATTACCAACACTTGCAGGGTTACCCCAAGCTAGAAACCATACCTTGCTTTCCTTCAGCTCCTGGCTCCTGGAGTCAGCTGAACAAAGAGGAAAAGTTACCTTGCATGTTTGCTCACTCACTCCCTTCCCACTCATGAAATAAATATTGTAAGGTAAATAAAAAGGCCAAATTATCACCTTGCACTCTTATTTGTAAGTATCTGATATGGGAATCCAGATTCATGATGTTTTAATTCCTGGGTTCAGAAACTCGTCACATGTAAACTGTGAGGAAATGTGGCAATATCCATGGAATTTCTTCAGATTAGTAAAACTAAAATTGATACCAAAAAACTACCTGTTTTCCTACTTGAAATTTTCCACTCTTTCATTGCTTCAAAATTCAGTGGAATTAAGATGGACACATTTCTCCCCAAACGTTCTCCAATTTATGCCTTAAATAATTTCCCTGTTCCATCCTAGTGTTTCATAGGAATATAACTAATATTATATATGAATAACAGAATAAGGTGTCTCCTATAAAAGATACCACTCTGTTAGGAAGCCAGTCTAAGTGGCACATTCAGTGTGCATTCACACTATGGGGTCCATACCCAGTACATCGACTGTATCAGTTTTTGTTTTCATAACCTATTCCTGACACCCAGCAAGAACTGGGAGTGCTGCTCCAGGATTTGGCAAGAAGGAACAGGCTGTGGATGAGCAGGTTTCTCTGACTCACCTACACGGATCAACAAGGAAAAATAAAAGGGAGAGGGTGGGGATTGCAAAGGAAAAAAAAAAAAAAGAGAGAGAGGAGTGACGTGTTCCTTTGGATGTGGTGTGTAATGCTGCTGGCAGACTGCCTGCTCTGGTGCCACAGAGTTCCAGACATGCCAGTCCAGCTGACTCAGCTTTTTGGAAGAAGGAAAAGGAAGGGAGAAATCTCTAAAACCTTTCTGATACCTGAGGGGCAGGGATTGCTGGGGTCTCCTCGAGGGTCTTTGAACCCTGCTCTCACACCAGGGACTTCAGTGGTGTCCCCAGAGAGGTATTAGAGATGTCCACATGATAACCCTGCTCAGAACCGCTTATGTCTGTACCAAATCCTGCCTCTGTGGTCGTTGGAAAATTCATCAGCACAGCTTTATCCCACAAACCAGAAATGTCAGGCCTTTCCTAGCCAAGGCTAACTGCTCTCAGACAAGACACTGTCTCCAAGGAAACGAGCAAAATGCAGGCACATGAAGGGTATCCAAGTGAGAGAGAGTCTATGGCCCATGTCACTTTTCTATAAAAAATCTCAGCATCAGATTCTCTGTATTTTTTGCATGTGATTTAGTTTTTGGAAAGCCCTTGAAGCCCTTAAATCATCTGGGCTCTGGCTACCTGTAAGGCCAGCTCTGTCCCATGTGGCAAGACCTGTTAGGAACAGCCCTAGTTCTGTTTGGCTGGGGGAGACCCTGTGCTATTGTCACAGAATGGTTTGGGATGGAAAATCATCCCATTCCAATCCCCCTGCCATGGGCAGGTATACCTTTCACTAGACCAGGTTGCTCAAAGCCCCATCCAGTTTGGTCTTGACTTGCACTCCAAAATAGACGAGGCAGGAGGAAGAAAGTACCTATTTCCTGGCAAAAGGAACTGGAACACAGGCTAAGGCTTAGGCTGTCAAAACCCCTGATTCTCACTGAAATCAAGCAGACCTCACTGCTTCTAAAGATAATAGCCCCATTGAACTAGCCCCAAAATGAGCACTGGGATGAGCCTGTCTTAATTTTCCAGTCAGGGTTCCCACCAAGAGAGGTTCTTGGCTGTCCCAGAGCACATGAGAATATTTATGCCTCTTGCTGGAATAGAAAGGATGTGCTTGGGGAGCACATTCTCTTAACACAGAGCAGCTGGCAGCAATCACTTGCAGCCCTTCCCAGTGGCAGAAGGACTCTTGCACCTTTGATACAAAGAGCCCAAACAACTTCTAGGTAGAGGCTCTTCCACAGGGATAGCTCTGTTCTGCTGGGCAGTGTCCCATCCAGGTGCTCTTTGTCAAAGGTTCAATAGTCAGGGCCTCAGCAGCATTTCTCCAGCTTCAGGAATGAAGATAGAGATCTTGACTTGCTGTTGCAAGGCAGGGAGGGAACTTGGGGCACCCTGTCTGAAATCAACACAGCACAGTTATGCAAAACATGTGTGCAACTGGCATCTCTTGTGTAATCCTGGCTGCAATCAACCTCTCTAACCACTCCAGAAGGGAAGGAGGGGCAGAGGGTGGAGAAAGTTCACACTTAGATCAAATAAAAAATGGGAAAATATCCAGAGAGCTTTAGTCAGGTAAAAACACAGTTCCCTCTCATGAGAAACCTCCAGGACAAGTTTCCTTGAACTTCACACAGGGTTATAAATAGGAGGATCACACAGAGTTCAGTACAGGTTCACTGTAAAAAAATCCAGGCATTCTCATTTTCCTTCTTGAGTGATATCCATCAATATCTTAGCTGTAAGCCAATTCATAATTACAGGCTGCTGAGAGCTCAGGAGAATATATCAGTAGCAGCTTTCCTCAACTCTACTGTGGCGTGGGTTATGGGTTATTTTTGTCTCCCTTTAGTTTCTCTTGGCTTCCTTTCCAGATGGCAAAAATACCTCTCTTACACCTTAAAACATATGCTGTCAAAAATGTCAGGGGCGGTTCTCCCTTTCACACTGCCCTGGAACACAGCTCTGAGATATCAATGAAAGAAGGCCTCACACCACTGCTGAGTTCCAAACTCAAACATTCTCAAGCTGAAAGGTTTCACAAACTCCTTCAAGAACTGATAAAGGCCAGCTCCAAATGCTGGGTCTCCTTTCCCCAGAGATGATATGCATGAGCTTTTTGCCCTTGAAAATAATTTTCTTAGGGGAAAAAAGAACCCAACACTTGTTTTCTCCTTAGAGCTGTGGTGGCATTTGCTGCTCAGAGCATGTGCAAGAAGTGGTCTTGGCTTTGTTGAGATGTGGTTTGGTCACATCAAAACCATGTTTGCATCTCAACTGCATGAAAAAGTTCTCTGTCACCTCTTGAATCTCTGTCTGCAAAAACCACTGCAGATACCTCAGTGGCTGTGTCTGGAGCAGGAGGGCTGCTGATGTGCTGCATCATGTCCCTCCAGGTTATCCTAACACAATGAGACACTCAAATCCCTGCACATGCAACACCTGCACCTTAAATCCTGGGTTTGCATGTACAGGTGCCAACTTGAGCATAAAACCCCCACATTTCTGAAACAATGGTGACAAGGAAAACAAAGGAACTGTTTCTAGCTGGAACTGAAAGGAGCAAAGGACTGCAGATCTTTAAATACCTGAGCTACTAGAGTCTCACCTGCCAGCCTGTCCGTAGCAGTTCTGGTGCAGAAAGACAAGTGATGCACACAAAGCTACCTTGGTGCTTAGGTCCCTGAATTTGCAACTTGGGTCTCATGGGGGTTCTCCTGTTTCATTTTCTCACCACTGAAAAACAGATAACAAGGAGGCAACAACTCATAGCCACTTCACACAGGCTTGGGGCTGATGGAATAGATTGGGGTTTTCAAAGAAACGACGCAAAAATTGCAGGCTAAGTAGTAAGTCCTTCAGTATTATTAATAATCACCTTACTATTGTGTCTGAGATAATCATGCTGGTATCAGGGTCTAATACCTCAGTGGTTATGGTAACAATACAAAGTTATTATTCCTTCCACTTTGTAATTATCTCATTTCACTACTGCACAAAGGCAAAGTAAAACTAAGGAGATCGTGTACAGCGCTGTGCAGCTGGGGCACCAGCACCACTGGGTACTCTAGGATGTACTTACATGACCTTCATTGCAGCAAGGCATTTGTGCCTTGCCATGGTTCCTGTGTGCTGCCCCCTCACCATCTCAACTAGGTGGAGAAATGCTCTTTATTTCCATTTTACTGAGACAGAGATAAGGTTAAGGGGCCTGCATCTGTACTGGCCCCTGTTTCCAAAGCATCAAATGACTTTGTAATTTAGGTCCCTCATAAATGAGTGCATAAGGGTAGAAAAAACATTCAAAATTAGCAATAAAAAAGAGACTAGAGGATTGAAAGATAAAGACAGACTAGAACAGAATCAATGCTAGACATATGACTACAGCCTATCATAGTTTAAACTGAGCACAGGAATTACTCATGGTCACAAAAGATAGTGTTAGAAAGAGCAATAATCTGCACCAAAAGGAAGAATAGTTAAGGTAAAATATCAGGATGAGAGTCACAGCTATAAAAAGCAGATGGGAAGTGGAATTGTCTCCCTAGGGAGGCAACAGAAACAGTCTCTCTGGATGTTTAAAAAACAGGTTAGGCATGGTGTTTGGAAGCACTGCTGCTCTATATGCAGAAGTCTTACCACATTCATGCTTTTTTTGATGCCAGTGAAATCCCACATATAGCACTGTGGCAGAATAAAAGCCCAGAGGAAAAAGAAAGCACTGTCTTGTTTGCTGTGCCAGAACAGGAAGGCTGGCCTAGGAACTGGCAGCACCCAGCAGCAGAGAGGGGCCTGTGTGCTCTCCAAATTGTAGCCCAGAAGGGCAGGACCAGGTGCTTTGCTCCATTCCATGTGGCCTGAGGCAACACAGAGAGGGACAGAATCTGGGTATTGATGCCAGGATATGAATTGCTAACGTGGAGGGGAGAAAGGAGACACACAGAAAACTGATGTCAGCAGTTTCATCCCAAACACAAGCTTCCATCCTTGTGTGGGTATTTCATCAGGAATGAACCAGTCACAATTAATGAGCAATGACCCCATGTGAATCTTACAGTGATGCTCCTGCCTGAACAAGAACCTTGTTACTCCAAGCACTGCAGAGGACTTGCTGCTAGAGCTGGCAGAGACATGGCCAAGCCATGGTGCACTGGGAGAAGCAGCAGGAGGGACCAGTCTCACAGCCACCAGGACAAACCTTAGCACCTGCAGATCTTGCTGTGAACTGACATGAAGAAGGAGAATGCTCCCATGGTGTTGGTGTCTCTGATCTCTAGGAGAGGGGGTGAGTCTTTCCCTATGCAGCCAATGTACAGGGAGTGTCAGGCACTAAATGAACAGCACATCTGTTCTGCTTGCACTAGGGCACCACAAGACACAGGGAGCTGCAGGGCATCTGCTCCTGCTATCTCAATCACACACTCCAGACAGGAGTGGGGGAAAAGAAAAGTTGATACCTAGTCCTAAGAGAGAGAGGGATTAATGAGGCTGGTACATAGCCCATCTACCTTTGCCTGTCAGGACCACTCCTCCTGTTTCTCTGTTTTATCTGTCAGAAGCAGATTTCCTGCATTGAACAGTTAAAGACTTATTAACTATAGGAGATAAGAGGGAACCTTTATGGAATTCCAAGATTAAAACATAAAAGTGAATACTCCTGGCTTTGGGTAGAACCATATCTCTCCATAAGTTCCCCTGAAAACAAAGACCAAATGTACTTCTGCTGGAATGATCAAGATCCTACAGCATCTTTAAATCAAAGATTTCTTTGATTCATGATTTCTCAGTGGTAATTATGCTCTGTAGAAAAGACCAGGCTTCTATACTGAGATAATCCTGAGCATAAAAGATAGTCTTTCCATATAGCCAATAGCAGTATTTATCACAGTAGTGCTGTGGAGATGAAGAAGACCTCTCCACTCCAAGGATCAGGTCCAGGTGGGGCTCTAGCAAAGCATGGGATACAAGAGAGCACCACAGAGAATTAAATTTTAAACAAGGATCCCCACGGCATAAAGCCCTGGCATAGCAAACTCCTACCCATACACATTTTGAGCTTACCTCTAAAAATGCACACACAAATAAATGGAAAGCAAAATATCAGAGATTTGAGGCTGTCTTCAGCATGGAGTGAAGGCCTCTAGGCACTGGAAGCAGTAATGAGAAGCAGAGCTGCTGCAGGATTGCACACACGCTCCCAGTGCTTTGGAACCCGCAGCCTGATAAGAAAAACCCAAAATGATTTTGTGACGAGGGTAATTCCACTGAGTTTAACTGAAACAGCAAAAGAAAACCTGAGAGGAAGAGCAGCTCTGCCTGATTAAATAGAGCTCTAAGTATCAGATCAACAGCATAAATACCCACTAGCTCATCACAACCAAGGGAAGATGCTGTTTGCTAAACTATTTGGAGAACTGGCATTTGTATGCAGAATATCCCCTTGCCTCTTCACATACACATTTGATTTTTCAGAGAGTATCCTATGTGTCTGCTTTGAATTTTTTTCCCCATTCACAAAGTGTTTGAGTCAGTCCAGTTCAGAGTGTAATGAGAACTTCAGATCACAAGATTCATCTAATTATGACATTCTCAACCTCAAAAACATGGTTACAGAGTAGATACTGGGCCTTTTAAGAGTGAAGATGTTAATAGTGGCAAAAGTTCCCTCAAGATGAAAAAGAGCAGTTTAAAACATTGATTTCATTATTCTTAATAATCATCCTTGCCACTGTTTCAGTAATTCTCACTGGCTTTTGACAGCCAGGAGCTCATGCATAGCACTGTATATTCCAGCACTGTATATTCCAGCACTTGTTCATCCAATTTTTCTGCCAAACTGAGCTGCTCAGAAGTGGGGCTCTCCCAGACATGTATTGAGGCAGGCATGCCATCAGGATTAGGGAACAGGATCCTTCTACCTCTGAGCACAGGCAGCTCACAGAGAGCATTCCTCAAGTCTGCCATCCACCTCCAGGCATGTGGACACACCTTGGATGGCTCACTGCCACCCAGGCAGGGCTAAAGGGCTAAAGGAAAGTCCTCACGGACAAGATGACATGAGAAAGATGGACTGCTAACCAAATAACATGGAAAGAGTTTCCATGAATGGGGCATTTTCCTTTTTAATTATATGTGCCTTTCATCGTGCACACTGTACATGGATTGCTAAGATTGTGCTTTTGGGAGTTTTTGCCTAAGCCTTTCTTTTCAAAACAAAGGCTTTCTGCTTTTCTTTTGCCAATAAAGGGGCAGCATTAGTTCAGTGCTATTGAAGAGCTGGGCAGAAACAAACAACATGCAGCAGCAGCGCAGGAGGAAGAGGGGGAAGAAAAATATTTCTTAAAAGCAAAAAAATTCTTTGGAGGGGACACTTTCTAAGCAGGAAAGCAGTAGCTTCAAAGCAAATTTTAAAATGTATTGTGAGGACAATCTTCTGGGAAAAAATAATAACCTGACTACCCATTTTTTAGGAAGAAACACGAAGTCTTTTAACACTAAACAAGTGGCACACAGGACCATCCTTACTTAGAGCAATGGAAGGATGATTCTTACTTAGTCAAAACCTGTTCTGAGTTTTGTTTTCTCCTTAGCAAGTGATCCCATCCCTCATTTCTGACTTATTGTCCAAGCACAACAGCATTATGAGGGGAGGGCTGGCTCAGCTCCATTTTAGGCACAAGAGAAATCCATGCCAAAACCTAACTGCTAAATTTATGTGCCCATCTGAGGATGCCTGGCTTTTGGTGGTAAAACAGCATCAGGCTGTCATGCCTTTCAAAGTATGGAGGTCAACATCTGGATGGCTTTAACCATCAGATTGACCTGTCAGATTCAGCCACCTTCCTTAACACTGCTGGGGTTTGTTCATTAACTGCCTACAGCAGAATTTTTCTCATATAGTTTGTCTTTGCCATTGTCTTGTTGTGCAATTCCAGAGGGGATGGAGAAGACAGGCATGTCTCAGGGTGAGATAGCAGGTAGCCTGTGAATGCCATCAGCAGATTGGCTTTGCCTGGATGTTTTTCCTTTTAAAACAGCAAAAGCCAGGCAAGGTGAAGCCAATCCCTGCTGACTTGTCCAGTGCATCCTGCAGGAAGGGGCTACCAACTTCTGTCCCAGCACTCCACAGCCTGTCCTTACATTCCCATCCTGGAAGCCCTCTCTGGCACCTCTCTTATATTATCTGGGTTGTGGAACTATGGAGTTAATTCTGAAAAGAACACCTGAAAGTCCTGTAAGTACCCTGAGGTACATGCCCACTCTTAGTGTAATTCTGCACATGAATCTCTCCCCAGGCATTATCCTGCTGATGTCCTGAAGGCATCATTATATTCCTGAAACCAAAGCAGCTGCATGTGGGAGGAAAATACAGACATAAAGTTCATCAGAACTCCCTATGTCCGTAAAAGGTAAATAATTGCAGGAGTAAATCACTGCAAGATAAGTCCTTAATTATTTAGGGCTAAACAGCAGTAGCAGCATTACAGATGTGAAGCAGTATTTTGTTAACCACTCAGCTTGGGAATACTTACACAGTAAGATATGATTCTGCAAAAGAAGAGGAGGAAAAATGTAGATTGTGATGCTTAGAAACATTTTCAAATCAATTATTTTCAATTCAGGAAGTAACATTAAAAAGCATGAACAAACATCAATCTAAAGAAAAAAAATGCAATTATTTTTAAGTTACTATAGTAAGTATTGGCTATTTCAGATAGCTCAGAGATGCTTCTGCTAATTCTGTTTGCATCTACATTTCCTTATTTTTTTACCTTTCCTGTTGTACTGTATGAAAACTTCACTAAGCATAAGAAAAATTGACTAAAAAGCAGCAGTGAGAAGATGTCACTGTCACTGACTAAGTGGTGACACCTGTAAAGTGCTCTCAAATCCACAAATCAAACTGAGAGGGAAAAAAAAGAGATAAAACAGAATTCTTCAATTCCTTTACTGCTTATTTTGTTTTCCACTGTAGTTTAAAACTTCTTGGGAAGAGAAGGGGTTTTCTTTAGGAATTTAATTTGGTTTTATTCATAGAACTCTCTTATTTAAGGAGGAAAAGACTATACATACATACATTAAAAAAAGGGAATTGGTGTTGCCTTTATGAAATTGTGCACCAGATTTTCAGCTGGTACAAAACAGAAGTACTTTCCTTACTTAGGGGATGTAATTCCAATCTCCATCAGCTGAGGATCTGATCTAAAGAGCTTTCCTCTTACAAAAATATATTCAGACTCACCTCAGTTTAGACACAAAGTGTACCAGACTGAAACTGGCTTGAAGTCTAGTATTTCAAAACAATTTTCAACCTCTTCTTTCTATATTTTATCCTATATCCTCTTTTCTGGTCAGAAAGAGCAGAAGATGTAAACATTGACAGAACCATAGAATCATTTGGGCTGGAAAAGATTTTCACTACAGCTGCTGGATCTGCTGCTTCCAGGCCTACTTAGAGACTTCGATGTGCACTTTATGAAAGCACAGAATACTTTATAGCACACTGTATGAAACTGTTTAAAGTCCCTTGGGGACATCCACCCATCTTCTCCATGATCCAGGTGTGCATAAGCCAACCCAGCCTGCTTATATGGCAGGGACAGACACCTTAACTTCCATGCCCACGGGCAGAGTGGCATTTCACCTTTGTGCAGGGGGATACTGGGTTTTAGGGCAATAATCCAGGTTTTAACTCTTCACCTGTGAATGCTAAAAATTCTAAGAACCGTCTTGGAGAGTATTGTGGGAGCACTTGTCTGTTCCTGCTGGCCCTCTGCTAAAAGCTGCTGTGTCTGAGTTCTTAGAGGGGTGACACTTTGTCCACTGAAAACAAAGCCTAAAATTACAAACTGAGCAGAGCTGAGCACGGCTAAGTCAGTTAGGGAAGGAGCTCCAGGGGAACTCGTGCTAAGCAGCTTAGGTGCCTTCTGAAAATCCCACACCTTTACATTTCATCCTCACGCAAAACACAGAACCATCAGTCACGTGTTCTTCCCACAGGAAGAACAATCTCTGTCAACGGCAGTATCTAGGTAACAAAATCTATATTCATATTGTTACAAGGTCTTCAACTGCAATGTTTGTGTTTGGTAATATGGGAATTTTTTTTGTCAAAACTCTCTTTTTGTTTTAAATAAGAACATTTGTATTGTGTTCTGTTTTCTTTTTAAATTTCCAGTTGAAACTACAGTTTCTGTCAGATATGTGAAAATTGCAGCTCACAGCTCGACAGACATTTTCCCTACTGACTTTCAGATCAAATCCAGCTCAAGCAATTCTCTCCCAGCCTAGTCCCAACTCGTGTACCCCTTTGGAAGTTCAAGCTTTCTGTCAGCATTTTCCATCAATACAGCATCCTGCATACTCTCAAATCTACTTGAAGAAGCTTACTAGCTTACCCTTTTCCTATTCTTGGAAATGCTAAAGCAACTCTGTATCCTAAGACCAGTGCTCCTAAAACAGAAACACTTACTGAAGTGAGGTTGACTCTGTAGAAGAAATACATATAAAGAGAGTCAGGAAGCTCATGCAGGATTTCTGCCTGCAGTTGCACTTCCACCAGTGTGTTTCAGTAGTCACACATCTGCTGACACCTCAAAGAAGTTTATCTGTAATGCTGCCACTTGCAACCAGCACAATTATCTCTGCTCATTCAACAATTAAACACACAGCCTCTTATAAATAGCCCGAGCACACAAGTTGAACATTCAGGAGACACAAACACAGCAAGTTAAGATCTTACTCAGGAGTCCCACACAGATGAGTGAGTGGGCAGAATGCAGCCCCCTGGTGCAGGGACAGGCACTAAAACCACAGCTGATCCCAATTCCTGGGGCACCAACACCACTATCAGCACACAGCTATGAGACAGGTACTTCTCAACAACTTCTCAAGAAACTATATCAAGTGGACTTGATACAGACATGATCCTATCACTTAACAAGGCAAGAGAAACCCAATCTCTCTTGACCACCTTCAGCTCTAGGGTGAGTGCCATGTCTGCCGTGAGCTAGGACTTTACAGCAAGATCTAACTGAATCAAAAATGTAATTTAGAGGGCTTTGAAAGATGGACAAGTTTGAACTCAACCAGCATACGGCACTTATTAGATGAAGAAATGGGTATGAACTGCAAAGCTGTCTTCCAAGAGCCCACAGTTATTCTTTGTGATCTTTGGAATTTCACAGCCACTTTGGGGCCCAGAGCATCAAAACAATCTGCCAGAGAAGGCTGGATACACCCAGGGAGACACTGAGAGGGAAATGCGATAGCATCAGCAGAGGAGCTCAGTTACACAAAAGGAGAGGTGTGGCTGAACCACAACTTTTCTGATTCACATCAAGGCTTTCCCAAAGCTGAGAGCTGCACTCTCTGAAGAGGACGGTACAGAGCCAGAGCTGCACTTTGTTTTCACTGCCTGCTGCACTGGGACGGTAGTGATAAAGGAAGGAAGAGGTGTGAGGAGAAGCCGAGGTGGGCTCACCAGAGTGTGTCCTGAGGTGTCCTGTGAGGGCGTCCCTCCGCCGGCAGGCGTAGCTACAGAAGGGACATTTGAACGGTTTCTCCCCAGAGTGCAACTTGATGTGCCTCAGCAGGTTCCCCTTCTGGGTAAAAGAAGCTCCACATTGGTTACAGTGGAAGGGGCGTTCACCTGGAAGGGAAGGGGAAGGGAGAGAGCTGTCAACACACATCGGAGGATGCACAGAGGCCACTTTCCCACTCTGTACCAGTGCCAGTGCACATGGGTACAGTCCCCACCACCACCATCACACGGCACTTGTAAAGTCAGAGGCCGTTTCTTTTGCACAATGGGCAAAGCCTCCAATAGTGATTTGAGGCTCTTTCCTTGAGGACATCAATGGTTCCTGGCTTTCTTGAAAGTTCTTCACCTCAGAGCTTCTATCCTTCATAAAAGATGAGCTCTGCTGAAAATTTAGATCCATAGACGTGGTTTTGCAGTATTTATTCTATGGTTTTGCACTTATTTTTAGTATAGGTCCAATCCATACAAGGTTTCAGAGCTGATCATAACAATTGGACCTTAGCAAAGGTGTTAAAGCCTTTGGTTCAAACCAAACCTTTTGCTTGCTAATGTTATATTAAACTGACAGCCTTTTTAAAGGCTGCTTTGCATTGCTAGAGTGACATGGAGGGCATGGATGCGAGTGAGGATCAGGGTTGCAAGCTCTGGGCAGTACTGAAAGTTGAGAAAAATCTTACACCATTAAACTGTGAAACAAGCAAATTTGCACTCTACATAAAACAAATTTAAAAGACTGATTTGATGAAAAACTAACAGAAACCCTAGACCTTACCCTGTCACTTCATCCCATGTGTTCACACACACTCACACACACATCCAAAGCTTATTTTTGTGTTAAGCCTTCATATTTGCCTTAGACAGTGGGGATTTGGTCTGTTAAAAAAACCCCACCTTTTAAAAAAAAATTATTATTTAGAGGAAAACCCCTGATGAACTCACACAGTCTTTCTGGAACATTATCAAAACCATACTTTACACCAACATTTGTTGAGGACAGTCAGACTGTTCCAGCAGTCTTGTGCAGGCAGTCAGCTCTAATCACCTGCTTATGTCCTGCTGAGCAAATCAACTGAACACAAGCATACCCTTGTGCTAGCCACTTGTCCAAGCACTTTACTGCACCTGGACTTTAGATCACACAATTCCAGAACAGTTTGGGTTGAAGGGACCTTAAAGCCCATCCAGCTCCGTGCCCTGCCATGTCCAGGGACATCTTCCACCAGCCCAGAATTCTCCAAATCCCATCCAACCTGGCCTTGAACCCTGAGGGATGGGACAGCCACAGCTTCTCTGGGCAACCTGTGCTAGGGCCTGACCTCCCTCACAGGGAAGAATTTTTTCCATATATACGTGATTTAAATCTACCCTCTTCCAATTTAAAGCATTACCCAATGTTTACATCAAGTATAGGGCCACAGCTCAACAAGGTCTTGATTATCAGATCTCAGATGTGAGCGACCTCATCCACATTTTTCAGTGTATCACCTATTATGGAATCTTCTGAGTTTGAGTTCAGTGGCCTGAAGCACAGATCTTGTGAAAAACAAACACATTCTGTGATCTTTCACATATCTTCAAAGCCTTTATAATTGCTTTAAAACAATTACTCCCTCGCTGGACAAATTGAATTCTACATTTGTATCAAAGTAGTCCATGTGTCTGTCTAGGGTGAAGTCCAAAACACATCTGGAGATTCAAATGGAAGGAGAGGGAAAAGAGGGAGGAAGAGAGCTCTTACAGATGTCCACAAGCAATTTTTGTGTCAGTGGTTCCAGTCACTGCCAGGACTAGGATGCTGCCAGGAGAGCAGCACAAGATGTGCCATGTATATGCCATACTCTACGACTTTATTTCGCATGTGGGACATGGAAATCACATCTGAGGCTGCCTCAGAGGTACTCAAGGAGTACTAAGGTTCCTATAATCTCACCAAAAACATTATGGACTAATAATAAAAAAAAAATCACGGCATAAAACTCTTCTTCCAATACACAGAACACGAGCTCATTAGAATTGGTAAAGAGTTTGTGGTTTCCCTTTCAAACTCCCACACTAAACTTAAATGATCTGATTAGCCATTATCTTCTTTTATATCATTTCAAAATGTCCATAACAGAGATCTGTAAAGAGACTAAAGTAGAAAAATACATGGGGTTTTTTTTTTTCCTTTTCTGTTTTGCTTTCGCTGTCTGAGAAAACAGGCAAAACCCTTTCCTTTGACACGTTTCTGAGTATTCTGGAATGATAGTTGCAGTTTCAGGATGACAACATGAAAGAAGGTAGCACGTTTCTTACCAAGTCTAAAGTCTCCTTCTACTCCTGCTGTATTTAAATTTATGCAGCTACTGCGTTTTACCCACTACATCACCCACTTATCTCGACATTTTGGAGGCCACATATGAGCAGGTATTACTCCTCCAAAAACTGGCTGCTCTAGAGATGCTGAAAGCTTTCAGTCAGGAATTCAAATAGTCACTGCACCACAGTGTGATGGCAAAGACGACATGAAAACACTCACCGCAAAATCACCCGTAGTCTGCTCCTCTCTTGCAACAGACAGAATCTGCTCCAATAGCACACTTTACCTTAAATAACCTTTGTATCTATTTAAAGCCAGCCTGAATTCATTTCTCCTACTGGCTTCATTCCGGGTAAATAGCTGCTTTGATGTGTTTGTTACACTTTTGTCCAATCACTCGATTCCAGCTCCTTGTTTAAGCTGCAGGCTTGAGGGACGCAATTTTGGTCACACCTTCGTGCTATTGATTAGCAGCTTTTACATTTAGCACAGCTAATCTGAGAGGCCATTATCCAATAGAAGGGTGCACAAAGAGAAGTAAGGACTGCATAGCAAGAAGATTCTGTCGGTTTTCCAAGAACTGTGCTGTCTGATGCCCACTCCAGACACTAGCAAACAAGTCTTTTTTATCACTTCAATGCCTTGAGAAGACTGTGTTCCAATTATTTCTCCCGCTGCCTTTTCCTGGTGGTTTTGTAAACTGTTCTCCAGAATTATTACTCCCCAGTAACAAAATAACAACCTTGACATCCTTATTTACCTCCCTCACTTTTCTGTGAAAACTCAAGAGGTTTTATCCATAAGCCGAAATCAATCATACTTCAAACTAAACATCCACTCACAAAAAGTCTTTAAACACAGCTTTTCTCTACATGATGGTCCCTGATTGTGTTTAAAGTGTTTTTGGGGATGATGGTACCACAGACATACCCAGAACTACGGACCTATTAGAGCACACACAACTTCAAGAGAGAAATGACAATTATAACACGGTGTGCTTTACCATCACTTACAGCTAGGTATTTCCTGCTTGACTCTCTGTACTTACACTGATTTAATGAAATAAGAACTCTGCTGAAAGGCGACGAAGCAAGTTTTGCGCTTTTCAGCACTGGAAACTATGTGACTGCGACGTAACTACAAAATACTTCTAGTCTACTTTAAGTATTAAACCTCTTCTATATTACTGAGCTAAACCAGGGCAGAAAACCTTCCAACTCAGTGACTTTCAGAGCAGCAAGATGGGGAGGGAGAGCCAGCCAAACAAAAAGATGTTTCTTTTCAACTCCACATTTAGAGTCTAAAGCCAGACAAAATCAGGAATGCCTAAAAAGCCTTTGCTCTCCAGCAGAAGGAATTTAATTATTTAAGTTATCTTACGAGTGGACAAGGCAAGGTAAGCCAGAGCTGCCAAGTATTATCTTTCCTGAAGGCTTTGTAAGAGGGGTTTGTGCCAGGGAATAATTAAATTAATAAATAAATACATCCATAGAGTTTTATCATTTTACAGTTAAATAAAATATTAATCAAAAGGTATGATTTCAATATTTACCTCCAAATTACTATAAAATACTGCTGAAACCTCACAGCTCATTGTTTAACATGCATCCATTACTGCTGTCTCCTCCAGGAAAAAGAATTATGAATAATAGTAATGAAAAATTACTGCTCTTGAGTTACATGAGTATCTCAAGTGCACAGGTTAACTTGCTCTCATGTAAACAAATCCTTAGCAAATGGTGAAGTGGAGCCCTGAAGACAGGACAGACATGGGCCTTTCTTTCACAGTGTCTTTAATACATGACAGCTGGATGGAGACTTCACTGCACAAGCTACGAGTGCTGGCTGGCTGATACAACCTGAAACTGGGCAAATGAGCCAATGAACTTCCTACTAATAGATTTCAGAGATGTCAAATGTTGTTTCAAAAACCAAACCAACTCCTTTTTCTGCTTAATTGGAAGTTTCCCTGCACCGCAGCACTCCTTTCCCACCTCAGCACGGAAGTGCTGTGCACAAGTTTCAGTATGAGTTAGCCTTCTTTGAATCTCAGACCAGTGCAAAACAGTGATATTTTCTCTGCAAAGATGAGATATTTTCTGTATTTAAACAGAAATTTGGATGAGGATGTGGAGCCCACAGATTTGGCAGCCAAGAAGACAGATCTTCCTAGCCCTTGGCTGGTAACATTTGTCCCTTTGAAATCAAAGGGGGAGTGCCTCACAAATTAATGCACTGGTTCTCAATAACACAGTCAGGGTATTCCTACAGCAGCTGTCCTGCTACATAAAAACCAGGTCCAGAGGGACTTCAACATCTCTCCTGGTTAAATGTGTATCTGGGAACTCAACCTTTTTTGTGTGGCAGATACTTTTGATATGCAAAGTATGGCTTAAGTACTTCTCAAATGGGATTTTTTCTTTCCAGCCTCTTAACACAAAATTACTGTGCCTATGCTGCCATCAGAAAGTATTTGCTCTTACTAATAATACCGATTTTCACCCTTCCACAATAGGCTTTTTGTTAATATTCATTTTGTTAAAATGAAACATTTCTCCCGATTTATCAGATGTTGCAGCTGCTGGGATTCTGCTCTGTCCCAGAACACAAGGGAATTATCAGCAGTACTCCCAACACAGTGACAGTGCTGAGCTCCAACCTGCATTTACCCAAGCGAGACACAGAGCAGCAGACCTTGCTCTATTTCTCTGTTTGTTATTCCAGGGACCATAACCACTCTGCATACCTCCTTACTGCTCTATCTGATTCACTCAACAGCCTGCACATTGCATGAAATCAGTGATTTTAGCAGGTTTTTTTGTTGGAAAAAACCTGCTTTCAAACAGGGCAATTTATTATAAAACAGTAGTGACAAATCTCTCATGAAAAATTCCTGGGAAATCCTGGGTGATTTCCAATTGTCCTCCGTACAAATTTATGACTGCATTCTTAAAACAGAAAAATCTTTTAAGTGAACCCAGAAAACAAGAGTTTAGTTATTGAATACTGCAAGTAAAACACATCCTTCTGCCCAGAGCAATTTCAAAAATCTCAGCTCTCTTTCCTTATGCTTAAGTAGGAAAAGAGATGACTTTTCAGGAAGCTAGACTTCAGAACCTAAGTAGAAAACTGGACTTTCAGAAATTTAGCCCTAAAATTTTTGATTCAGTGCCAAATCTATTAATGTTGTAGGAGACAATGCAGAAGACTACACCAGGTTACAAATTAGAAATTAAACCAAAAAAACCTTTTCTGTCAGCAAAATGATAGAGGCAGTCCAGTGGAGTTCATCAAAATGTGTTTACATGTCTGTTTATTTAAATTTACTCCTGGTTAGCTGCTTAGGCATACAAGTCTTCTATATGAACAACACGATTTGGTTTTTCATCATTTATTACTTCTGTCCTAACAACTTGAACTCTGCATGGGAAAAAAGTTAAATTGCATTCAGAGTTCCAGGGTTGCATATGCTCAGCTGTAATGCTATGGGGGCTAAAGCACAGGTTGAACATCTCCCTCATGAGCACATAACTCATTTCACTGACTCATGGTATCAAAGTGCTTGTGGAGTCCCAGCAAAGATCTGAGACTGTCCTCAGTTAACACTCCCAAAAAAGCCTAAAAGTAACATGCCAGCCCAAAGGATGAGTGGGGCAAGGCTGACATCCCCACTGCCTCTGCCCAGGCTGTGCTTTGCCACTGTGCTGCTCCTGCATCCACACAGAGAAAGCATTTAACCTCTGCCTTTTATAAAACAATGAGGATGAGAAGTTGTGGAAGCCCAATCCCCAGAAGTGTCCAAGGCCAGGTTGGACAGGGCTTGGAGCAACTTGGGCTCATGGAAGATGTCCCTGCCCATGGCAGAGGGTGGAATGGGATGAGCTTTAGGATCCCACCTAAACCATTCCACAATTCTATGATGCCAGCCTTCCCTTAAAAATGAAAGCATTACAAAATCTAGCAGCAAACTAGATCAGGGATTGGGTATTACAGCAGAGAAAAAAAAAATTAAAAAGAGGTCACAATTCACAGCAAAAGTGAGAACACCACATGGACCTCGCAGAGCACAGAACTATCAGCATGGCTATACCAGAATACAGTTCCTGCTTTACCAGAAACAAGAAGCAAGGGAGTTTTAATTCAGGCCCACAGCAGAAAGCATAAAGAGATGAGGTATCACTGACATTCCTTCTCATTATCTCAGAAAACCTGGATTATTTGCCTCTTCTCCTTCCCCCTCTTCCCTCTACATCTCTAAGCACAAATCCCTGGAGTATCCAATGGCAATATTCTATGACCAAGTCATCTCCTGCAGTAACAAAAAACTGATTGAGATCCTGCAACTCGAGGAATGTTCTGTGGAGTATGAAATTTGGACCAAAAGAACACAGTATGGGATAAAAGGGAAATAAATCCAGCCCATGCTATTTTTCTGACACAAGGATGTGGCACATGAGGGAGGGGGTTACCCTGCTCACTAATGCAGGGATTGCACCATGCTTAATTCCAACACCAAGCATTTTATTTATTCTCTGTCAGCAATGACAAATAAATAGAAAGGCCTTCTCCTGGTGCCCAGCAGATTACAAAAACACTTCACCTCAATTAGCAGTTTTTCAGAGAAATGCAGTGTTTGGCACAATCAGCAGTGCCACAGGCCCTATGATGGAAGGGCTGCAGACCAGAGCATCACTTGGACCATGATCTGAGGGATGAATGGGCAATCCCCAGCTTGATCTATCACAGGAAGGGGTGATTGCACACCAGGATCAGAGATGGGACACTGAGCTCACCTACTCTGACCTCATCCACAACAGATTATTTTCCTCACCCCGTATCTGTTTGACTGAACTACCATAATGTAGCAGGCAAGACAGCTGCTCTTCAGGAACAGAGGAATAATAGCTGGAGAAATGCCCCTCTCTGTGCATAGCACAGCCAGAGCCCACAGCACAGCTTCTTGCCAAGCCTTGATCCCCTGTGCAAGGAAAGCTGCACTCATCCCAGCACACACACAAATTACAGCCTCTGCTATGGACCACAGCATTTTGGGTGATTTACATAAAATGCTGACAGGTTTTCAGGGAAGGGAAAAGCACTTCAGTTTTTGCCAATGCAAACAACTGGCCAGATCATGCTTTAGTTGTGTGCAGTTAAAGAGGAGAGTGAAGCAGGATTCAGCTCCCAAAACACACTTAAATTGGCTTTCAGAGGTAGGGATGTACATGCCAGTTGAATTAGCTATAAAGAATGTCATCTGTTTCCACTCACTAGGGACAACCTCCCTTCTCTCCACCATTCTCCCTTGGGCTGCAAAACCAGACTACCCACAGGTCAGGGCTCATTCCAGAGCTGGGGCCAGCCCATCACGCCCCGCTGCCGAGGAAGTGGCAATGGATTTTAAAATACTGCACTTTACAGGATAGATACCAGTATGTTAAAAATACGCCTTAAAATCCAGGATGTGGAAATCCAAGCAAACTTCTCCTTCTGTTGTGGACAGCCAAGTAGCAGCGTGTATTAAAAAACAAACAAACAAAGTGGAGGGGGAAAAAAAAATCCTCTGCAAAATTTGCCAACTGGTTTACCGAGAACAGAGCACCGAGCTGCACATTAAAAGAAATACCATTTCTATATGCTTGAAATCATCTGTATAGAACAGTACATCCCAGCTCCTCTGCTCTGATGGGAAAAGTCAGAGCTCTCTGAGGAAGCAGCAGTAGCCTGAAGGAAAAAGCTACCAGTTATGCAATTGCTGCCCATGCACCCGCAGACGGCCGTCTCACCCGCACGCAGAGCAGATTTTGTTTCTTCCCCTTTGCATTTACATATCTTCTTGAACATGAAAAAGGCAGCTTGCCTGTATCTCAAAGATGCACCAGCTATTTGGTATCTCAGAAATGCAGACCATTTAATTAAGTACCTAAATCTAAATTTAGCACAGCTAGTTTAGCTGCTCGAGTTCAAATACACGGACTCTGATGCACCTACAGTACATATGCTCAGATACATGCAAGCACCAGTGAAAACTTTTCGGGAGGTTGAAAGCAGTCTGGTACATTCTTGTTTCTCTTTCCCTCTTCTAGTAACAGCACACCAAATTGTTAATCAAGGTTTTGATTCTCCAGCTAATGCTTTTCTCCTCTCGTAACTCCTGTCTAAAATCATGAGTGCATCATAAACGATACTGCCATGCTTTGCATTACACACTTAGGTCAAGTTTTTATCAATACAACTCATATACAGGAGATTAACTATGTAATATATATTTATTAGTCCTCTGTAAAGAAATGCTATTGATTTCTTGCCCATCAAGAGCACACTACTGGACTGCAAACTACCAGGTTTACAAAGGGATTACACAGTCTTTCTTACTCTACTCTAAAACTCCACCTTTCTTTTTATATCCTCACAGATGTCAGCCAGTGTGAATCTCTCACCTCATTAAATAATAACAAAGATAAAAAGCAAAATATCTAAAAAATACAAAGAACAAACAACCTTTGAGGCTCCACCACAAAAACCTGTGCTTAACCTTAATAAGGTTTAAGTGTGTATGCAAAGTTAAGCGTATCTTGAAGCCCTTCAGGTGACTTACATGTGCTTAAATCTCATAAAAGTTAAGCACAAGCTTAAGTGCTTTTTTGAATCAAAGGTAGACTGCTGCAAGACCAGAGAGCATCATCTTCTGGCACCACCTGTACTTCTGCTGGAGGTGACTATTGCTCCCACCTGAGGAGTGGGCAGCACAGGGGAGTGAGTACCAGCTTCCTGGGCACACCATATTACCATATTAGCCATGAGTTCCCTGAAACATCCCAGTTTGAGCTCAAGGCCTGATTTTTCAAACCACCAAGTCCAGCCCAATAAGCATATTGCTTTGCATAATAAGCAATAAAAGGCAATAAGCATATTGCCTTTGCCTATTACATTCTCAAACCCACAAGCCTGGTAAGCTGTTTGGGACTCCAAATGGCAATAAAAATACAAGTGCTGGGCGAGACCAAGCACTGAAAGCTACCTGCAGAATGGTATTGAGATGGTGTGGGGAAGCCAGGGGGGTGATTCAGCTGAGTGTGCTCACACAGTGAGCAGCAAGCCCACCCTGGCATCAGGACAGCTGGGTAATGAGTGTTCCCTCCAGGGTTTGCTCATCCCAGGCCCAGCCACTTCCAAAAGAAGTGTGAGATCCCCAGGAAGCTGCTGGTCTTGTCCACCTGTGAGCACCTCCAATGGAAGAACACCTAAGGCTCCTCTTAAAGGCTCAGAAGCTTTGCACTGCACACACACGAACAACACGACCCACCTGCCCCCATGCCAGAGAATGACTCCCACCACCTTGCTCCAATCAAGAGCAGTAAGAAAAGCAATTTCCAGACTTTTGTGCTGTTTTTAAGAACAAAACACTGGAAATTAAAGTAAAGGAAGCACCATGCTTGCCAGCAGGAGAGCATCACCAGAATTTGGGAAGCAGGAAGAGAAACAAAAGCAGTGAAGGCCATTTTCCCCCTCCCCAGCTTCCTGCTACCCCAAGAATGAAAAGGGAAGAGAGAAGAGTTGTCAGGTAACATCAACATCGCCACAGATTTTCTTTCAGCTGCTTACCAGTGTGGCTCCTTTTATGTACCATTAGCACATTGGGCCCAATGCAAACCATGCCACAGACGTCACATTTCAGTTTACCATTCGGAAGCCGGATTCCTCCCTCGCTTGATAGCTCCTGGATCTTTCTGTTATCCACCATCTCGTTACTCCCAATGAAGGGATCTTCCAGGCTGCTTCCTCCATCATGAGCTCTGATAATATCTTCATGAATCAGGGGCTTCCTGTCAAATTCCTCATCACTTTGCATTTCTAGCTTTACTGAATTTGCTGAAATAAAAAAAAAAATTAAGTTCAACGCATGTATTTTCCAAGTTCCCAAATACTAATATAATGATAAACTTTTTGCTGTATCAATATTAAATCACAGCCTTGAAGCTCAAATCGTAATGAGAGTCTCATGGTGGTGATGGCATCACAAGTTACAATCACTTATTTCTTTAAGCTTTGTTTTGTTTTGGGTTTTTTCAATTCCTAATTTCTATATAAGTTTAAGAACTCAGGTAGTGTGATCGAGACAGCTGTCAAAAGTTGCAGAGATGCAGCAGGATTAAGAACTGACCTCCTGCTTCTCCACTGAAACCAGGAGAATTGCCTTCTTCTCAAGGAGCCAAAGCCACAGGAGCAAAAGCCAAAGCCAGAGCTGCTCCTTCCAGGCCTCTCCTGCCCAGTGCCCCGAGAGGCAAGGCTCTTTCTCCCAAAGGCACAGCACAAGGAAACAAAGCAGGATTGTTCCAAATGCAAAGATCCAGTGAAGCCAGGCTTGTGGGCTGTGCCAGTAATCTCCAAATCACCCTGCCTGCACGGACAGGTTCCCTGATGGAGGGGAGACCAATTTCTGGATGAGCCTCCAGTGCTTTTTGCTCCCACCTTCTGATTCACATCCATGGGACACTGCCAAGGCAAACAGGGCTGCAGCAAGACCTACACTGCTGGATTATTTATCTTTGCAAGTGAAATACATGCAGTTGAAGACCTTTCACATCTGCCTGGTGAGACTGGCGGGCTCGCTGTTGATTTCTGTGATCCTCAGGTGACAGGATAAACCTCCTTTAACCATTGAGAGCTTGTGGTATCAGCCAGCCTTTAAAGGAAACAAATGGGCTCGGCTTTTTCACAAAGGGGTGTCAGTGCAGGGGTGTTGTAATCACCAAATGCCCCCACTTCAGTGCTTCAGGAGTTGGTTGAACCTGCTGAAAGGCCTGTCCCAGAGTCAGAGCCTCCATCCACAGTGTCAGCCAGAAGGCAAGCCCACGTGTCTGCTTCCCTAAGCCTTGATCCTGCTGAGGGGTTTAACAAGGAGGTGATTCAGCCTTCATATCTAAGCAGTCTTTGACCTCTGTTCTAAGGCCATTGGCACGAGTGCTGGTGACAGCAGCAGACCTGGAGCACAAATCTGTGCCCTGGGCCTGCCTGGTGTCACCAAACTCTGGCCACATGCGCTCACTCCTTGGCAACTTCCAAGGGGTCTCCATCCAGAAACCCAATGACAATTATAACTAAACACTGTGAGGCATCACAGTTTCAAACAGCTGAAAATATCAGAAGAAAAAATACTACTATTTAGAGTTCCTCCTTCATATTCGTTTCTTCCCCTTCCTAGAAAACATGGGGTTCAGAGACTGATGTTGACACTGCAACTCTAAATCACTCTGTTACTACCAGGGAAAGCATAATGAACAGGGTTCAGCAACCAGAGACCAAGCAATGGTAAGATGTTCCTTTTTAATCATAAAACTGTTGAAACATCTTTCACTACTCATCAAGGCACTAATGGGAGCTAAGAAACGAAAAGAAAGTACTATTATGGCAAAGCCCATCCAGAACAAGGACGCTGCTGCATCAGATCACAGCAGACCAGTATCAGCACAGGCACTGCCATCCAAATGGTCTGTAACTACAAAATACTTGAGTGCATCACTTATAGAAAGGAATTAATATTTTTGTTGCCACAGAGATGCATTTATTGTTCTTAAAAGAGTAAAAAGCAGCCCAGACTGAAAGGTCAGCTAGGACGTGGCCCCAGGCAGTGCCCTGGGTAGAAACAGGTCAAGAGGAGGCAGTTTGCATGGGGAGCAGGAGGGGACTGGGCCCACCAGGGCAGCAAGAGAAGCCATGGGAAGCAATCCTTCCCTGGTGCTGAGCCCAAGTGGCACAGCCAACAGCCTTCTGACCAAGAACATCTACCCTCGTGGAGGGGCTGAGCAGAGAGGAGGAAGAGCAGGAGCTCTGGCAGCTCTGTGGGCTGTCAGGGAGAGAGCTGAGGTCCCAGACCCACCTCCCATGGAAAGCACACACTGGTGATTTATGGACAGCCCACTTTCAGAGGCAGTTCCCCCTAATAATAGCAGCCTTTCGGGCTATTCAGCAAGTCTGAGAATGAGGCCCAAAGAAACGGCTCGCTGGCTTTAGGAGCAGGATTTAATACACTCAGCCACACAAGTAGCTACAGCAGAGCCAGAAACAGTGCCCTGTGCTCTTCACCTAAAACCCCAGGTTGCTGCCACGAGCCTGCACGCTGTCCTAGCACAGCACTGCACAAAATATCCAAAAGCCACATCCCAACTCTGCATAGTTTCATGTACTCACAACAGAAAGTCTTGACTCTTACGTGTCTTCTTGCGGATATAAATTTTTGTCAGTTTCTCTGATTTGGAATAATAAACACTTGAGTGCAGTTAGTGCTGAGCACCACGACTTCCCATTCACAGCTGTGGAGCTCTGCCTGCTCAGCACTCATGAGAGCAAGGCAGTGAGAGCCTACAAATGGGAAGACCACTTACTTTATCTTCCTTCCCCTAGCACTTCTTTCTGCTGAATGACGCTTTCAAGCGACAGGAAAAGGAGCACGAGCAAGCGGCGCGAGCCGTTTGCTGGAGCGCAGCCTCCCCCCACACACACAGAGCTCACAAAGCCCAAGGAATTCACGCTGCATCCTTCAGAACATCCCAGCTATTCCATGAGCTGCGCAGGCTGTTTGCTCAGTCTCCCTCCTTCCCTCACCCCCGTGCACACGGAGCACTGCCAGTGCCATTTTCAGAAACCCTCTGGTAGCTGTGGAAAGGTTTCCTCCAGCTGGGACCAGCCGCAGCTCTCCAAGGAGGGGAGAAGGGATCTCCTCGTGCTAATCAGGGCATCTCCTCTGCCTTACATCATACAGGTGTACATATTAGGCTGTGTGGTAGCTTGCATACAAACAGGCACTTAAATGGCATATAGTTTGTTTTCTCTGTTCTCAGGAAGCTGCAATCGTTTAGTAGCGGCACTGTCTTTGTTTTCACCTACAGCACTGAGGGAGCACAATGAACACTCCTGCAAAGGAAAAGGAGATGTACAAGGGATGTTGAAGGCTCCACATCAAATTTCATCCTGTGTTCCCTTGCCTTTCTTGTTCATATGCTTGATAAAAGCATAAATAAGTAAGTGGATTTTGCTGGGGTTTTGTTAAGTTTTTGGGACATTTCTTAAAAAAAAAAAAAAAAATACAGCAAAAGAGACAGTAGGGATAAAACTGTAATCCAGCTCACTGCAAAAGCATGAACTTGAAGTCAACCCATTTCCCTCCAGTTAATATATGTTCCTTGTACTTTTTCCAGACTGGCAAAACACCTTGTAGGGAAAAAACAAAAGACAAGCAGCACAAAAGCTTCTACATGGGAATAGGAAACTAATGGCACATATTTGCCAGTCTACACATTAATGTTGCTTTCTTTTTTAATTTTCTTTATTTTGGGGGGTTTGGCGGGTTGGTTTTTTTTTTAATTTTTTTGGGTTTTTTATTCAGCACACAAATCAGCTGATCCTGACTCACACTTTATCCTAAGTGGCCAAATTGAATACAATTACTGTTAATGTCTCATAAGTGCCAATTAAACTCCAATTCCGTGTTAAACAGTTTCTTGGGAACTTTTCAGAACAAAAATATTTCCTTCACCCACAAATTAGCATGGCTACAAACCAGAAGTTGGAAGGTCCACCTAAAAAAAACATTCCTGGTATTTAATCCTCTATCATGGAAATTTTTCCCTCAAAAGTGAGATCTGGGGGGAAAAAAATCTTTCTGTCTTGCTGAGAGATTTGATACCCAGGTGGAGTGTAAATTAAAGTACTGGATATCTTCTTAAGCAAGCAACAAGAGTGCAATTTCCACTAAGAAACAAAATTCCTCCTGTCCAACACACCAGGGAGAAGGCAGCAGGGCTGTATCCCTCTGTCTCCTCCACTGTCTGCTGTCCTAGGTCAATGCTTATTTTATCTGTGGCCTTGGAAAGCCAGGCTGGCCACTGTCACCGAGGGTTTGTGGTCTCCAGCTGGAGGCTGGCCTTTCCTGGCAGCAGCCATGCACCACCAGCCCCTTCCTGCTGCCCCTGGAGCAGCAGCAAGTCAAGCCAGACCCCTCAAGGCCTCCCACGCCTCTCCCCCCATCGCCCTTCCTCTTGCCAGCAGGAAACAGCCTCAGATACTCATCCTTGAGGAGGCAAAATTCAAACCTGCCGCCCCCGAGGAGCCTTGGATGGCTCTGTGGGTGAACACAGTGAAGGACATTCACAGACACAACGTGACCAGAGAGTGGGTGCCAGGTGGGGCACCAGCAATCCCAGCTCTGCTCCAGGTTCCCTGTCCAGAACACAACAAAGAGCAGCTTTCAAAGCCCGGATGATGTGTCTGTCTTTACACCCAGATGCAAAGAGATTGTGAAAATGAGGCTGAGCCCTAACTACAGCAGCACAATGACAGGCAGCTACAGCACAGCCTTGTGCATATTGTCCTGTCAGTGGTCAGTGACACTGTCTATTTAAATCATGCACCTCTCCTAGGCAGTGGATTAATGATGTTGCTAATTGGCAGCTACAGACAAATAGAAAATGACCCAGTTTCTAACAGGTTTTGAACCGAATTCTTACACATCAGAAGCCTTGAAGTTGGTGTGTCCCTATGCTATTAAACTCCCTGGTTTTACACTGTCAAAAGCACTCAGCCAGGGTGAGTGTAGTACAGTTAATTTTAAGAACCAGAATGGCAAACCAATGAGTGTTTTGTAAGATGAAAATTAAAGGAGGAGGGGAAAACCCTTCTGTCTTGATGGATTTTGAAAGTTCCAAGGTATGGAATGCCAGAAGGTGGAAACAATGATCCCTGGCTCTTGTTCAGTCTAAGAGCACTCTGATAGCAAAATGGGTCCTTAAAGAGGGTGTTTACATCACTCCAGAAGTGTAGTGAGACTTTAATGCATGTTCAAACATACTTTCCTCCTGAAATAGCACAAAATAGTCTTGGGTGAAAGAAAAATTAATCTTTGAGTTTCTTGTTGCTGATAGAATTTATGTCTAAGTTAACAACACTTTTCAAGTTCATTTCAACGTAATTGTGAGCTATTAAATGTGTAAACAAGGGAGGGAGCCAAGGGAGCCACCAGCAAGTCTCCCCTTTCTAAAAAAGCACCACACAAGGGGTGAGAATGCCAGCCAAACAGCAGCAGAACAGGGCACAGAATCGGCTCTGTTGCCACCTCATAGCCACAAAGTACTTATCTAGCAGGTTGACATTAAAAAGCAATCAGTTTTTAAACTTTTTTTTTGTCTCTAAATAAATACTGTTAAGTTCCTGAGAAAGGAGCAGGTCTCCCCTTCTCCTCAGTAGCAGGTATCACTCCAAAGCTGTGATGCTGAGGAATAAGCAGGGTGAGATGTGCTCAAGGCAGTGCATCTGCTGCTCAGGAGAAGGGAAGATGGCTCTTCAATGGCACCTGTGGGCAATGCTGTCTTACCAACACGGAAATGAAAGGTGTTTCAGATCAGGGTTAGAAAGGTGTCTTTTAAAGGAGCCAGTTTTGCTTTCACAGTAGATTGAAGCTTTCTGGAGGCTTAGAGAGAAGTGAAGCTGAATCTGGATGGAACAAATGAGAGTGAATGTCACCTGCAGAAGAGAGAAATTACCCAACTCTTTTCTTGACTCAAGTACCAAAATGTCTGATCATGGACGTTCCCAATGTCAAATCTGTTTATTGCAAGCTCCAAAGGTTTAGCTTTTGGCCACCGAGCCAGGGTGAATTGTAGATGGTGCTACCATCTTGTCATGAGTGACCTCCACAGGGTTCTGTTCATTCACAACAGTTAAATCCAACCAAATAGTTCACAACTAATAAGAAAGGGAAAGGAATGTTTCAGGAACTTTGTGCTGAGTCCTTTCCTGCATGCCACAAACGGGATTCTTCAAGCCCACAAGGAGGTGGTTAATGCGCCAGAAATTCAGCGAGAACTCATCGGCTTATTTAGGGATCCTTAGAAATTTTTAGTTTTCACTTTGAAGAATCTCAGTTTAAGCCTGCTCCCTCTGAAGTCAATTTAAACTCTCACTAAATGCAACAGAAGACTTATTTCATATCTTCTGGAGGTGGTGTGTGCAGTAAGTGTAGACTAACAGGTCTGTTACACCCAAGTTTAGTTTAAATTAGGATGCTATTGCATAGCTAAGCCAAGCTTCAGTCAGGTTTTAGCTGACACAAACTGTGGTTGCCATCCTCCCTCAATCCCCACCCCTTCCATCTTTTATACTGGCACCAGTGAGCATGGAACTGGGTGCTACACCAATTTGGTTGAAAAGTGATCTTCCTGAGAAAAATCAACCCTTTTCAGCTGGATCAGGCTCCTGAGCAGGCATACTGTGCCATCACAACGACCAGCTTTGGCTCATGTGGAGCTGCACCCCAGATGTCACCACATTTTCAGCAGCAATGGTTCTAAATCACCAGGTGGCCTCTCCCAACCCAGCTCTCCAGGGCCAGACACAAGGAATGAAGACTGCAGCACTAAAATGCATGGAACAACTTTTATGCTGAAATGGTCATACAAGCTTATGCAAATATGAAGCTGAAAAGAACACAGCTACCATTGGAGGGGCTCTGATTTAAGCAAACACCATCCCAGCAAGAGCAGCATTAAGAGCTGAGATCTCTTTTCTGTCACAGGGCCCAATTTTGATGGTTTCAATGACACAAACACCAGAAATGTTTTGAGCCAGCAATCCTTCCAGTCTTCCACAAGATCACACTCAGTGAGATTCCTGCTGAAGTCCAAAGGCTGGGACATTGAGTAAGTCCCCTTACATTGGTGTAAGTAAGCAAGGCAGTACCTAGCCCAGAATCTGCCCCAGATGCCCAGCCTTCAGGCATGACTGTTTGCTCACCACAAGTCACCCATGCTGCACACCTCCATCTGGCAAGAGTATGAACTCCTAATTGAATATATATGATTGCTCAGTGTCACAGGATTCCTCTCCAGAAAGACCTCAGGCCAAATTTCACCCACAAATGCATCTACGCAAGCAGCACTTACACAAGCCAGAGTCGTGTATTCATATCCCAGGGTAGGAAAAGTACTCTTGATGACCCAGCCTCCCCCTCCCTTTGTGCCTGTACTTACAGAGTAATATAGTGCAACAAATACTGTGCTAAACATAATACAAGGTTTCTGCCAATTCCCTATAGGTGCAAGGAGGAGTTTCTCTTTCCCATTCTCCCTACCCTTTTGCAGGGCCAGAACCTGATGCCTGTGCAAGATGAGTGAACACAGAAGGACTCTGCTCCTCTGCTGTCCCCTCAAGCTAACTCAGATGATAGTCTTGGACTCATGGATTTTCCCTAAGGTCAAACTCGGAGCAATTGTTGGATATATCTTTATTTGTTCTGCCTTTTTTTTCCCCCCCTGTATTGATGATGTGAGAGGGAGTAGAATTTTTCTTTCTCCTCTCCTTTTGCTGTTTCACAAGACATGGTTTTCATGTCATCTGGCAAACTCTGTCTTTACACAAGAGCTGCCCAGCCCTTTTGCTCCCCTGCTCTGTTGTCCTGCACGCTGCAGCCATTGGGAATTTCTGCCTTTGTGTGAATGATTTCCCACTTGTTTCCGAGGGGCAGGTGATGCTGGGGGTGGTGGTGCTCAGCAGCTGCTCTCCAGGGCCCCTTGCATTGTGAAGTTCCATGCCACAGTGGCTGTGCAGGGCAGGAGGCAGGTTTGGTGCTGTGGGTGGTCTCCCACGGCCTTTCCTCTGCTGACCTAAAGTGTCTCTTACTGTCTGCAACGTGCACATTCAATACTGTCAGTCTCCTCTCCTACCACAGCTCTTCTTCACTTCAGTACAGCTATTTCTGATGCACACTGAAAAGCAGAGAGAGGAGGAAAAATAAAGGCTCAGTCCTACAGTGAAACACACTGCCTACCAAAACATTAAACCATGAACACTTTTTAAAGACAAGTTCAGATTCCAGTGAGGGAGCAGAAGAAGCACTCATTGAGGAGTGACACAACATTCACCCCTAAGTGGATTTCCTAAGAGGCTGCTGAGAGCTCTATACAGTACAAAAACTAGAAGTTTGTAATAGAAAATGCTGACAAACTACAGCTATATATGGACCATCCCTTATAAACAAAAATAAAGTGATTGATAACATCCATTTGAAGAGACCAAACCTTATTGCTCACTCATTGTTGTCTCTGCTTCTTATAAAATGCAGGACTTCCCAAAATGCTTTCCAACATACACAAAGGGTAGTAATTATAACTAGTAATGATTATTTCATTTATAAGGAATTTTCCATTAGGGATCTGCACTATATTTGAAAATACACCTGAAGAAATTGTTTGAAGCTAGTGGAATCACTTCTCTGTGTCTGGACTTTGCTTCGTTTTCTGGCATTTTTACCACTAAAGACATTATCTTAAATCAGTGAAAGGCTTTCATTACCAAGTTACACATCATTATTCACAGCTTTCAGGAAAAGTTTTATTTATTTCTCATTATATAAACTCTAAATCATCTTAATGCAACCTGACCTAGCCATATCCTCCTCCTCTAAATAAGGCACCTCCCCAGCTCATCAACCCATGGAAAATTATAGGATAAGCACCTGCCACAAAAATATTTTCTGTCTTTGTCACTCTATTGTAAAAAGCAGACAAACAACAAAACCTGCTTTATTTATTTTTTTGAGCCAAAGCCTTGTCTGCACCCTGGGAGGCAGGTGGCTGCTGCAAAGCAATGGGCAGGTCCATTTGTAGTCCTGGATCATTGCAAACATTGTGCCTGAGCACAGGGACTTCTCTCACAGTCACTGCTGGGCTGGACTCCTGCAGGACTAAAAGAAATAAAAGGGAAAGCAGCTTTGCCTAACCACAGTGTAACTGCACAGTGCTGAAGGAGGACTTTTAAAAGCCAGTGTCTTTGTAAATGCTGATTTCTGTCAGCATGGTGCTGCTTTGAAACATGCATTTTCACTTGAGGCAGCTAAATAAAAGAAAATTCTATGTCCTTACTTGGTTTATTTTTTTTTAATTATTTGAGATGGCACAAGAGGACAAGGACTTAGGGATCTGGAAATATCTGCTCACAGTTCACAGACCCCAGCAGTACTGAGTTCAGCCCATTAAGGCAGAACTTAGAGCACAAAAATCCACCCATATCTCAAGATGCACATGAAAGGGCTACTCCAAGAGCCACTTATGGTACGTTACAAGGATGGCAGCATCTGGTTTAGTCCCTTAACTTTTTCAAATGTAAAGTACATTTGGAAAAGTTTATAGGCATTTTACATTTTCGTAAGTCACTTCAAGAATCCCAATCTGTTTAAACCCAAATTTTAATATACTAAAAACGAGGGGAGGGTATCTCTGTTGCCTCCTTCCCACAACTTAAAACACACCAGCTATTAAAGCAGCAAGACATTTAAATGACTATTCATTCTGATTTTTTTTTAAGCAGTGCTAGGCTTTCACCTGTATCATTATTATGTAGGCAGTGACAGATGGCAATGGAAAAATATAAAATAACTCTTAGAGTATTAACTTTTTTCAGTACCGTATGTGTCAGATTCTTTAGCATAAATAAATGGCATTACACAGTCTCATTAAATCTATACATCTGTGTAGTAACTTGCAATTTATGGATATTTTCTGACACAATGTTCAAACCAACAGGTTTAGCTCACATGTTTCTTTTCTCACCATGCCATCTCCAAGTCATCAGAAAAGCAAACAAAAGCAAAACCCTACACTAAATATTCCTGAAGAATTCTATGAGAAGATTTGCTATTCATCATCTACACATATTTAAGGGAATGAGAAGGGAAGAAGGTGGTGGGATCATGGAAGAAAGGGACTGGAAAGAGTTGGCAAGTGAAACACATAATTAGGCACCTAAAAGTTATATCTTTAATGAGTAAGGAATGACTCCCCAAGTTAGATGAAAACAATAACAACAGGGACACAAACAAGCACATTTTCTCCTATTGCCCACTAAAGCACAAAAAGCCCCCATCACATTTTCCCCAGAGCACCAAGGAGCCATGAGCAGATCCCCCATGGGCTGCTGTGCCCAGGCAGAGCAGGGACTGCAGGACTGAAGGCTGAGCTGGAACAGCTCAGGCTGCTGAGGAGCTCAGGCCATCACTGACTATATGGAAAGGGGCTGTCAGTGGCTTTGAGCACCACTCACCACTATCCAGAGCAATCAGGGAGTCAGAGACACAAGAGCTGTGTACACTGACGCAGCTGATACTTCCTCAGTCCTTTCCCAAACATCCATAAACTCAGCTGCTCCATGGGAACCATGAGTCCAGCCACCCCACAGTTAAAAGACTCTTTTTGGGCAACAAGTTGTGTGTGGGAGCCCTCCCTTTAACACCAGAGCCCGCTGGTCCAGGCTGGTGGAACAGGATGCAGCATCACTGGCTGTTACCAAACATTTATCAAAGATGTGAACAAAAGATAAAAATCTGTAAATGCAGCCACAGCCCCAGAACAAGGAGTCCAGCAGCCCTGCAAGCTCAGTCCCCATGGCTGTGTTTCAGTAGGTGCCTCCCCTTTCAACTCCTTTGGCAGTGCCTTTGGAGATGTTCTCCCAAGAGATTTGGGGAGCTGCTCACTGAGTATCAATGAACACTCCTGCCTGAGCACCAAGTCACACCTTAGACAAACTCAAACCCAGGTGACACATTACCAGTGGAAAGATGGAATCTGGCATTAGCAGCAACTCCTGCACATCACACCCTTTTGTCTGCTTGGGTAAAGGATCTGTTGGGAGCTATTTGTGGACTGGCTCTTTTCCTCTAGGAGGAGCTGGTATTTCTGCCTAAAATTAAGATGGCTTGACACTTCCTACGATGAGGCCCTGTTTTTTACTTGCTTATCACTTTGCCAAAAACAAGTTAGGCTGAAATGTATAGACAATATTTTAATTTTGTGTGTGTGAAACTGCAAATCAAAACACTTGAACTGGTGCTGACAAAGAGGTCAGAGAAACCACTATCCTTGGTTCCTAGTGTTCAGGTCAGGTGATCCACAATCAGCCAAAAGAACAAAGCCTGCTTTCCTATGGATTTGTACCCACAGCCTCTTTCAAGCCTTCCTTCCTTGCAGGAAGTGCAATTTGGGTACCTGCTGCCAAACAGAATGAGTAACTTTTAAGTTTCACTCGCCTTTCCCCTCACTAATGAGGATCAGCAATCCCAAGAGATCCCCTGACCATGCAGCTTCATCTCATGGGCATGCTGATACTGCATCAGTTCAAGGAAGATCAGACCAGAGACAAAACACCACTGATACGACTCTGGTTTTGAGGACAGGTCATGTGCATTTAAAAATCATTACTCGCTGCAATGAAAATAAGGAAAAAAAAAGAAGAAAAGGGGAAAGAAATTGGCATCCTAAGAGGCTCACTAAAGCTCTTTAAAGTGCATAATTCCATCATCATACTGTACATAGCACACGATCTCTGAGGGGTAATTATCCATAGATTGGAAGCCAGTGTGAATATACACACAGTCAATATGATGTGCTTGCTGCTGGCTGCTTCTCTTTTTTCCTTTCTTTTTTTTTTAATCAATTTTAATTGTCGTGGATCTATTTCTGCTAATAAAAGAGAGTGAACTGATTCTGGTCGGATAGATTTCTGGATACGGAAAATGAGTGAGCAAAACATGTGAGAGTACTTACTGTATTACCAGAAATATTTATAAATGGCTCTTCCCTCCCTCAGCTGGCAGAATATCAAAGCACTGAGGAAGCAGCACGGATGGCTTTCTGAAGGGATGGAGAAAGCAAAGGTCCACTCTCCATCACCAGCCCAGGAAAACAATGCCACAGAGCTTCAGCAGAAACCCAGGCTGGAACTGCTCTCACAGCACCACCTCCCCTCTTGTTAATGGGCAAGCACTCCTGTGAGTGCAAACTGTACCAGAAAGGAGCACAAATGAGCCCCTACAGGGAATATATAATGTGTCTGCTGGGTTGGAACAATACATGAACTGGAGATCTAAGGTTTTTTGTAACTAAGATGTGATTCCCGGGAATGCCAGTCATTCCAGATGAGGACAATCGTATTCTCTGAAGGCTTGATGCCTCCACATACCAAACTCAACCCTGAGTCTTTGGGCTTGACAGTACTGAAACATTCCCTGTAAAACACAGCACTACCACAATGCATTCATTAGCTGCATTTATATCAGCTGAATAAAAACATGGAGACAAGCACATTTATGAGGAGCACCTACAAATCACCCCTAACCTTGCATGAGGACCTGGCTGAGCCAGGAAGGACTCTGTTCCCTGGAGCTCCTGCAGAGCTACACACACAGCAGTACCAGGATGCAGATTCCTTGCAGGGACATGTGCCTTTGTGTAACTCATACCTGCATGCAGCCCAACTTTCTAGAACTAGATTAACCAAATACACACTCTGAACTTGGTCTAACATCACAGTTTGTCTCCATGTATCCCACTTGTGTGGACTGTGGGTTTTCCTGGGGGAGATGAGCACCCCATTGGCTGCTGTGCTCCCAACTGTCCCCAGCCTGCTCTCCATTCCCAGCAGTGCAGGACTACAATAAGGTGCACCAATTCCCAAGTTGGCCTGTGCATGTGAAAGTGCCTGGGGGTCCTGATTCAGTGCAATACTTAAGCAATCAGTGATCTTTAATGTTAAAGTCAACAGGACCTGGGCACATCCATAGGTAATTACACGAATTTATCACCGGGCTGAGCAAGCATGTTCCAGCTCACAAAAGCAACGAAAGGACAACGTGCAGGAAGAACGAAAAGCCTTCAGGAAAGGATTAGCAGTGTCACAAGTTAAACATCTCCTCCCTGATGACATACAGGATCGGGTCAACTGTGCAGGCAAGCGAGAATTCTGTAGCATGAAGTCACAAGTGGTACAGCCTGCTCACACCACTGCCTGTAGTAGCTCTGCAGGTAACAAATACAGAATACTAATGTACAATAAGTGATACTTTAATAGCTCTACTCTCTAGAAGAGGTAGGGATTTTTCAGTGTTTAACTGCACATCATTGCTATTCCAGATCTCCTACTTGGCTGTTTCAACCTACCTAGCAGATTTAAGTGTAAGAAATAACAATAAAGCTCTCTGTAATCAATCCCTGAAACCCTGCAACTCTTGCTTTACAGTTCTAAACCCATAACCTAGGAGGGCTATAACCTAATAGTGATATGCTGTCATTAACTGGCTACTGAATTACAACAAATAATGTGGAATGACCTGAGCAGCAACTCCACCCTACTATTTTTAAAATAGATTGCTACCTATTTGGTGACAATATGAACACTTCTCTGTCATATAGTATTAAGCAACCTAACACTGGTTATGACCAATCTTGAGCTTTAAAAAAAAAAAAAAAGGCATTATTTAAAAATCATCTTAATCCACACTAAAAATACAAGTTCTTCAGATGATTATGTCTTCTCATAAGTACAGGAAATAGCAAGAATTTACAGTAGGTCATTTGAATCCCCTCGTTTAGAGCAGGCAGAAAGTAGTTCAGCACCTGCTGAAATAATTGCCAAGCAAGGAAAAGATAAAGATATAAAACAAATTTATTGGCTGTCTAGCAGACTTTACATTCAATTTTCCCTTGTCTCATTCTCCTCAAGTGCATGTACCTGCACAACTCTAGTTGTGAAGGCTACAGTCACAGCTGTGTTAGATTCAACTACCCCTATGCCAAATCTGATCTGAGGGGTTCAGGAAGGCAGTGTGAGTACTCCCAGGAGGGACACAATTTATATATCACATGCCATGCTTCATTTATCTGCTTGCACGTGCACAGTGAGTACACTGACTTCTTGTAAAGTTCTGAAGCATTCACAACCACCTTTATTCGTGCATATATGCTAAAGACTCTTTGCAGAAAGTGGCTTGCTCATATAACAATGCCTTGTTACTACTCTGCTGCCAGGTCTCTGGCCTGGGGCTTTGGGATCAGCAGCTTCCTTAAAGATACCATCAACAGGGGATTCTCACTCTAGGGTAAGAATAAAGCATCTACCATGAGGCAGAGGCTGAGATGTTTAAAACTTGGAGATTTATTTCAGGCAGCTGCACCCCGCACACACGGAGGTGGAATGTTCCAGTCTCCAACTTCCAGTTCTGGTAGGAGACATAAGGAAAACAGTTTTTGCAGTGACTACCACACAAAAAGAAATAATCATATGGGTCAAACAAACAGAAATGTTCCATTTGCTATGAAAATAATTTCGGTTGACTCAAGACATTTGTTTGGGCAAAAACAAAATAAAACCATTCTGAAGTTGTGTCACCTCCTCCTTTCAAGTGCGGGCCCTTTTGAGCTGAAATACATGATTTTGAAACAAACATGGAAATGTTTTCTACTTTCAAATAGCAAAAGCCATTTTAGTGTTGCTGAAGCATTTTCTCCCCCAGAATTTTCATCTAACTTGACTCAAATTTCATTCTGGTTCCTGCTTACAACTGCCTTTTGCAACAAATTTATTATTTGTCATTTCCACCTAGTGGTTTCCACAACAAGCTCATTCCCAGCAGGCTGTAAGGATGTGAACAATTGTCAAGTCAGTCTTTTGCATCAGGAACTAAGGAAGCATTGAACCAATTTAAATTTAAGAATTTCTGAAATGGGCATTGTTTAAATAATTTTTTAAAAATTAAAAAAAAAAAAAAAATAAAAATTTTAAAAAAGGCAAACATTTGAAACCTCTGTATGTCCTTAACTACACCATGACAATGACATAATATTTTGGAGAGTAATACAGCTAAGCCTCCTATCCCATTCTTCAGCACAGATAGCTCTAGCTCTGCTTCCAGACACAGGTGAGACCAGCACGAGGTTCCTCTAGACACACCAGTGCCTTGTTGAATTTATAAATCCTTTCACCTCTCTGGGCTCTAAACTTCCACTCAAGATCAGTTAAGACACTTTCATAAATCTTACCTGGCATCTAGTTGCATCCTTAGGTGCCTAAACACATGTTTAAACAGGAATCTAAATCTCTTTGCAACTCAGTTCATCTACAAAATAGAAATTGTAATTCTTTATCTTACGGGGGTACAGAGACAATAAATTGATTAACGTTGGAGATTAATGTTCATGTGCTTAAGTCAATGGAAGCAGAAACAAATCCTAATTCAGGGTGACATAGAGCACTTACAGGACTCCCAGCATTTGTAAAGCCAGTGCCTTTTCTGTCACGGACAAGATACATCTCCTTGCAAAGAAACTTGCACAATCTTCACTCCATATATTTTGGCTCAAGCTAGAAGTAGCAGTCTGCCTCTTTTATAAGCCCTCCAGAAAAAATATCTCTGTACAGCCTTTAAATTATCTACTGTTGGGTTCAATGAATTTGATGAAGAAAAGCTTGGAACATAAATCCAAGTGACAACTGAAGTTTAACACAGGCAGCAAGGAAGAGAAAGGCAGGCAGGACTTTGCATATGTTTGCACAAAAGAAAAATTGTTCGAGTGAGTGGGAAGAAATTTCTAAGGCTGATGCCTTATAATATGACCCCATACCAGTTGAGATGTCTTTCACAAAGACAACATCACGTGCTGTTGATTCCATGACTCATTATTTCCAATGTTAAAAGTGTGGCTGGATAACATATTCAGAATGGAAATTATTTTGTGTCACTACAGCAATTTTTTCTTATATTGCAAACAGAATACATTGATTAAAGCACACAGAATCTGGATGTTGATTTAAGGTAAAATAGGTAATTAATAGTAATTTGGAAAAAAGAAACAACATCCACTAAAGTAGCATTGCTTTGAAGATACAGGGAGCAAAATCTTACCTAATATCTAATATTCAATCCATTTTATCCTCTATAAACAACACGACGAGCACCAGCTATAAAGAGGGGTTGCATGAACAGCAAATATAAGGCTGACATTGTGAGAGTCATGAAGATGAAGCAAAGCTTGACTGAGGTGGAAGGAAGAAGCTCTAGCTCCCTTTGGCATCTGCCAGACACTTTGAGCACTCACTCAGGCTGCCGGAGCCCAAGCTCTCCGTGGCGCTGCTGCAGCCTCTGCCTTCTTCTAAGCTGGCAAGGGTGTTGATCACGCATCTGTTTTCATCACAAATTCCATCTGGATTTTAGAATTCTCAATTTAGATCTCATTAAGACACACACACATCTGCAGAGAGCTTTGATTTCTAGACACCAAAGGCTTCCAGTGGGAAAAAGCTGCTCTGAATAGTTTCCCACCCACTCTCACAGCAAGACTGATAACAGGGCATTTGTGCCAGTGCTTTTGGATAGAAGAGGTACACACACACATTTATATAAATGCAGACACATGTGCTGCTGCTGGTGAAGCTCTGCTCTTTCCTTAGCTTGGGTTTGGATGTCCTTGATTGAAAAACATTGCAGCAGCCTGAACTCATCAGTCTGCCATGAGCCCAGCAGCACAGGTTTTAATGAGGAAATATCTGCTGATAGCTTTTGTTTCTGCTGTACCTTTAACTGTTGGAGGGAGAATTCAGGAAAGGACTTGGATGTCAGCTGGATACCAAACATCATTGGCCACTGGTCAATCATCAAGCAAACAGCAGGGCTGAATGGAACGGATTTGACCCAGAGGTTGCCAATTTTTCAAAATATTACATATGACCATTTCTTAAACAGATTAGATGACACATTCTCAGCCAAACATACACCAGAAAACAGGACTGTTATCCTCCGATTTGTTCTTTTCAGAAAAAAACAGAGGGCAAACTTTCAAAACTTTCAACCTTCTTAAAAAGGCAGTGAGCTTTCTGCATTCCTGACCTTTCACTTGCAGAGGGAATGCTGATTTCTTGCTGAGCTATGGCTCTGATCATCCCTGCCAAAGCTAAGACGTACACGGGGCTGGCTTACCCTTGTTTCCACTGGCTGCTGGAACACGCAAAAGAGACTGTGTGCCCTCCTGCCTCCAGCACCCAGCCAAGCAACGTGATACTTTTCAGAACCTTATATAGCACTTTAAGAGCTGTATAGAGGAGCTCGAAACAGGATGACACAGAGGGCAGTGGTGCAGGGAAGTTGAGAAATGTCTTCTACTTTTGCTCTCAAGCAGATCAAATGGTCAGTTCCAAAGTGGGGCATGATCAACTCCCTAACTTTTTGGAGGCAAAAGTTAGCTGAAAGACTAGAATAACACAGAGTAGGAGTGGAAGTGGATGTGCTCACCCACAGACAAAAAAAGAAGGTTTATTCAAGCATTGCAGTATGACAATCATGCAATGCAAATGCCCCAGTGAAGTGAAAATGTGCAGTCAGCCCTGGAGCCCCGAGGTTTCAGCATTCCCAAGGCAGGGCAGCAAACTGCAGCACCCTGGGAGTGGCCTTTGGTCATGTCATTTCTCCAGTAAGCCCAACAGGAAACACTAGTGCAGAACAACTACTTCTAAATACCCAAGCTACTGCTAGAATAGAATCAAAGCTTGTGCCTACAAATCCTAAACAGTGCCAAGGCCCCTTCCTGCCCAGTGCTGTTTTACCCAATGTAAGGAAAAGGTGAGACAGAAGGTCTGTACCTGCACTACCCACTCATCTATGCTGTTATTTACTGTAGTGCCTAAGATGGGCCACAGTCCTATGACACTATTTCTGAATGAAGAAAAAGGGATCAGTGTTTCATTGTACAACCATTGCAACACAGATCTGGGGTGCTCCCTACCAGTGTCAGCACAGACAGGCTGCATCTTCAGGCCTGAGGAGAAGAGAATTTGGCCCAAGATGTTAAAGGGTTATTTTAAGGAATGCTTTTCTCTTTCTCCCTTCTCTCTCTCTCTCCATTTGTTTGTTTTGGAATTGATACCAGGAAAAAAAAATGTAACTAGGAAACAGAATACATAACCGCCTGAGGTGATGTACAAGAAGTTTCTTCGCATTCTCTGACTTTTTCCTGGTTAAAACCAGTTTGCCTGGGGATGGGCCAGCTCGGTTTCGGCTTCTCCTGCTTTCCCAACATTCCACAGAATAGCATGACCTTCATTAACTCAACACAGCAACTGGATCCAGCTAACAAAATCCAACACATGTAGGCACTTGTCCCCCTCGTCCTCAAGGGTAGAGAAACACGGACACCGTTGTTCCAAACCTGGCTTTGTCATTTCCAGTCCTTATCCTCGCACAACAGATGCTATCAGCACTGCTCCTTGCTGGTCAAAGGCTGCAGCAGCTCCTCTGCACCCTTTCTGCTTACTGGATTAACACCCAATTGCTCTCTTAACTGTGGATCTAGTGAGAGAACTTTGCAAAAATATAGTTTACAAGAAATGGTAAATAACTAGTAGCCAGGGCTCTATACTCGTGCTGGCTGGGTGTCAGGGCATTTGTTACTGAGAATATGGACTTGTTCACAGTTAAAAAAAAACAAACAAAACAAATAACCAAAACCAACAAACCAAACACTGACAGAAAATTTCAGAATTGTAGCAGTCTGGACATGGTTTGATGGATTTGGGGGCACGGGGGAAGGAAAGGTCTAGTCAGCCTGCAATATTACATATCTGGAGATACAACAGAGATAGTGGGGAATGCACTGAAGGTAATAGACTGGCCTCATATTTCAGTGTTTGTTCAAACTTTTCATGTTTTCAGATGAAATTCCATGTAAAAAAAAAAAAAATCCTATAGCTATGGGCAGCAGAAAGCAAGACACTATTATGAGTTAAATAAAGCAAATTCTCTACCATTCACACTCAGGACCAGCACTCACAAGGCCAGACTTGGCAGTGGCAGGTCTCACACATCTCCTACATCCTGCTACCTTCCATTTCTCTCTATTGACGAGTGAGCAATAAAGAGAAGCTTCAGACCTAGTAACTTCAAAATTGGACTCTGCATCTCATTTAGGGCAGAGAACTGCAGTAGAGGGACCACATCCTTTTATTCACTGTGCTGTTTGTCAGGCTGTACTGTCACCTGTGACAACCTCACAAACGCTAAATTGGCTCTTAACCCTCAAAAGCTCCTTGAGTGAAGGCAGCTCTTTGCCAAGCAGCTGTGCTGCCCAAGGATGGTTCCAGGGGCAGCTGCTGAAGCCTCGAAGCCTAAAGCCACTATGACTCACTTCAGCTGCAGATGAGTATCTGCTCTAACCAAGGCTGTGATGCTGCTCCAGTCACTTCCTCAAGGACATGAAAGCTGGCACAATTCCTACTCAGGGAGGTGTTCTTCCACCCAAGAACAGGGAAGACCCTTGACATAATTCTGACCATGATGTAAGTCGAGGTACTTTCCAGACTGAGACCCTTTTCCCTGTTCTGTAGAAGTCACACAACACTCCATAAAGGCCACAGACTAAGTAATCAGAATGGAGATGGGCAATGGGAGACAGAGGAGGAATAAGCCTGAGTGAAGCATTGCATAAGCAGTGGTAATGTTTCAGTGGGGTTGGTTAGTTTAGTCTGTCATATCAGCGAAATAAGCAGAGGAAAGTGAAAGTGTTTCATATTTATGAAGTTCCATAAATAGTTCACAGGACTTTGCTCCTCGGTAAGGATTCCAGGTACCACAGTAATACCAGAAGGAATAAAAAGTACTATCAAGCTTGTACAGCAGTCACTATATCTCTGCTATTTCAGCAAATGGACAGAAGTCTGTCATTTTTATCCCCACTTTTATCTCAGACATAATCATCTGGTGGTGTGTATATTTAACCAATTTCCTCACTCTAGAGCACAAGAGCTCCACTAGCAGACAGTGCCTTGGATGCTGCTACAAAGATTCTTACTGTTATGAGCATATATATCAAAACAACCACTGCATTTGAAGTAACCAACATGAGAGGTGGCCTCATCATACTCGAATTCCAAAATAGTTTTGGGCACACATTCCCATCTGTCATGGTCCTTCCCCATGGGGAGTCTAACCATCACTTCAGCATTTACTGCTACAAGAACAAATTTATGCCACCTAGTTTTACAGATCTAAAAGCTAGTTATCCAAGTCCCTGCTAGCACTGTGTAGGTCCCCTGTGAAGTCAATCCAAAGAAATAAACATCTCCAGAGGGCAAATAACTTCATCCCACTTGTTCTGTGAGATGATGGTTTCTGGAAAAGCCTACAGTACAAGATAAAATTACTAGTTTGGACTAGATACCTTTCCTCTGCAAGGCTGAAGTTCCTCAAAATGAACTCCACATGGATGGCACTGTTCAGTGCAGAACTTCACAGGCCCTTCCACACAGAGGCTGGAAAATATTTTATCAGCCATTTCAGCTGAAATCATTTATTACTAAGATGTCCTTAATCATCTTCAGTGCAAGTCATTCTTGGCAGATAAGTAAAGCTGTGCCTCCCCAGCTTTTGGGGGGATGCTCAAATGGCCCACCACTGCCTCTGTTCTACTTTCTTGCTTATTTTGGTCCTTCAAAAATCCTAGAATTACACAGTTTATCCGTGCCTTCATTTCCATGTTTTACACATGATGTTCAAGTCATGTTCTTACAATATTATAGGCCTTGTCTGGCATTGAGAAAGTTCTAGTCAAGAGTGTTTTATGTTACTGGAATTGCTTATACAAAATTCCCTTTTACAGATTAATTTATGAGAGAAGAAAATCCTGTACTTATCTTAATTACTTTATTGATTCTTGGAAAAAGAAATACAAACTCAAGCTGGGAAGAAGGAAAGATAACATGCACTTGTCTTTCACATGCAGTCAAAGTCTTTCCATTGATGCTGTTTTATAATGCCAAAGATCCACTCTTCTGCTCTAGAGTGGTAAAAACGGATCCTTTCCTTTCCCCCATTCCCATGAGAGAAACAACTAGAGAAAAACTAGAGAGAAACAGCAAGAGGGGAAAGACAGGGAGAGACAGATGAACCTATGAAAGCTTTTATAAACTACAGCTTTACAACAAGGTTATATGCATTCACACAGAGCATCGTACAGCAAGGCAGAACTGACTGTGCACTCCCTGTGAAACAGCAAAAGGAAAACCACTGCTAATGCAGGGGGTAGGGTGGTTTAAGGAGTCCAGAGAATGGCAGGATTTGGACACATTAGGGTGAGGAGAGATTGTCAGGATCTCCTCGTCTGAACTGTCCACCCCCACAGAGCTTCTCTTGTCCATGCCTGCACAGAAGCCACAGCTTGTGCTGGCTGTTACCTTTCCCTAATGCTCTCTCCACTGAAGACAGGACAGGGAGCTCAGAGGTTTCTGATCATCTCCTTTCACTGCCTAGCAAAGAACAGGCCCCTTACATACCCAGCTCTTCTGGGGACAGGCTGACTCCGATGGTGTGACCTCGGTAATTAACGCAGGACTCGTTACAGGCATGTCGTGATCTGCCCTGAAAAGGCCAGGACACATGGCTGCACTGGGTCATCCATCATGCAAAGCCTTCCTTCCCATCAAGCTTCCAGCCAGGCCACTGAGCAAGGCCAGGTTTAATCCCAGGCTATGAGTGTGCATGAGAGCATACTGCTGGAAAAGAGCGGATTAGCAGGAGCTGGAGTTCCTCCTCGCTCCACAAGTATTGCTAGGGCTGAAGTGCTGCAGGCTGACTCACACGGCTCCCCACCCGCCCTGAAAGAAACAATCTTCTCAAAGACCTATGAACTGAGACACAAAACTTACAGGTTTGCCGAAAGGGAAAAAGAAAAAAAGAAAGACAGACAAAAGAACAGATCCTAAAGAAACACGTGCTTGGATATTTGATATTTTCTAGGACTTTTTTTTTCTTAAGAAAAGTAATGGAGAAAAATCACTTTCTTAAATTTAAAAGATTCTTACTAAGTAATTTTTATAAAAGCTAGTTGCTGCTCAATGGAGATGTATTGGCTATGTTCTAAACCAGAGCAGCAACATAAAAACTGGGAAATTAAAAAATCTTTTTGCAGAAAACACTGTGTTTTAGCTTTTGAACTCTAGCTTTTCGCAGCTCCAGGTTTTCATCTGATTTTTGAAGCCCACAACTCAACCAGAAGAACAGGAATGCACAGCCTTTGGTAGCAAGGACATGAGAACAAGCAGGCTAGGGATGAAGGTCCCTGTCCTCTCCCTGCTGCCAGGAATGGAACACCACCATGGCAACACCATGCGAGCCTGGGTGTGATCTGAGGGATGGAAAAACAATCACTTCTTCCTACAGCAAAACTGTGAAGGATCAACAGGTTTTCTGTACTATTTAAGGAATTAAAAAAAAAATATAAAAAAGAAAATACTAGTTGGCTTTTATTAAGAACCACTGCTCTCAGGTTAGAGGTTACTCTAGCAGGCATTATCACCAATCGGTTTGAGTTCTTTGGCTGCTGCCTGAGCAGAGCTGGAAAACAGATTTGTACTCCCTGCAATAAATTATTGACTGCTATGACTCTCAGGAAGGCCAAGGTGTGGTCCTTTCTGGCAGGTGAGAGGGTGTTTGTTTGCCAGCCGTTCCCCTAACTGGAGGAAAGGTGCTCATAAAGCAAAACTGCAGAAGAAAAGCCAAAAGCGAGAGGCAGGATTCCTGTCAGTGACTTTTGGGTGTTCAGTGGACACACAGCTTTTGACCACGTTGAACCACAGAAGTGTCCTCAGAGCACCAGGGCACCCCACAAGAAACCTGGGGGCTGGAGATGTCTGTGTGAAAATGCACGGCACCGGCTGACCTTTGCTACGTCTCCTGCTCCAGAGCCACAAGTAAACACGATCAGGAATGCAGAAAGCACAGATCACACACACACCACACAGAGCAACCACAGGGAATGCACTGTGGCTCTACCAGGCCACTATTTACAGCCTCTAAAGGACATTCCTGCCCTGTATTCAGGTGGGATTTAATCAACTCTCTGCAGGCAGGCAGGGAAATATCCTTACCCCTTTACTCCCTTGGGGAGCAAAATGAAACAGAAAGGTAATGTAGCTAAAGTCTGCCCTGTGATCCAGAAGTAGACTTCACCACCTTCTGCCTTCCAACCCAGCTCTCATTCCTGCAGACCACAGCACCTCTCAGATCTGCTCCAGGTGAACAGATAACACTCATGTACTTCATAGCCCAGAGGAGGAAAAGTCACAGAGAAAAGGGACTCAAGGATTCAAAGGTTTGGTGTGATTTATAACCAGCACCCTGGGAACGGTAGAGGCTGATAGTATTTGAAAGCAAGCAATGTAAGAGCATAAAATTAGAACTGAAGCTAAGACGGTGTTCTAAGTGTGATGACCTGACCGCAAACAGCAACTCCTTTCACACTTCCCCAGTGCCCTCAGAAGCCTTCAGACACAAGGCAATTTCATTCATATTCCCTGGTACTACAACAGTTAACATCTCAGCACCCTTTCCCCATATTTTGCCTCTTATACAGCAAAAGATTAGTTATAAATTTCATTTAAAAATCCCAGCTTCATCAATGGTATCATTCCTTAGGTCATTGTCAGTGCAAAACCCCAAGGGATGTAACATTAAATGCCTGATGTCCTTAAATCTTGTGAAGTATTTTCTAGGGGTTTTGGTTGCTGAAAGCTTCAATGACATCAGGCTGTTCAGAGTTAACCTTCGTGGGTGTTTTCACCATTCTGACCTGCTATTCTAAAACACAGCTGCTAATTCCTCCACATTAGAAAAAGGACATTTTAATAAACCTGACAGCTCTACCTCGTATCATTATGAAGTAATGCTCCTTGCTTACTCCTGGCTGTAAAAAGTTGGACTTGACACTAAATCATAGGCTCTGGAAACAAAAAAGGTATCATGGCTAGTCTTACAGCAGTGAGCACAAAAATTCCCAGGTGAAACAATCCATGGTCAGAGGCTCTCAAAAAGAGCACACTGAACTTCAGAGCCCAGAAGTTACAGGCTAATTTCAGTACTTGCGAATCTTAAATAAAGCCTCCATGCAAGCCTTTTTAGGATTATGGCCCTCAGTTGTTTCCAACTGAAGAAATGAAAACTATCATTATATAGCTCTGGAAAAGGCTTATTCCCAGATAGATCCTATTTACAGGTCAAAATTCTACCCTGTCTTGTTTACATGCAACTCCCATAAAAAAAGAAAAATTAAACACCATCCCCTGAAGATCATGGGACTGTGCAAGTGCCCACAGGCTGCAGAGCATGTTCAGCCTGGAGGCTCCTCTGAGCAGCATCTCTTGCTCCCTTGCTCTCCTGTGTGCCAGGGCTGCCCTGGGCTGGGAGGGCTGATAGCCAAAACCTGTGCACTGCTGGCCCTCCCTGCCTGTACACACAAGCTCATTTAGAGCCAGCCCAGAAGCTGCATTCACAGCTCTGACCACACTGCAGATGTACCTGAGAGGAGCAGAACAAGCCCAAAAGCTTTTGAAAAACTAGCCCTTGAGGTCTAATTTCAAAGTCAAACTTTGTGCCTATCACAGGCTGATAGATCAGCGGTTACAGAAAAATTAGTTTCTACAGAAATAAGACAGGTGCTGCAATTTAGTTAATTTAGGAGTTAAGGCTTTCAAGATCACTGGCATTTTTCCTGTATCAGCCATACCTTGGTGGGCTGACACAGGCGAAATCAAAATGTCAAATTTTTAAATCAAAAACACCTGTCGGGACAACAGAGTGCAGCATTTCTTGCTGAAAGTAACTTTCAGTTTCTTTTGATTAAAAAAAAAAAAAAAAAGAAAAAGAAAAAAAATTACATTTTTTGTTTGTTTGTTTTAATTCTCCTCATGAGGCAGCCAATCTGGCTGGCAGCCCCCTCCCTCTTCCACTGCTGCTGAATTTTGATTGTGTGGGGAAGATGGGATGGCTGTTAACCTCTGTATGGTGGGGTCAGCATCACAACATGCTCCTCCAGCAATCCTACACCTCCTGTCACAGCATTCCTCTACCTCCGCTTGTTTTTCCAAGTTTAATTAAAATCCACTGCAGTTTTTTTCCCATCTGCTCTGAGGGGTTGAGTGGCTCTTGTCTGTGTTTCTGCTTCTGGAAAGCAGCAGGAACAGAGGGGTTAATGCTCTGTATTCAGAACAAAAACCACAGAGCTGAGGCAGATCTGCACTCATCCAATCCATTCCCTGACAAAACTTGTTGCTAGTCCTGTCTGCACCATCCTAGATCTCCCAGGTTTCACTGGCTTCTAGCCAAAAGTGTCGTTTTACTCTCATAATGAAGGGGGCCAGAAGGATTTATCTTTCCCAACCTCTCCCTACATTATGTCCATCCCTGCAGAGCAATCTTCTTGTTTTTCCACATTTTCTTGCAGTCTGAAACCCTCCCAAGGGCATATCCCCAAGGATCTGCTGAGATGGAGGGCTTCTCAGTTTACAGCTTCTGCCTACAGTGCTGTATTTAGCCCATTAAAAATCCCAATAAGGTTACACATAAAAGCTCCTTCAAAGTTTTGGCCCTGACACTTTACTCCTCACCTTCTAAATCAAGTTATTCCTTATTTGAAAATCTTCAGAAATTGTTTGGAGGAGGGAATGACCTATTCTGAGGCTTTAAAATTAGATCAAAAGTCTAAAGTTGCTTCCTCCCAAGCCACTCTACTGCTAAACAAGGAAACGGTCACACAATAAAATTTCCACAAGAAGAATGGAGTCTGTAAACTGAAGCTGTCAGAGGTGAGGAGGGAAAAAAAAAAAAAAAAAAAAGAAAAGAAAAAAAATGGATAATGGTGTAGTAATTATTAAAATCATGCAAGATAATTCAACAATATACTATACAAACTACAGTTCCCACCTTCCAACTTCATCAGGAACTGCCTCCCACAAAACAAGCACCCCTCCCAAAAACCCAAACCTCCCTGGTTGGACATTCTCCCTAGGCACTAAGTCAGGCTAAGAGACTCAGGTTAAGGGGGAGATGCCAGTTTTGCCTTGATCTGCTCAAGTCATCTGCTACTCTGCTGGAGTCTGGGGCTTAGAGACAAGTGCAAAGTCTGCCCACTGCATCTCTCCTTCCTCTTTCCAGGTTCTTTTCTCCCTGAAACATATCCTGACTTAGTCACATTATTCCCACTGACTCATGAAAGCCCTCCCAAAGCACAGAAAGCACACCTGAAAAGCAATCAAATAAACCATCCTGCCCTGTATAATGATATGTCAGGTTTCTCTGGAAGTTTTTTTGCCCTGGGCCTGGAAGACTAATCCTAAAATAAATCGTTCTCCTGCTGGCCTGTGAAGAAAACTCAACAGTAAAAGATCTGCAGCTGGAACTTAACAAATAATCCCACTGACAAAGAACAAATACCTGTTCTTCTAACGTGGCTGCTGTGACTCCACTGGCTCAGTCACTACTAAAGCTGGAGTAGAAACCTTCCTTATTTTTAGGTTAAGTGAGCAAATACAAATTTGAAAGCAGGGGGGAAGATCCTGAAGCCAGGAAGCACTATTTTTACACATTAATTGCTGATAAAACCACGCTTAGGGAAAGAATGAACATCCATTGTTCCCCATTGCCATGGTCTACTGAAGGGAATCTCAACTAGATCAAGCCTGCCTTGAGTTTTACTGTGTGTTTTGATTCCAGCTTTGATAAGGTCACACCTTAGAAGAGCCATGCATAGTGTAACAGATGGGGATAAAGCTTTCAGCTACTCCCAGTCTCCGCTAATAGCATTTCTAAGAGAAGGAAAATCAAAATTTTTTTTTGTATTTATATAAATAGGTATGGGTTTTCAAGTTACTTTGGCTCCCACCTCATCCCACCAACCCACACAGAGATGATTGTGCTGCAGTGGAGGCTGTGACAGCTGAGAGTGCAGGGGCAAATACCCACTCAGGCAGGAGTATAGGAGGAGCACCTAGAGCTGCCTCCCCAAGGATCAGCATCACACCCTGCTGAGCCACACTCCTCAGGGAAGCAGCTCCAGCCATGAGCTCTGTAACCTCCAGATCCCCAGACCCAACACTGACTCTCCTACAGTGTCAAACACCAGTCTGTGCCCAGACCTTTCTTCTGGAATAAGCCAGCCATCCCCCACTGCTCTTCACATCTGGCACCAATTTCACACTCTGGATTCACCCTCTGAAGCCTCATGCTCTGCCAGCTTGGGATCCAGTCCATCTTAGGTGTCACTGGTAAGAGAGCAGCAGTGTCAACTACAGGATATACTACAGAATTTTAAAAAAATAAAAAAAAAAATTTAAAAAAGATAACATAGAATAGTGAGGTAATGGTGACCTAATTTCCTAGACTGGCTGTCTGCTAACCACAACTTTAAGGTTTCAGAGACTTTGGCTCACTATCAGCTTGCACTAAAAATGCCTTCTCTGCAAACCAGAAATAAGCCTATTATGTTGTTTTCAGATAATACCATCAAAAAAAAAAAAAAAAAAAAAAAGGGAACGCCACAAACTTGCATCCCCATGAATAACAACCCCAAAATCTTTTCTATTCATGTCAAACTTTTACAAGGAATGTGACCTATTGTATAGAAAGGAGCTTAACTCTCATCTATCACAAGAATGATGCTGTCACAAAAATCACCCCATACCAAAATTTCTACAACACAGACTTAATTTCCAGTGAATTATGTTAGAAAGGCCTTCAGTTTAGTATGACTTTATATCAGGTAAAGAGATAAGAGGTAACATTATTAGCCCTAATGCAGAAAATGAACTGTGGTGGGAAAGTTTGGGGAGCTGCATGCCACAGGAATGAACCGCTAGCATAATGTGGACAGCAATGTGCTTAAGACGGCGGCAGCTGGGCCGAGGCAGAAGAGGTCATGCTTAGCAAAGCCTCTGGAATTCCCAGGGATGGTACTGCAGTGACATGAAGGAATTTCACAGGATGTTGTATACTCAGAGTGCGAAAAAGCAGAAGATTCTGCACCAGACAGCAACAGCTAAGGTGAAAAGTTTTGGAAGAAGATCTAAGGAGGAGGCTATACAGTAAATAGAGATAAGAGCAGGAGCCAAAGGGTGCCAAAAGTGAAAATATTTCAGCTTGGAATGAAATAACAAGATGACTCCAGAAGTCAGTTTAAACCTCTATTTAAAAATATGTAGGTAGATATTTACTTATAAAAGCTGCTCTTGTCTATTTATGTGTTGGACGTACAGAAGTATAGCAAGACCAAAATATGGTTGTGGTCCACTCTCCCCTCACCATGCTTCAGTGTACAACATTTGCACATCATTTTACAGTTGCTAAAAAGCAAAGTAATGAAATTAAATGGAAAGAGGACTAGATGGGTGAAGGAACAGAGCCACCGTATGTCAAGTGATGTTTGATAGATGTGAGCTTGAAATAGCTTCATCAGTTTACAGCCATATGTGCCTACATTGTTCATGCTTGGGGGTTAGTGTGCACAAGTGCTCAAAACCACAACTCAGCACACCAGACAGAGCAAAATACCCAGATGAGGCTGCTTTTACAAAACTAAAACAACTATAGAAAAGCTGCAGAGGAGAGGAGAACAAAAGTCTAGCCAAGTTTAAGATGGGGCTTAAGGAAACTGAGACAGAGTTGCCTCCTCCAGGTCAGGGAGGCTTCTCCATTTGCAACCATGGATCATGGCAGAACTGTGTCTTAGAAATGCCAGTACCACTCATGGGAACCAGCAAAGAATCCAAGTATGGGGTTAGAAATCTAGAAAGCTTCACTGAACAAGGCTCTTGGGTGCACACTCGAGCCTGGTACTGGCCCAAGGGCCCTGGAGAATGAGGAGAGCATTACTCAAAGGTAAACAAGCACATAAATGTTCACATAATCAAAGAACAGATTTGTTGAAAGGGACCTTAAAGACCTTGTGCTTCCTACCCCCTGCCATGGCAGGAACACCTTCCACTATCCCAGGCTGCTCCAAGCTTTATCCAACCTGGCCTTGGACACTGCCAGGGATGGGGCAGCCACAGCTTCTCTGGGCAGCCTGTGCCTCACCATCCTCACAGGGAAAATTTTCTTCTCAATATCCAATCTAACCCTGACCTCTGTCACTTTGAAGCCATTCCCCCTTACCATGTCACTCAGGCCCTAGTAAATAGTCTCTCTCCACCTTCCTTGTCAGCTCCCTTCTAGCACTGGAAGGCTGCAAAAAGGTCTCCTTAAAGCTTCCCTTTCCCAGGCTGAGCAATCCCAATTCTCCCAGGCTTTCCCCACAGCAGAGCTGCTCCATCCCTCTGATCATCCTGGTGCTTCCTCTGGACTGGCTTCAACAGGGCCATGTTCTTTCTGTGCTGGGGCAGCTCTGCAGGTGGGGTCTCACCTGAGGGGGGCAGAGGGACAGAATCTCCCCTCCCCTGCTGCCCAGGCTGTGGGATGAGCCCAGAACACGTTTGGTTCCTGGGCTCTGAGTGCACATGTCCGGCTCATGTCCAGCTCTCACCCTCCACACCCCAAAGCTGCTCTCAATCCATTCATCAGGAAGCTGTGCTGCCATAAGGGAAACCCTTACCCAGGGCCTCCCATGCCTGCCTTTCTCCCTCTCCCCAAATCCTCACACACCTGTTAACTTCAACACACAAATATTAGGGGGGAAAAACCAAAATGACTCATCAGCGAATCACACTTTGTGTTAAACAATGGGATGTATTTCCATCCATGGCATTCCCTATGGCTCATTCAATCCTGCTACACCTGGACACAGGGCAAGCTTGCCATGAGAAAGCACACAAAGACCCTACAGCTGTCCTATACCATCGTATGGCAACATTTCCCCCTCGGGCCATAGGGAGCAGAGCAGGCAGGGGAGGTGGGTGATATATGGTTTCCATACCTTGCTATCATGTTGCTCCCTCCCTCTCGTGAGCCTGGATTTTTACAGCCAACCTTAATTTCCACAGCAAACCACAACAGGGAGGCCGTGGTAACCGCAGGGCTCTGTAAGCTGCGTAGTTAAGGCTGCTAATTAAAAGCAAAGGAGCTGATGGTTCCGAGTGTGTGGCCAAGCAGGATGAGGCTGCTGCAATGGGAATCCAGGCACAGATGAGCCTGGACTCATAACAGGAACGCCTGGGAATGCCACGATAGGAGTGCAGCCTTTGAAAACAGAGCTAAGGAAACTCCAGCTCTCCATGAGCTGCTGGCATTTTAACCCTCCTTACACAAGGCACAGGTGTGGTCCACAAGTGATGCTGCAGGGCTGTGCCCAAACCTCAGGGGCTGAGCTGTCCGTGGCAAAGCTGCAGCAAGGGAGAAGAGCAGGTCAAGGCCCCTGCTGAGGTGGCTTCACCACAAAGCTGCTTTTAAAATGAAAGAGCTTCTCCCTCCTTCTCCGCCCGTGCTCACTGCGTGCTGCCAACACATTGCAAGTGCTCTGGAAAATGCTGCTCACTTGCTCTGTGGTTGCTCACGACAGTTTGATTTGGATAAGAAAATTAAAATAGTCTTCTGGAGATGAACAACCTTTATCCAATGCTACCTCTTTTTTCTTTTTCTTTTGTTTTTCTCGTAATTTTTCTTATTTTTCATTTCCAGAACAGCAGTATCCTTCCAAGGGCCAATCCCTCAGGACACCCTAAGCACCAATGCATTTTCCAGGAGGCATGGCTGCTCCTCAGCTACCCTTCCATTGTACACATGACACCAAAATAAATTTATCTATGACTCCTGCCAACTCCAGACCCTGTGGACACATCACCCCCTTATGAGCACCTTCATGTAGAAAGAATAAATTTGCCCTCAAGCAAGTGGTTTTGGCAGCCCCACTGTCAGGCGAACCATGCTGGATTTATCCCACTGTGCTGGATTTATTCCACCATGCCAGGTACCAGCCCAGGCATGGGTTAAACCAAGCCTTCCCTCCTTAAAGCAGGGGAGAGCTTTGCTCCTAAGAATGAAAATCCTGCAGCACACACAGACACTTATTTTAATGACTACACTTTGTTGTAATGTTACCAGATATTTTAAAGAGCGTATCACTCCAGCAGAAGCCACTGCCATCTGTGCTTGCCCAATTAGGAATGCAAGCAAATATGTATTTTACAGTAACATCAATAAAATATAATGTGCAAGTGATGTATCTTTGGTTTTGTTTTTTTTAAAAACACAAATTAGGGAACCAGTCAGTCTTGAAACTGCAGAATTCCCGTGCAGGAAGAATGGGGTTTGTAACCAAAAGAACAATCCAAGCCAGGCCTCTGTTGCAAGGATTTTAGTTTTCAAAGCAGAATAAATGGGCTTTAATATCTTCTTTTTTAAGTGTATCATCAGTATGAGAAGACAGCCTACACTGTTATTTAAAAAGAAACCCTGCTTGCCAGGCTATTCATTAGTGAGCATCCCATAAGATGTGCCTGAAACCTTCCTCCTGTCGGAGGACAGGTGTTGAGCCTTTTCCAAAATCTCCACTCTTTTTTTCCCCCCCACTGCTGGCTCAGATCAGTCACCCACAAGCTGAGCCACTGTAAATCAGTGACTAAGGGAGGAAAACACTCATTTCCCCATTTCTTGCAACTAGGAGATCTGCAAATATTTTTGGTTGTTTCCAGAAGGTCCTTTCCCTGACAGAACCACGGTCACTTGCCTCCATCTGCCTTTCTTTATTTTTTCTTTTCTTTTTTTCCCCACATTCAACTATGTCTTAAACTGTTTCTCTAGAACACTCAGCCCCCAGAGGGAAGGGGGGGATCAACCCAAACAAAGTAAAAAAGCAACATATTGTCTGCTGCTGCCAGCAAGGCATCCCCTCCCTATCTCGTACTTAATGCAATAATGAATCTTCCCGTAGGAGCTTTTGTGGTTTAAGGCTTACTGAATAATAATGTAACACAGAATACACACAAAGCCACATTTTTCACTCTCCTCCTCTTTTTTTTCTTTTTTTTTTTTAATCAAAAGCCAGGCTGCAATTAAAACATAGCATAGTTTGGGTTTGGTTTTTGGTTTTTTTTTCCATGCCACTAGAAGGTATTTCAGCAGCAAACGAAAGCTAAGACACTGTAAATATTTTCTCCATAAGGGTAATTATAAAGGTTATACTTCATAAGTCTTTGCACTTTAGCACCTTGACCTTTTACAGGGATTTTAAGTTAAATTACTATACAAATAGCTAAAAACTCTGGGTGTCACACAGAAAGTTTTACATAACAAGGAGTGCAGACCCTGCCTTGCTCAAAGTTTCCCATCCTGGCATTCCCTGACCCCATGTGCAGCTGTGCTGCACTCATGGGAGCATCTCCTTCACCAGGCTTAGCCATGGCTAACTTGTCTGATGAAGAACTCAGAGCATCCCTGGTGATGCTGGGGAGACCAGAAACAATTCACCTTTAATGGCAGGGAAAGCCATCCAGCTGCTGCTATCATTGTCCAGGAATTTCAGCAACTTCATGGCAAGGAGAAGAACAGAGTGAAGTCCTTCTGCTGTAATTTGCTCTCTGTGCATGTATTGCTGTACTTGAGTCCCTGGCATAGCTGGAGGGTACACAGCACCTAAAGGAGCAGAGATAGGGTAATAAACCCAGCTGATCCAAGTGAGGTGCATGACAAGAAGCATGAGCATCTACAAGGTCCTCAAGCCTCACCAGGGGATGACTGGTGTCAGTCACAGCCTGTGAGAAAAGGTTGTGAGCATTAATTCTGCTTTCTGTCCCTTACTGTGCAAACACAAGTGTAAGACATTGTGCTCCTTGCTGATGTGCAGAGACCCCTTCAGTCCCTTGGTGAAGAGGGACATTCTCAGCAGGAGCTTCTCCATTTCCATCAGCTGGAACATTTTCAAACATGAAAAAAATCTTCACTCTCCACAGATCTTCGTATACAGGAATAGTTATGGTCTGCCTTGTGAGAGAGAGATGCAGTTGAAGCCCTGACAGGAGTCACTCACCCACAATTAAAATTAATTACATAGCTGGGGGATGTCCCTGAGCCTTGCTAATAGAGAAAGAATTCATTTTGACGGTTATCTTCATTTCTTCATTTCTGTCTTAACCACAGCGTGCAAGGCTGGAAGAGCATGTGTTTCACTTCAGCTAATTCCTCTGGCACACACACAGACCCACGTGCCACACAATTAATTACCCAGAGCTCAGTGAGCTTCACAGGACCTCCACCACATTTGGCTCTGGATTTTCCTGTGCCTATTTGGGAGCCCTTTCCAAGGAGAGGCAGGCACTGGGTTTTTGGTGCTCTGGCAGCCACGAGCAGGTGATAGGTGGCAGATGGGGAGGTCAGGTGAGGAAACGTGCCTGCTTTTGCCTCCTCAGCCACCTCTGATCTCCCATCAGCCAAAGACCAAATACCAGGCAAGAGGGAGCCTGGGTCTGGCCAAGTGCAGCTGCTCTTATCTCCTTGGGTAGGAGAAGAAAGCCTTGGCAGCTGGAATGAAATCTTAAGTGCCTCCAGAAAAAAAATTGCATGGGAGGCAGCCCAGAGGAGCTGCAGTTCTAGAGAAATGCCTTTGCTGCCTCAGCTCCTGCCCTCCAGAAATAAGGAAAACAACATTTGCATGGTTTCCTTTGGCTGTTTCTGTTGTGTGCAGCCTGTCAGACTCCTGGGGAGGGCTGCTCCTCTCTGGGCTTGCTTGTTGGACAGGGCAAGCAGGAAGTGCCACCTGCAGCAACAGAGGCCAAGGAGAGGCATTGAGGAAAAACTGCTGAACAGCAGCGGGACATAGGCATGGGAATAATCCATTTGAAGGGCCTTGAAGTTGTGATGTCTGTGTTGTAAGCATCTACTAAGGCTGAAGAAACTTCTCTTGAATGACCTAAGCAGCATCTACAAGTCTAAGGACAGATCAAGGCACCTTCAGGAGCCAGTTCTGGCCAAGCTTCCAGGGATTCCCAAGGACCTTCTGCTTCATCAGCACTCAGACACTCCCCTACAGAGCCAATAACCAATACAAGACTTTATGACCCATTCAGGAATTTGTTTTACACACTGATAAAATCTGAATTGAAATCAAGTCCCAGGTGTAAACAAGGATCAGGACACTACAATATCCACCATGGGAATTCATGGATCCCATTGAGACCACACTGAGCTGCTGCATTATGTTTATTTGGAATTTAGAGGCTTGTGCTTAGCGACAGGTTGCCAGTGTCCATCTGTAGCTTGTTTTTTGTTTCCATCCGTGCTGCACATTTGTGTGACAAGACGTGGGCATGTTCAGCGTGGAACAAACCTGCTTGTTTTTCACCTCCAGTCTACCCACAGGGAAGGCTTGGCAGATCCTGAGCCAGCAGCACTTTCCTAAAGGCACCTGGAGAAGCTCAGCATCCCCATTCACTGCCCCAGCAGTGTGGGGCCAGGCAGGAACAAGCTCTGCCCTGTGCAGGCAGCCTCCTCTGGCCAGGAGTAAAAAATCCACTGATTCCTGATGCTCTAGCAGAGTTGGGATGGTTTTTTCCAAGTATTTCAGCTATGAGACATCAGTCCACTACACACCTAACCTCACTGAAGCAGTAAAGCTTTTCCACTGTTAAGTAACAGCTGGATTCATTGACTCTGCTACCTTCCCTGCAGGCCTGGAGCTAGGCATGTATTAATTATCTTGGTCAGTTAATTAAGCATGCAAATATTTTTTCCCCCTGCTGAGGCCTTTCCTAGCATTTAGGAGAAACATTTAAATGTGGTAATGGCCCATCCATGAGTGTCCCCAGCCGTTTAAGCTTCAGGCTGCAACAAACTGCCCAGAGCAGAGAGGCTGGGGACACCAGGCTGGCTTAAAAACAGATCTAAGGATTATCACAGCCCTCTAAGCAAATTCAGAAGTACAGGTGCATGCAGCTAACCAACAAGTACATTCGAGTGACAAAAGAGCCTCCTTCACTTAAAAGGAAAAAAAAAAGTAGATTGTTTTTAAAGCCCTTTCTTTAAGAGAAGAGGGAAAGAGCTGGATGAGCCTTTGCAATGACAAGTAAGGAGTGAGCTCTGCCTGGTCTCAAAAATAAGAGGTAAAACAATGCTGGTATCCCCCTGCAGCCACTGAAAGCAAGCTGGTGCACACATGCTGCATCTTGCAAAAACCTGAATTTTGGTTTTCCTTTTCCTGCTCCCTCCTCTGCAGAGAGGGACTCCTGATGATGGCCCAGGGGGAAGAAGCCCCAGGTGGGATATCACACATGAATCCAGGGCTGCTGCATCCCTAAGGCAGGGCAGAGGCTCCACAATTCCTCACCCAAACCTGTGCCCAAGGTGTCCTGTGGGTGCCAAGCACCACACAAGGCGAATGCTGCCGTCAGATGGCAACGTAGGAGAGCCACAAGTTGTGCCAAGGCTCTGGCTGGGGTGGGAAAGGAAAAAAATAAGGCAAGAAAATATAATAATCACCCACACAGAGCAGCCTTTCCTTGCAGGCTTGCTGGCAATGAAAAATTTGTTGGTGTGCCCTGAAACAGCACCTGAGTATTCCAAAAATGGCAGAGAGGAGCCAGGCAGGAAGCTGCCGTGCCAGCTGCTGTGCCAGCTGCTGGCCTCGGGTGCTTGGTCTTTCCTCCTGCCACCTGCACTTTTCAGGAAAACCTTAAAAGCAGCAGTCTCTCTCCCTGGACACAGAAGTTAACACATTTGTGGCTCTTCTCTTCCTAAATTGAAATTCTCACAATAATTCAGCCCAAAAAACCCTTGATGGCAGCAATTTGTGTGCAAGACATAGGCAAAAGCCTTTTGGACAGCACACCTGGAAGAGGCTGCAGTCTGTGCTCCCCAGGAAGGTGTGTGGAGAAAAGCAGGAAAGCAGCTGGCACATAGGATGGCTTTGCAGGGATCAGACCAAATGCTGGAGCCAGCTTGCCCCACCTGCACTAACACTAGAGAATTGGTGTTTTCAGGGGATGTCAGAGAATCCCAGGATGGTTTGGGCTGGAAGGGACCTTAAAGCTCATCCAGCTCCACCCCTGCCATGGGCAGGGACACCTTCCCTTATCCCAGGTTGCTCCAAGCCCCATCTGACCCGGCCTTGGACACTTCCAAGGATGGGGCAGCCACAGCTTCTCCAGGCAGCCTAAATTCCCAGGGAAACCAAAAAGTGACCAAGAAGAGGTAAAAAAAACACCTGTAGATTACTTTTACATCTGCTCCTATTGCAGGAGATGCAAACAAGCTCTGGTTGGACAACTGCCATAGCCCATGTCCAGCCTCAGCTCTGTCCTGGGCTGCCACATAACCTGGAACAATTCCCTTCCAAGTAGCCTTGCTTAAGCAGAAAGAGCCTATAAAGAAAGAGCCTAAAGTAGATACTTCCTTGGTGTGTACAGCACCAGGGGGATATAATCTCATATATCATGTTTCCCATAATAACAGCAGTGCCTGGTTGTCACCCACCTGAGTTCTGACAAGAGCTCTGGCAGTTTGGCCAGCAGTCCAATTTACTTGTTGACATCCTGATAGGCCAGACCTCATCACAGAGAGCTGCTCCCTTTGATCACACACAGTGGGAGACTCAGTCATTTCAGAGGCTCCAAGTCAGCTCCTCAGAAGGTCAATCACCCCAGCACAAGGCTGGGGAAGGTTTAGGATCTTTAATGACCTTATTAACACAAGCAAGGCTTTCCTACCAGGACTGGGACTGCTCTGAGGTTGGGCTCTGCAAGTGTTCTGCTGCAGAAAACTGAGCACAGGGGGCAAGTGTGTTGAATCATAACTGTGGTGTTATCTCTTTAGAAACAAGGCAAGAGGAAAAGACAAACTATCACAGACAAGGAATATTATTGTACTTATTTACACACTATTCACTCCTAGAGGATGAAGTCAGGACTCAGGTCACATTGTGAAAAAGACCCCACATGCTGTGGGCAGTGCCTCCAGTTACACTCAGAGCCAGGCTTGCAACACCAACACAGGAGAAGAGACCTCCAAATTCCCCAAAAAATACAACAGAACCCATCAAACACCTCCACAGCCAAGAATTCATACCTCCTTCACTCAGGACACACCAATAGAGGAGATTCTTAAAGCAAAGCCACTGCTCTCTTAACAATCCCCACACCTCAGGCTGCAGCTGATGGCAACTGAAAGCTGTTAATGCAACCACCTTCAGCTGCAGCCAAATCCCAAAGCCTCTCCAACATCAGGCATTTTGTCAGCACCCCAAGTGATTTCAGTGGGGTTTTTTTTGGAGGAAAATGTGTACCTCTCGTGGTTATGGAAAACCCTGGTTCAGCAACACTCAGCAGGATCAAATACCCAGAGGGAAAACAAACAGATCAATAAAAAGTCCCAGTTTGGGGTGATTTTTCTTTACAAACGTTGACTTTTCTGCAGGATTTGGCTCATGAATTTTGAATATAGGTAGTTTTGGAATCCAAACAAGGGCAGGACATTGGCAGCACCCCTCAGCTTCAGGTGCTCCTCTAGTTCCACATCCCTTCTTGTCCCCCCCAAACTCTTTTCAGCTACAGCTGTGTTGTGAGGCTGCAGTCACCACTCCTCTCTAGGAGCAAGAATTAGCCAGCAGGGCTCAGATATTCCTTGCCTGGTATAGAGGACTCTTTTTGTGGGTTTGTGCTGCTTTTCAGGTCTTACTAATGAGGAGTGAGCTAGAAAGATGTTGGGTGTTTTTGTGATTGTTTTGTCCCCAGTGGGTTCAATGTGTTATCATTGCTTGTGTTTGGAACTTAAGCCTCCATCTGGGAAAACCACCTTGTTTTCTAAATGTGCCCTGGAGTTGGAAAACTCCTGTCTTGTGACTATAAGCTCATGGTAGTAGGGAGGTAGAAAAGAGTGGAAGCTGAGCACCTTTAGCTGGAAACAGCAAAAATGAGAGCTCTAAACACTGACACTGGCAAGAACAGAGTTGGGCACGAGGATGGACTGTCCTGTTTTTAACCTGTTACTGCCTGGTCAGTTAAATTTTGGCTTTGTTGGTTATGGTTTTAATGCCTGGGCTGGATTGTACAATTTGGTTTGCTGTTCTTCCTAGTGGATGGGACAAAACCTGCTACTTGTTTTCCTGAATTAATACTTACAGAGTGGGTTGGTTTTTTTGGTAGTGGTTTGTTTTGCCTAAGGATGGTAAAGTGAACTGAGTTTTAAGAGTTTCAAACATTATTAACCTTTATTCCCAAATGGTATGAGCTTAGAGAGAATTGCTGCAGGCATTGAGTTTCCATTCCTTCATTCTCAAAGGTTTTGCTGCTAAATTTACAGTACAAAGGCAGAGGGACTTCTAAAAGGCTTTCAGCATCCCCAAAAACTCACATTTAAATGTAATGATTTGGCTTTTTGAAGAAGGAAGACACCCCAACAATAATGCTTGCAAAGTCTGCAATCCTGCTCAGAGGAGAAGCTCATGCAAGGATGCATCTCACACTGACAGGCATCTTTTTAAGACCTAGGAACTAAAAATAAATAAAACTCACAGACTGAGCTCAGAGGGTTGTGTGTCAGCAGTGTCCCTTCATGCTGCTGACCTGCAGTGGTGGGGCCCCCAGGGTCCTTCACCAAGGGCTGGGGTACATGTAAAGCAACCACAGTGATTTTATTTCCTTTTCTGTGAAGAGCAGGATTGCTGAGCTTTGAAAGCTGAGGGTATTGTGCCCCAGCCAAGCCCAGCTTGCTGAAATGGTTTTGGTTCACTCCTGCCCATGGTCCATTCCCAGGAGAGTGACCACCAACCCTACTAAAATCCTCCTTCTCATCCACCACCACCTGACAGCACCTGCATCCTGGCACCTTTCAATTCTACTTCACCAACTAGAATATCCAGCAGTTTGATTGCTACCACAGTTAACTGTTATTTGAGAAGTCTGGCCAAGCTGAGGAGATGGGAACCGGTCTCTGGGTTAGCATTGAGACAATAGCTTAGAAAAAAAATATCCTCTCCCTCCTTCCTCCCAAATTATTCCACTTGTCAGGACACTCACCCTTCTTGTCCCATGCCCAACCCACTATTCTCAAGTCACACTTCAAAGGCAGCTCTTTCTGAGCCCACTCCCAACATTACACATGCTTTGAAGTACCTGGGCCTCACTTTCATCACCAGTGAGGTGGTTATAAATGGGGCCTGAGGGGAGAAAACCCCTTCATTGCTAATTCTGCCTCCAGAGGTATTGCCCTCTCCTGGTTTTCCTGCCACACCTTGTTAAATACCTGCAGGAAATTGCCTCCTTCCCTAGGGCTCTGCTCTCCTGTGCCTTACACAAATGCAGAATAAGGATTAAACATGATTATTGGTCTAACCTGGCTGTGTTTTCCACATGCCTGCTCTGGTAAAAGGGGCTGCAGGTGCTGTAGGGTAACAGATCCAAGGTCCAGCTCTCACCTTCCAGAGTTTCCATCAACAAGAGGCAGCATTCTCTTTAGAAGGTAACCCTGGCTGAGGCCCAGAGGAAAACCCCACTGGAACACTAAGGCTCATTGCTGACCTCCATTCTCACTCTTGTGGTGATGCTGAAAGACAGAGCAGTGTTTTATAGGCAGTAATTTTGCAAATATATCTTCCCTAGCCCACAGAAGTAGCACATCTTCCCTTACCCACCAGCATGATCCAATGGCTGCTGTAATTAAAATGAAGCCAGATTGAACCAATTTGACACTCAAGCAGTTCAGATTTAAAATACTCTCTTGAAAAAACTGCACTTTACTGTTGAGAGGCAGCACATATGTTTATGTATGGATAATGAGCCTTGCTGGCAAGGACAATTAAGTCTCCTGGAAGCATCTGTGGTCATTCTCCACCTGCATTTCAGAGGGAGGCTCTCTGTAAAATATTTGCCATTCTCTAAGGCAATTGTACCATCCCTTGTACTTGGCTCTGGTGGCTGCTATGCTGATTCTGTAGAAGACTATTCCTTGCCATTTTCCTGATGTGCCTTTGCATCTCAAAGGAGGATGGCAGTCAACCCCCAAAGTTAAGTGTATTTTATTTTTATTTTCCTTTTACATCATGTTTCTGCCTTGGACCTAGTCTTGTGTTTAGTTATAAAGAAAGCATAACCTAAAAGACAGGATTGCCAAGTACAATTACAATTTATCCAGTAGTGATTCTGTTCAGACAGGTTTTTCCAGCCTTCCCACATGTCCCAGCTGCCAGCAAAATAGCTCATGGGATTTTACAGGTGTGAAAATCCAGCAAGAGCCTGCTAGGAGCTTTTTCCATGGCCAGTGAGGCAGGATGGGGTCAGCCCTGCTTGGTGACAAAAGGTCCAAAGGAGATCAAGTGACATCACCCATCTTCACATCCAAAAATGACCACATTTCTGGGTATTTATGAGAATTTTTTCAGCCCCCTAGGTGGGAAGCTCTTTTCCTTACCCCTGGAAAAAGAATGCTATTGCACCTGTTTCCAACAGCCAGCTCACAGGATGCCCCAGTGGACTTGGGAGAGGCAAGGGTGGGGATTCTGCTGTGCCTGCAGCCCTACATCACATGGAGCATGCACAGCAAAAAACCACAACTCTGCAGAGAGATTCCCAGCAAATCTGGTGCATTTAGCCCAGCAGGATGCATTAGTTGCTTTAGATTAATTAAATTATTAATTAAACCTCCCCCTGCTGCCCTATGGAGCCAGAGCAGTGTGTCCTGGGCTTTGTTCAGGAGCCATTTCTGACACCTTTCCTGACACAGGGAGTTTGCCAAGCTCTTTGCCTTTCCAGGAATTCCCACTTGCTCCCAGCACTGGGGATGCCACAGGACTATAAATAAACAGCTCATGTTGCAAAGATGAGGCGCAGGTCAGAAGTTCTGTGCTGGGTTGTGTTATAGCAGGATGGTGATGCCCAGTTATCAACCTCTACCCACACCTCACCTAATCCTTTAAAGGACAGCTCAGCAGTGAAGTAACAAAGGAGATCTGTGCCTGTTGCTTCTTAAAATTTATATATATACACACATGCTTTTGGGACAAGGAATAATACAGCATGGTCCTTAGGAACCCCTTCTGAAAATCTTCTCCACTCTACACTTTAAGTGTTAAATATAGAGTTGTAGGGATTTTAATACAGTTTGGTTTTTAAAATTTCTTTTCAAGAAGCACACTCAGGAAGAATTTCCTAGCTATGGACCCACCCATTTACTTACACTCATCTCCACCCCATTTTCTCCCTGTTGTGTTTTTGTCATCTCTAAGACAGGTGGAATTCTTGAGAGAAGAGTAATAGTCCTGAATGAGAGGCTTGGGAAGAGCAGACAGAGCATGTTATTAAAGGACCAGCTCTGCAACACTGCACTTACAGAGCTGGGCTGTTTGGGACACTAATACCAGGCAGTGCAGTCCTCCCCCTGAACAGTTCTTTTTTTTCCTAAAAGGATTCTGCTATTTTTCACTTTATGAAAGTTGACTCTACCCTAAACTCAGGTGAAAGCAAAAGGCAGCACTAAGGCATCATTAAAAGTGATAGAAGGTTCCAGGTCAAGTTGGCAATTGCAGATAAAGCTGCTATCATCTCCCGTTAGTGACTGGGACCGAAAGCCAAGAGTTTTCATTGCACACCACCTAAGAAGTACTTTATAAATCACAATAACTCCTGACATGCAATAACATCCAGTTTTATTAATATAAACTGCAGGGATTTTTTTTTAAGTCTGCTGGCAGTAAAACCACCCCTTCTATAAAATGTTGGCATTCACACATGCCCTGCAGCTTCTCACAGCACCTTTAAGCACTAAAGATGTTCATTACCTCGTACACTCAAAAAAAAAAAAAAAAAGGAAAGTGGGATTATATTGTTGTTTCAAAATAGCTCCTTCCAACTCTCCTTAAGCTGGAAGGTGCCAGCTGTGGGCACCCCCAAACCCTAAGGGGGTAGCCAGACCTGGTCTCTGCTCTGCTGGTTTTAGTGGCCTGGCACACAGGTAGGGCTGAATGCTTTGAGCCAAGGCACAAGAACAGCACTTTCTTCTTTCCCTATAGACAGAGATGTTTTATTTTGTTAGTGTGTTAGAAAGCAGAGCATGTGCCTCAAGACAGCTTTTCCAGACAGGCCACAGCCTCCCCCACCATCAGGGTTGCAAGTGGGACTTCCTGTGCTGCAGGGAAAGGGCTGGAGCTTCCTGGGAACTGGCCAGGCCCCTTTTATCCCCCAAAGTCTTCTGCCAAGATGACAAGGTGTCAGCTCACGTCCCCATTGCTGAGGGGTGGCAGAGAGTGGCCCATGGCCACCAAGATCCCACAGACTCCTGTCCCCCACCTTGCTGTCCCATGCAGTCCTTCCTCCTCCCACCTACATGGGAGCAATTTGTGCTCAGTACCCATAACACAAATTTCCCTGCCCTACCAAGACTCTACAAATGTTTTCTTAATAAAAACAAGCATCAACAAAGAAGCCATTTTACTCCTGTACAGAGGAAACCTATGAGCTCCTGCAAGGAGAGAGTCAGAACCTGTAGGTGTAGAAGAAATTACAGGCAACCTTGCCCCTGACAAGTCACTGTTGTGATTAGTTGTACTAATTACCAAAGAATAGCCTTGCCCTTAATGGGTCACAGCTCTGACTAACAAAGGTAAGTGTGATAAAAGGGGTGGGTTGGCTGGTTAAGGGGATCCTTGAGGAAGAGGACCTGGAGGAGGTAGAGGAGCCCTGAGGAGGAAGCTATGCTTTAAAAGGATTGGAGGAGTGACTGAAAAGGAGAAAGGCTTGCTGCTGTGAGGTCAGTCTGGGTCTGCAGTTAGACCCTGCAGTGGGTGCTTGCAGTCAGAGTTGAGTGAGGTGAAAGCTTGTGGTCAAAGGCAGCAAGGAAATACTTGCAATCATGTTCCAGCAAGGAATAACCTGCTGTCAGAGTCTGCAAAGGAAACTTATTTTTTGGGAGTTTGCTGCAGTCAAAATCTGTGATTAGTTGGAGTTAGGATGGCTAATGTGTAAAAAGAATAAACTGGGACCCTTTTCATGTTATTAAATGGGGAACTGTGTCTTGGCTCATTTCTACCCCTAATGAGAGGTCTGCTGCAACAAGAACCAACCAGGAAGATCCAGCTGGGATACTGACAGCACCATGACCCCACTCATCTAACAAACAAACAACTCTTTATGGTACATGTGTACAGTAAACACATTGCAAGAGGCAGATGGTGTTAGAATATAAACACGAGGAAAGAGAAGAGTGCAGCTAGATATTATTTTTCTATCTTGAAAAAGGGGAGGCTTTTTTTCTAAGGTTCCCCTCTCTCTTATTCAAGGGAATTTAACATTGTTGAAGCAGGGAGAAAATGCTACTCCTCTAAATTAACTGACACAAGAGGAAGCAGGAAGGAGATTTGAGCCCAAATTGAACAACAGAAGGTGGGTAGCTCAAGCTTTCCAGCATACTAGAGAGCCCCACTGCCATTACCAGCCTGTCTGAGAAGTTTCTCTTGATGAATTCTTCCATCAGAAAAATTCTGGCCAGCCCAGCTGCTGCTCTCCTCCCCAGAGTCACAGCAAAACCACCATGCCTATCTAAATACACCTTGTATTTTAGTTAAAGATCTTGTGGGGTGTTGATTTTACAGTTTTGAGCCAATGCTCCCCAGCTGGGCCTCATGCATGCCAGCACAGAATATAGATAAGGATGGCAGAGGAAAGATAAGCCCAAAGCCTCTTTTATTTTCAAGTGACTTTTGATGGGGTATGTCAGAAATAGCAGGATCTTTTCTAATGTCTGCCCTACTTTGCAACAATAGCTGCTTGTTCTTCACAGTGAGTTGAGGAGATGCCAGCAGGAATGGTTGTAATATCACTTTATAAGTAAATTAATTGCTTCTAATTAGACTGCTCCACTAAGATATAAGTAGCAATAGCTCATCTTGCAATAAACTTTTATTACCTTTTGACACAGAGCTGAAAGCTGCTTTGCTGTGTGTGGAAGGGGTGGATGCTGCTTATTCTCCCTAATAGATGCACACCCATACACAATTCCTCTGCTTCTAATAACTCCCAGTGCCTCTTAGTATTGCAGTTGGTTTGCAGATTCAAGGTTTATTCCTCCCCCCATTGGTGGTTCGTGTAAGGTACAATACAAGGGATTCCTGGATGTCACTTGTTATTACAGATACAGCATTCAAGCACTGTAGCAGAAGTATAAACACCTTTATGAGCTTCATTTATAATCTTCAGGGCTGCCTTTTTTTTTTTTTTTTTTTTTTTTTTTTGGCAGTTTATACTTTCTTGCTGCAGGGAATGAAATATGTTTTCTATCTGCACCATGATGAAAAAAAAAAAAAAAGGGGGGAATATTTCAGTCCTAATTGGGTGGAAGGAACAGTGTGAAACGTAATAGAGAAAATAAGTCCAGAAGGGGGAGTGAATTAATGCACCAAGCTCCTGTGGGTGTCCTAAAGAAAGCAAATGTTTACCTGCTCTGAGAATATGTACTTTAAAGGTGCCTTAACCCAGCAATAAAATCGAGAGCAGTGCAACGCACCCTTCTAGAAATATTTGCGCTTCAGATCACCCGTTCTCTGGGGTTGAACATCGTGGCCGGGGTTATATTTCCTCGGTTTATTGCTGCGTGCGCTCTGCCGCAGCTGGAGCCGGGATTCCCGGGCGCTGGAGCGGCTGCGGGCGGTTCGGGGCTGCCGTCAGTAGATGTCAGCATTGCCTTGTGCCTCCCCGCTGCTCCGGGCACCAGCGACCGAGGCGCTCGCGGAGACAAAATATTCAATTAATAGGCAACAGCATTTATTTCCGCTATCCTGCATATTTCTAGCTTTATTATATATAGAGAGATATGTATGTATTTCTGGGCAGTGGGGCTGCGGGAGCAG
>JAOTQP010000362.1:3032572-3100408 GCA_026413545.1 Cichladusa arquata | reverse complement strand
TTTTTTTTTTTTTTTTTTTTTTTTTTTTTTTTTTTTTTTTGTTACCCAATGATTTAGGGTGGATAAAAATGTCTTTTCCCATCAGTTTATTGCTCTGACAGGTAGGCTTTGAAGGTTTCTCTTCAACGATTTTTCACACCATATGATTGTGAGAAAGAGCATATAAGAAATTAATAATTCTTTGTTTGACCACTCAGGGGCTGAGAAGGGCGGGTGGCCTCTCTTCTCCATGCTCCCTATCAGCCAGGGCTGTACCTCTAACACTGAGCATCCCTTTTCCCAGCCAGGGATGTCTTTCCGAGAAACTCCCATGCCTTGCAGGAGGCTGCTGATGCTTATTCTTAAATCTCCTCAAAGGAGCGGACAAAATCCCCTCCAGCCACACCCTCAGTTTGGCTCCCTGAGGGCGCTCGGGACAGGGACAGAGGCTCTCTCCTCCTGCCCGGTGAGGATAATTCTTTGCTTTGCATTAGGGTGGCAGCATTGGCCGCGCTATGGGGACGGGATTCGCTCGCAGGAGCTGTGCATCCCATGGGAGCCGAGCTGGGCAAGCAGGGACCACTCAGGGACAGCCGTGCTCGGGGACACCTGGAACTAGAACTACTCCCGGACAGCTCTGAGATAGTTGGTGGCCCCGGGCAGCTCACGTGTATTCGGCTGGTATTCACTGGGCTGAACCTGAGCGAGGTGTCCGGCAGGGGAGAGAGGGAGTTTGGCGACACAAAGCTCCTGCTGGAGTGTCGGGCAATGATGCTGGCGAAAGGAGATCCACCCAGAGTGCAAAAGAAACCAGTCACCCACCTATGCTGTGTTCCCACGACCCCTCCTGTGCTTCCCCAGGCACAGACAGAGAATGGGAATGTTCGGCAGGAGAAGAGGAGCAGCAAAATGGAGGAGAACTTATGGTGCATTTATTTATATTGGAGGCTTCAAAATGGTGATAGAGCACAAATGCTGGTAAAGATGAGAAAGGATCATTTATCTTGGAGGATTTCACCCATCCCAACTTCTACTAGAGCCCCTCTCACAGCAAATGTTTTCAGGAAGGCATCCCTCTGCTTGGGGGATTTCAGGCTTTTGGGTATCTAAAAGTTTAATGGCTTTCAGAGAGATTGACACATGCAAAGTCTTCCAGTCTTGCTCCACCAAAGCTCTTGGAATCCTAGAGTGGCATTGAACTGTTATGCCAGAGCCACACTCTGCCATATCTGAAAGTTTCATTTTAATTTGCACACCCTGGAGCAGCACCATTTATGAGCAGCGCTTCACTTGTGGGAAGTATCATTTGAAGATTTTCATCATCATCTTAAAAATGTACTTGCCAGCTACAGTTTATGGAGGAGCTGACAATTTTTTGGAGACTGGAGACTCACAGAAACCACAAACCTTTGGATGTGAGAGCCTTCCTACAGTGCACGCAGGGTGAAATCCACAGATCAGAACTTTCCATTGTAATTACACACAATTCTTTGGACTGATCACAGCATCCTTCATTTCTGTGGTAATTACACTGGCCTTGAGTTCCATGTACTGACATCCCAGTATCTTCCTGGTACTCAGTAACTGCTTCTGATCAATGCTGATGTGAATGAATTAAAGTTAATAATATTGCCTCCTATTAGGGCAGTGGTTGCTGGGCTCTAATTCAATCCTGCCAGCTGAAAGCCAGCCTGGGCAGGTGCTTTTACTTTGGACGTGAAAAGAGACATGATTTAAGGCCCCAGTGAACAGGCTGAAATAGTTGTCCTTCTGGAAAGGAGGGAGAAGAGAGAGGTAGGGCTTGTGTGCTGGAGAAATACTTTACAAAAGTATTACATTAAAAAACAGACATGTTTTTTAATGGTGTTTTTATCATGTTAACATGATAAATGGTAACATTGTTAACATGATAAATGGTAAAGAAGGGATTTTAAGATTAAAAGCTTTACTTGGTTTTGTGTTTCTGCACCAGAAGGAAGAAAAATGCTAATTTTAATTTATTTCAATATTAATAACGTTATGTATTATATAATGGCTCAGGGTAGATAGCTCTATAATGAACAATATATCTGTATAGTACATGAAGCCAGCATCAAAATGCTACAAAACTCCTGTATGTATGTTTATACCACTCTGGAAGCCTGAGTTCACCATTGTCTTGAACTTTGCCTCATTGCAAAGCAGATGCAAAATCTAATTTGTCTTTGCTCTAGATGGTTGAAGTTAAAGCAAAGGTACCAGTGAAAATGACAGTATCAGACAGTGGGCTCTGGCTCCTGTTCTTTGCTGCTTCTTTCCTTCTGCTTACGTCCCCTTGCAAACTGACAAAAGATGTATCTGTGCAAATCATTTTGTAGCCTGCACATGTGTTTAATTAGTCTCCAGCCCACATGAGGAACTGCAAGGAGAAAGATAATTATGCAGGCTTCATGCTGTTTTGAGCTCTTGTGCTTTGCATTTTCTTTTCCAGCATTCAATTAAAAGTTAAGCACTTTTTGAGGCTATCCAAGTAGACAGCTATTGATTCTTCATTCTGTAGAAGAAGCCCGTCTTAGAGTTTGTCAATTTGTGAAGTTGCCGGCTGGGAGAGAAACTGGGTAGCACAACACATCCTTGGGGAAATACCACAATGAATGCAAGGTGGCCTCACACTTAAGGCCAAAATATCTGATAATTAAAAGTGCTTTTTAGTTTAAAAGTTTTCAAATATTAAAAAAGAATATTTTTAATTGATCACTAAGAGGATGTTCTGGGATGCCTGGAGAAGTTTTGAAATTACCTGACTTTTGTAAGAGGATCATTGTTTCTCCTTCAGCTTTGGACAACATGCACATGGCTTTTAGTGCCAGGGTTTATCACTGCCACAGGGGACAAGTTGATGTGGCAACACCTGAGAAGATGGGAAGGGAAGGAATTGTAAATGTTTGACTTTTCAGTATTAACAAGTTGCCTCAACAATGCTTGGTCTGTGGAAACTTACTCTGCTTTGTAAGGAGGAAAAAAGTTTTCATGGGGTCCTAATACAAAGAACATTGACACCCACAGGATCCTTTCCTTGATTTTAACAGATCTGGAATCTTCCCTCTGATAAAGGATCAGACAATGCATGGTCGGAGGAATTGACATGGTTGGAATACAAATTCCCTGTGCAGAAGTAAGGATCTTTATGTAGTAATGGCTAAGGAGTAAAAAGGATGGATCAGAAAAAGGTTATAAATATCCCCCATTAAGAGCTCTTATATATCATTGCTATAACTACAGAAAAGCAGGGAACTTTTATAGGCAAAGCTGGCAGTCCTCACACAGGCTTTCAGCATTGATAAAGGCATGTGGCTTAATGGTGACCAAGTCAAATGGTCCCTTCTGTAAGGTTCAGATAGAGAACTCATCTCCTACCAAGTTTTCATATCTGATCCACTGCACTCTGCAGCAGATGGGTATGAGTCTTGGAATTGAATCCAACTGAGCCTGGTCCAAGTTGAGCTTTGTGTTTGCTCCTGGACAACTCTAAGGGGAAATTATGGTCAGGGAAGTAGGGAGGCTGCTATAGAGAATGCTGTGCCTTCAGGAGGCTCCTCTCAGCCTCCTGTCTTGGGTATGAGCTGCTTGTAACATCAGCGTTTTAGAGCTACAATAGCACAGCTCACTCAGTCCTAATTAGCTGTGACCAGTGAAAGCATCAAGCTGACACAGTGCAGTGAGAGAAACATCTCACTGAATCCATGCCTGGGAGGAAGGCACTGTCCAAATACTGTAGCTGGAGATGTGTCTCTGTTTAATTAGCAGATTTATGGTTTGGTGGGTGCATGATGAATTGAGACAGTATGGTTAACTGTGGTGAACAAAGCTGCCTCCTAACAACCAGTGCCTCTATAAAATTATATTGGCAGTGAAATGCCATCATGCTTGGTAACTCCAAGGTGGACTAAAACTGCACAACTGAGATCTACATTTACATACATGTGCAAGAATAAACACTCAGACATGGAGGCTTTGGCTGGCATTACAAAGTCCATCCATGAACCTGCAACCAGAGCTGGTTTCCAGCTCCCTGTGTCAGTGCACTCTGGACTTTCAGGATTTTGTTCTGTGTGTCTGGGTACAGTTATCAAACTCGGAAAAAAAAATTTCATCAATGCTGAGAACCATTGCTACTTGTTAATATTAATTTGCAGTATTGGGAGTGATAATCAGAAGCTAATAAAGCATTGTGTTCTGTGTAATGATGGAACACTGTTTAAACAGTGTTTAATGGTCACAAGACTCTTCATATACAGATTGAACTCCTCACTGGGGCTTACTGGGAATAGCTCCAGCTGGCTGGAGGGCACTCACCTTCATCTCACAGGTGAATGAGAGCACAGAGAGGGCTGCAGCTGGAGATGTTGGCAGATTTTGTCCAGTTCAGGTGCTATCCTACTCTGAGACCAATTTCCTTCAGGGAGTCTCGTGGTGGATTCTGGAAATTGAAGCAAGTGAGATGTCAAGTCTGAAAATGTCCAGCTGGACAGTTTAGAGTCAAACAGAAAACCAATCCTCTGTTGTGCCTCTTGCTGTAAAGGCAAAATCTATAGGTCTATTTTGTCTGGGACATAATTTAGTGTGTGAAGTTTAGTGGTTATTGCTGCGTTCCTCCTGTGTTTAAAATTGCTGCTCTTCAAGCACAGTTTGGGAGGAATCATAACATTTTTGAATTGGACTAGCTGATTGAACTAGGACTAGTTAGGAAAAAAAATGGACTGGTGTTTGCTTCTACTATCTTCCTTCAGATTCTGGGATCTGGGCTGGATGTCACAATTACACTGATTTCACCAGCCATTCTCAGTGTGAAAAAACAGGCTGGGGGGACAGGTTATGTTTTAACACTTCCATCAGAGTTGCTATCTATCACAAATTATCTCATGTAATCCAATTAGCAAAATTTTTGCTGTTTTATTTGCACAAAGTAAGGTAACCCATGAGATAGTTACACAGATGAAGAAATAGGGTCTCTGCACCATCTTAATAGTTCTATAATTGAGATTCATGCACCAATGAGGAGAAAACAGATTTAGCCATGGATTTACAAAGTATGGCAAATCTCATTTAAAAAAGGAAGGATCAAGGAAACATTGCTGGCATAACTTTACCTCCTTTGGCCTTAGATTTGATGGGCAATATCATAGTGTAGCTATTGCTATTTTTATATGCTTTGTGGAAACCCGTGTGCCCTGAAGCTGGTGAGTAGAAAATAACAAGTAGTTTCCAAAAGGTGGATCATTTTACGTGTGATGATGAGAGCCTGTGAATGATGAACTTCATGGGTTCAGGTTATTAGATTCAATCCAGCTCCATTTTAAGTTGATAGGAAAACCTCACATTATTTCACTGAGGATATGGCCAATAGATTGCTGTTTGCCTCTAGCAGTAAGTAAAATCATGGGGTGATGTCTGCATGTGCACACAATGATTTTTAAATTGCTCCTTCTGTGGTCGCCATGTCTCACTAGGTTCAGCAGGAGCTTGTTAGAGACAGAACCTGGGGTTGGGAAAATGGACCATGAAGGTGATTATTTCTTTCTGAATTATTCATTGGAGAATCTTCTGCTTGTAAACGAGGTAAATGTATCTAACACATGACCTGACCACATGCCAGTCTGAGTAATTGCTGGCTTACTGTGAAATCACCTGGCATGGGCTAGGGAGGGTGAAGACTTGGCAAGATGCTCTGCCTTGCCAACTGAAGTGCAAAAGAAAGGTTTTCCAGGCTCAGAAGCACTCCAGCTGATGGCTCACCAGGGGTCTGATATCATATGAAGTCTCCCGGGACAGCTGAAAACACACAGGTACTTTGCATCATGCCATACAGGCACACTCCTTTCTGAACAGAGGAGAGGGGGAGAAGGAATTGGGGTCTGGACACACAGTACTCCTTCAAAAGTTCTGGCTTACTCAGGACCCCTGCTTCATGTGTAAAGATGCTTTTGTCCACAAGGTTGGCTTGGTTTTGTTGTTGGCTTTTGGTTTTGTTGTTTTTTCCCAAGCAAGAGGTCTTGCCTTCTGCAAAAGTGGGAATTGCAACTGTAGTCTCTCATCATAAGTTCAGACACAACTGATTTCTAGCCCTAGCTTGTAAAGGTTTAATGCTGGCTGTGCTTTAAAAAAACCTGATGAAAAATGTGAAGTGAAAATTGCACATCTGTGATGGAAATGTCAAAAGAGATATGGATGGGTTACTCTACATCCTTTGCTTTTCTTTGCATGCTTTGTTTAAGATTTCTCACTGCCCCAAGAATGGACTATAAGGAGATGTGCTTTGATGTGGGGTTTGAATTGGCAAAGGGCAATACATAGGGAACATAGCTGGCATTGAACAGTCACTTCTGAACAGAGCCATTTCTGCAGTCATCAACCCTACAAAGCCCAGCAAGGTGAGCTGAGGTTCTTTCTTTTCATTCTTTTCTTGAATGAAAAAAGATGGTCATGCTGGCCTGTGAAGACACTCACATTGTGTCCCAGTAAAATTCGAATATGTGTTCAGAAGTTTAAAGGTGTTTTTATGTGAAGAAATCCTGAATTTTCTCTTCTGAACTCAGCTGTATATTTTGAAGGGTCAGAAATGCCTTTACAGGGAGATATTTGTTTTAAAGTCAGGTTAATTTCAACAGATAAATTTTGTATTCCTTAAATAGCTATATCAACTTCCAGTGGAGTAAGCTGCTATCATAAGTAAGGCTACTTTTCTCTCTGTGCCTGATCAGTGGAGAGGAATCAGCAGCCATCAGACTGCCTTATAAATGCCTGTTTTGGACAGCTCATAGCCTTGGGGAAGGAGGATAGAAATCAACACAGAGCAAGGAGCTGCCTCCTCTGGTCAGAGCAGCACTGGAAAGAGTTTATCTGGAAGGACATCCTGCCTGGGGGCTTGGTCCCTCAGCCCTGGTTTCAGGAGCTGGACTGGAGACCAGTGGGGGCCCAGATGCAGCAAGTCTCTCTTGGACATGGGCACTCTAATTGCTATTTTTAGAAAGGGGAAAAGTTGGCAGAGTCAATTTTAAGGATTAGGAGTCAGTGAAAACCTCTTGGGTTCAGGTTCCTGTGTCCCTTTAGGCCTCTTTGGATTCTCATCCTATGTTAAGGATTTGGCTCTATGTTACTGGGAACATATCTGAAGTATAATTATGAGAAGAATTTATATTAAGGTAAGCTTCCAGTGAACTAGTCCATTTCAAACCACTTTGGGCATCTTCAAATGCAACACAAGGTGCCCAAGATTTAGGTCTAGTTTGAGAAGCTGAATTACCAATATTTGCTCACTCTGTTCTATACAAAAATGAGCAAATGGCTTGATAGCAAAAGTTATGGCTGTGCTATAAGCAGTATGAAGGTAAAAGGAAAGAACTTAAACATAGCATTTCCAGATTTCAATTTTGTGGCACTTCAATATTTAAACAAAATATTAAAACCCCCACAAAGCAAAGCTTTGACATTTAGGTATAGGGTGCCAATATTGTACAGTTGCTTTCACCAGAGGCATGTGAAAATGAAAATTGTGAAATGCTTCATTCACATCACAAATGGCAATCAGCATTGGATATAGAAGAGCTTTGGTTTTTCTAAAAAAAATTATTCAAAATGATGCATTTTTATAGAATTGTTGCCTGGAGTTCTCTATTTCTGTTAATAACAACAAAGCAAATGGATGGACATAAAGACAATGCAGTCCTCATTGTGTATTAATCTAGAGAAACCAGTATACACTGCCACCCTCAACTAAAACAGATTAGAGGTGGACATGTTGAAGTTACTTATATTTTCATATTCTGTATGTGAAAAAAGTTACACTGCAATAAAACTAAAGAAAATGCCAGAGGAAGTTAAAATTCTATGCTTGGTCTCCATCAAGGCAACAACCTTTAAGCAGGTGAGGAAAGGCTTGGCTAGAAGCTCTGCTAGCAAACGTTGCTTTTGGCTACAAATCCCCTGCTACTCTTTGCCCATTTTGCATCAAATTCTGTGACATCTTGGACCACTTTTCTGGGTATAATTTCCCAGGTTTTTTTAGAACAAGAGTAAACAGTTTATTCTAGGCCTATCTCTGAAAACACAGGTTGAAGAAATAGCCAAGTGTTGTCAAAGTTGCTAAAAACAGAAATGTAAATGGTTGGTCAGAATAGGGAAAGAGAAAAAAAAGGAAGGAGTGAGCCCAAGCAAAGAAAGCATCAAAGAGCAGGCAAGTATTTTTGGGGGAAACAAGAAGGAAAAAAAAGTGAAGGAGACTGTACTCTATCTTACTAAGATACAGATTAAAAACAGGATTGGGTGCAAGGAGAAAGTTTTATTGAAGCTGAAGCGCCAATCATTTTGAATAATTTATGGTTTTGGTAGATGTATTCCTTTAAGTAAATTTTTAATCTGATTTTGACAGAACACTTTGTCATGTCTGGTTTTAATGTGAAAATGTACATACGTGACCTCTAAAAACAAACAAAAAAAAGAGTAGGAAACCACCTAAAATGACTCTGGATGTGCTAAGTGCTAGCATGAGACTTAAAACTTCTAATAGGAAGATGCATCACCTGGGTAACAAGAACTGAAGCCCTTGGAAGCATGGGAAAATAAGAAAAAGGAACAGTGTTTGCAAGATTTTGTGTTGCTTGTCCTTTAGCTCGTGTTTTCTGACATGATGGTGTCTCAATTTTGCCTCTTTTGCTAAGTACAGACTAGGAAAAAATATAGCACTTTGTTTTCTCTGGTCTTTTGTGCTAAGGATGGTGGCTTTTCCTTTTACAACAGTCACATGGAGTTAATTTTTTTCTTACCTTGTAGTAGGAATGTATTAGCTGTTTTGTGATCACAGCTACCTTGAAGACCATATTAACTAAACTTAATTTCAAAGGGGAAAAGAACATATTAAGTGAAAAGCCTCTAATTATCAGGAACTGATGATCATTAGTCCCCATAAGCTGCATAAAAACTTGTGTTCATGAAACTGGAGTTTAGAGAGAACACTGCTCACTTTACCTACTTGTGGAATAAGAAGTTACTATGTGACACCTCTCTTGTCTTTTAGCACTATTTATTCTATCTGTGATGCAGAAATGCTCCCAAATTTAGAGCAGGCAGAGGCAATGTAATCGGTCTGTCCTGATAATTTTCAAGGGTGACACCAGCCAGAGATGTGGAGGCTGCAGTTGTTGGCAAGAGCAGCATCATTGTGGATAGAATAACTTCTATTATCCATTACAGTGTACAGACTGGACTAGATACATCACCATTCCAGGTCTGCAGTGGGAAGCCTGCACTCCTGAGAGCCATGTCCTGGGCTCATGTTGTACTGATGTCTTTGCTGTATTATTGACAAAATGCTTGACTGTTGACTCCCAAATTTTTCTCTAAGTGAAGCTAAAACTCTTCATACTTCTGTTTTCACTTATATTATTGGGTTTTGTGCAGATTGTCTTTTTTTCCTGTGTGAGAGCAGTGCTACATTGAAGCTAGGAATCTGACTGAATTTTAGAAATTTACTAAGGAAAATAATCTTTTGCATTTGGTGATTAAGTAGTGTAACTAGTATTCCACCTTATGCTCTTTGTGCTTCAATAAAATGTTTAGGAGAACAACCATCAGCAGAACTGCTGATGTATTGGAAAACACACATTTTTGTTTTCTTATGATCTCCACTCAAACCCTTTATAAAGAGATTTAGTGTGTCCTACATCTATTCTATAGAAATACCTGGGAATGAAGCAGAGCTTTATATATTTAATGTTCTTCTTACAGAGTAGAGAAAAAATACATTTAGTTACTTCAGTTTAACTCTGAATGCCAAACCTCTAGCTATTTTAGTGTTACTTTCCTCACTAAGAAAAGGTAACCAAACAGAAAAAAAACCTAACACCCTCCTCACCTCCCCTTTCATTTTTTTAAAAATTTCATCTGGATTCATTTTTTCAGGTTTAAATTATTTGAAAATCATATGAGCACCAACACAGGAGCAAGGAAAAAAGCAGGAGTGCCCAGCAGGAGGTAGAGTAGAATGTTGACAGATTGAAGCTGTCATGGGATCATATTTATTATAAATCCTACTCTGTTGTTTGTTTTTTTTTTTTTTGTTTTTTTTTTTGAAGCACCCCAATCTGTTACATTTAAAGCTCAGTAAGGTTACTATGGCTTTGCAAATGTGACCTTTATAAAGATGACCTGGCATTACAGGTATTATTACACTGTAGTTACACTGCATTTGGCAATCCTGACATTTTTAGATGAAATTTCTGTTAAAGTAGCCAAGTCTCTCTTTTTGGGGCTGTGTTTGTACTAATCAGTTTCTTAAATCTCCTTCCTTTATCAGAAATACCTGTGGCATACAACATTGCAGCAGGAAAAAAAAAAGTCCTACTTTTCTAAAGTTGGGAAAGTGATTGTGCTTTCACAGCACAGCAAATGTGCTGATGCTTCTCAAGAACAGACATTTCATTGGATACAATATTTGTGTTTCTTGGAAACTTGCATGTATGCCCCTTCCTTCCCTGTAGAAATTTTTATGGGAGCTCTGTAAAATAAACACATGCAAAACAGAGGGATATATAATTTCCCACTCCCTCTTGCCCACCTGCTCTACTCTGTGCCTGTAATGCCCGCAGCCGACAAAACTTTCCTTGTAAGCCTTTTTCCATTTCAGAGTCTGTGTTACAAGTATCCTTGATGTGATTCTTGGGATAACTCTTCGCCAAATTCTGCATGTTACTCTGTTGTTGTACAAGCAGCTGCCAGATGGCAATACAGAGAAAATACATTTAACGTCAGTCACCTCACTGGAAGCCAGATGGCACAGCAGAAGTTGGAACAAGATGTTTGCCAACTCACTCTGGCTTCCAGCTGTGGTCCCGTGCTCCACCATGACCGTGTGGGCAATGGCCTCTTGACTGTCACCGTGATAGTGCTGTTAGAGCATTCCTGCCCTGCTTTGTGCTCATTCAGCAGCCTCAATTGCTGACATTGCCTCGTCCTTCCTCCCCAAAAGCTGCGCTGACGAACAATTAGAAGTGGGTGTGTGAAAGTCAGTGGGGCAGATAATTCTTTGTTGGCTGCTTGTCTGCTGTGATGAAGTGCATGTACTGAACCTTTTGGATGCGTTCCTGCAGGGGAGGGAAAGTCACTGAAAGTAGCTCACGTGGTTGTTCTGGTTTTTTAACTCAACTTGTCAAAATTGTAGTCAGTTTGGTTGTTGAATCCAGCAGGAGGGGATATTATGCTCTGAATGCAAGGAGAGTCAGTCTTTCAGCTGGTGGTATAAAGGGAAGAGTACCTGGCCCTTAGGGATTGGGAGCACAATCACTTGTGCTCTTGTTCCTGGAGACTGCAAAGCAATGCTTCTGGAGCATTCCAGTTTGTCCAGTTTTCACAAATAATCTCTTTTAAATCCTCCACCTTGTCTGGCTGATCTATCTGCCTGAGGTACACGCCTCAGTCTTTGCTCTGTGAGAAAAGCAAACAGCCTGCCTAATGAAATTCTCAAGCTACAGCAGATGCTGCTTCCATGTCTTTCTCACCAGAAGTTATGGGATACAGTAACAGCACTGGTTGCTGCCATTTGGGAGATGATAATCATTTATAACCCAGACTGTTATGAGGCTATAAACCAGGTGAATTGGGTGCTTGGAATTCAGCTTAGCAATAATCTAATACAAAGTATTTATGGCAGGTGGCTCTGAACGAGGTAGAGAGAAACTAGTTGGCTTGTTATGCCTTTTGAAGGAAAATGTCAGTATGATGAGGCCATTTATATAGTCACAGTGGGATGACATAAAGAGTTTAGAAGTTGCCAACCAAATGTTGTTTCCAAAAAAAACCTTTAAATCTTTGGGAAATAACAATTTTTGACCAAACAACTTTTATTAAAAAGTAATCAAATAAAAAGTCTATGGGTCCTTTACAATACTGGCAAATGTCCATGTATGATAGAATTGGGTTTTTTTGCTTCAACTTTTTTTTTTTTTTCATAGAAAGTGCACTGACTATATCTGACTCCTAAAAATGGGAGCCATAAGATGCCCTGAATTAGCTGGTGTCTGAATGGAGAATATAACTTTTAAAAAAGAACCCTGTGGTTCTTAAAATCCTTCAGGACACTTGAAAATCAGTTGGATTTGCTAAAAAGTTTTCTCTTTCCTTTTAGTTATGACTTATTTTTAGCTAATTCTCTGTATTATTTGGTATCATAGACTCCCAAAATGGTTTAGGTTGTAAGGGACCTCAAAGCTCATCCACTCCCACCCCTTTCCTGGGTAGGGATGTCTTTCACTGTCCCAGGTTGTTCCAATCCCTGTCCAGCCTGGCCTTGGACACTTCCAGGGATGGGGCAGCCACAGCTTCTCTGGGCACCCTGTGCCAGGGTCTCACTCCCTCACAGGGAAAAATTCTTCCTACTATCTACAATTTCTTCCTAGATCTACTCTCTTGATATGGTTCTATCTTTGCATAGCCTTTCTTGTCAAATCCATTACTCATTGACATTGATCTTTAATGATTCCTTAAATAAACCAAGAAGACTGAGACCCTTTTGTCCATCACTATTAATTGTTTTCTAATAAAAATCTTCCCCAAAGCACCTTTCTGAGCCCTTTTTAAGCTTTCATCACTCTTCTTCAGTTGTGGATACCATCCATTTCCATGTTTTAGTGAGATAGAGAAGTCCTGTGAATAATTTGTAGGGAGAAGTTAGGCCTGCAGAGAGAGAGAGAACTCAGAGAAGGGTATTGCTTAGCATTCTGTTTGCTCAACTCTTTGTGTAAAGGCTAAAAGCAAAAGTTGCAGAGAGAATTGAATGGTATTAACTTAGATTAACCAGCTGTGCTTGCCTGTATGACATAAAGCTACACTTACTCTGTGATTTGTGGTGGAATTGGAAACTCCCCTAAAAGAATGATGCCTTCAGTTGCAGCCATCCCAACTTTTGTGGTGTGATCACCTTTTCAGTCTGCAGTTTAGAATTACTGACTGGTGAATGTTGTGCTTCATGATGCCACTTCTGCTTATTCTTTTTTTTTTTTTTTTTTTTTTTTTTTTTTTTTTTTTTTTTTTGAGATGCTCTGCTGGAGTTCAGGAGGTCTCTGGTGGGTTCGATATGATGAAAGAACATTTCTCTGGTCACATTAATTTAATCTGAAGGGGGAGAAAACCACAACCATCAAAGATCAAGAAAGGTATGTCAGCATTTGCCCTCTACCTCTTGAAACCGAGTTCAAGCTCTGACATGTATTAAACTCAAAACCAATATTTGAGAGAATTTGAGGGAATACAACAGTTTTTGTCATCTTTGCAGTGTTGTGACAATATTGTGCCAGAACACTGTTCTTTTATTACAATTTGGAGACTTTGACAGTGCCAAAGTACTTGCCATTTCTCAAGAATGTGTCTGCCATGGGAGAGGAATAGCAATCCTGTGTGACAATTTCTGCATAGTGCCAAAACAATAGTTTTACAGGCAGCTGGTCCTCTTGCCAGATTTTCAGGCTAAAGGCTCTATTTCAATGCTTAGGGTTTTTTTGTTTGTTTGTTTGTTTTGTGTTTTGGGGGTTTTTGTTCGTTTCATTTTGTTTTGTTAACCCTGCAAGCAAAACTGGCGCCTCTCCTTTCAACCCAACCATTAGCAAATTTTTGATTACTTTTTTTCCCCTCTAGATACTTTGGGCACTTATTTCTGTTACTTTCCATTAATTCAAGCACCGATTCTGAGTTCCTATTGCATGTAAAGCCCCTTAACCCAATGGAAATTTAAAACTGGTACTTCTAAGCTTACCTTAAATTAAGAATAGCAACAGAAATTTTTCTGTAGGATCTTGTAACTTAATTTCAAGCACCTAAGGAGCCATGACGTGTGTTCTCCACAAATACATGTTGCTATCCGAAACTTTTTCCCGGGAAAACTCCTGCATTTAAACGTGAATATAGAATCACAGGAGTTTGTGTTTCGAAGGGACTTAAGCCATCAGTCCCACAGGACTTAGCTCAAAAGCTAAGTAGCTCATTCCAACTACAAAAATGTTCCATCTGCAGAAGAAAATTAGAAGAAATTAGTCCCTTCTTAGGAGTTTTAAGCAGTTTTTCCCCTCATTTCCCGCTGGTTTTCCTTGCATTTCAGGAAGGGCGGTGGGCGTTCAGCGGAGGGGCCGCAGGTGCCCGCCCTGAGGGGAACTCCTCGCCCTCACACCCGGCTCTGCGAGGAGCCTCGCCTGGAGTTACAAACGCTGAATTACATCAAACAGAATTTAATTAAACTAAATCCGTTCGAATTAAATTAAACCCGGCTCTCTTCCCGCCGCGGCGCGGGCGCCTCTCCTCGCGAGAGGTCGCCCCCGGCAACGGCGCGGCCATGGCGGAGGAGGAGGAGGCGGTCTCTGAGGCGGCGTTCAGCCTGCAGAGTATCCTTCTTCTTCCTCCCCTGTCCTTCCCCTTCCATCCTCGACCTCCTGCCCCGCTGGCGGTGCCGGTTCCCCCCTCAGGGCTCCGTCTCCTCCGCGCTCCCCCCGCCTCAGCCGCGGCGGCCCCGGCACCTGCTGGAGAGGGGGGTGGGGTGGGGCGAGGAGAGTACGGGGGGAAAGTCAAAAATCAAAAATGTTGGTTCTTTTTGGTGGGTTCTTCCTGGAGACTGCAAAGCGGCTGGAGCCTGTGCAGAGAAGGGCAGCGGATGTGGGGAAGGGGCTGGAGCGGCTGAGGGAGGTGGAAAAAGGGGAGAAAAGGAGGCTGGGAGGGACCCTTGTGGCTCCCCACAGCTCCCTGAGGGAGTGCGAATTAGTGAAATACAACAAGGGAGGGGACAGTGAGGGGGGCGGGCTCTTCTCCCAGGGAACAGCGATGGGACAAGAGGAAATGGCTTCAATCCATGCCGGGGAATGTTTAGATACTATTAAAAATTTCCTCCTTTATCAAGTGGCCTGGCGTTGGAACGGGCCGCCCGGGGAAGCAGTGGCCACGCCATCCCTGCAAGGGTTAAAAAGCCCTGTGTGAGTGTGGCACTTGACATGGTGTGGTGCTGTGGTAACAGTTTGGTCTCAGAGGTTTTTTTCAACTTAAGAAATTCTATGAATATGTGGGGTTTGGGCTCTGTGGAGGCAGTGGGGTCTTGATCGCTGTGATGTTAGATTTCCTGAATGCCCCTTGGAAAAGTGAGTTGAATCCTGCAGTGCTGCTGGGGCAGCCTGATGTTACAAATACTTATTATGGAATTGGCTTTTCGCAAATATTAGGATGGATACTACATGTGTTGAAATGGTTTTTAAGATACAGTTTTCTTTAGGAGTAACATAGGCTGATAAAGTGTCTTTGTAGTAAGTGAACTGCCTGCTTAAATAACACCCAGTAAAAACACCTGCTACTGATACACAGTTAGAAATTGAAGACCACAGCACAAATTAAGACTGATAAGAAAAATAAATGAAAACCCCAGCTAAGAAACACACAAGCTCTAAAAAGGCAGACTCAAGGAGTGGCCATGTAAAACAGTTCCTGGAATATGGAAAATAGTTTATAGAAAAGTTTGAAAATGTATGATGGGTCTATGATGAATTTGAGGGGTGTCTCCAAAACACCCCTTGAATGCCAAGCACCTGGCCCTTATAACCTTTTGCTTTATTGTCTCTTACTGTCTTTTATTAAACCTTTTGAAATCTACCAGGAAAGTGAATCTCGTTTTTCACACTGAGCAGGAGTTAAAATCCCAGTGTGAAAAGCTCTTGGTGCCTTTCCTGTGTTAGGTATTGAGCAGTAAATGTGAAATACTTATGGAGGAGGTAGAATAATTATGCTGGGATATTCATGGTTTTTGGTTTGTAACCGAGTATGAGGGTTATGATTCCTAACCTAGACATAATTTTGTGTAGCTTTTAAAGGAAAAAATCCCACCCAATTCTTTTCACATTTTACTTGTAGCAAATGATGTTGGGAGTTCATGGCATTAAATGTGTAATTTCTTTGGTCACACCCAAATTCTGCTTTTGTCACCAGGCCAGATGAGCTGCATCTATTCTCTTTTCCAACTGTGAGCTGCAAATCAAGTTCTAATACTTTTAGAGGCTAAACCATCATACTTTAATGTCATAGATTCTACCATACCTTAGTTTTCCTTGCCTTGCTAGAATTAAGTTGGAAGACAATATAAAGCCAAATTTTAAAAGTGGAAGAGTGTCCTTTTGCAGCTCGTGCCTCAGTTTCTACCTTAGTAAATCTGCACAGCTGTTTTCAGCATGATGTGCTTAAAAAAGCACTGCCTCAGCAAATTTTACACTGTGGAGAAATACAGTCGTTTTTAAAATTAATTTCTCTGTTTTATAGTGTACCTAGCTATGATTTTTGTAAGGAAAAAAAAAAAGAGGAGGAAAACCCCCAGGATTTTTAAAGTAATATTTTAGTCTGGGCAAATTGCAATGACACATTAGTTTAGACCATAGAGGATCACAAGGACAGTCAAGTCAATAGAAAATTGAGGAAAAAAACTCCTGAGTTTTTAAAAGTTTATTACTTATCAGGGGGTTTTGGTGTTCAGCTGTTAGCCTTCCAGATGGATACAATTTATCTGAGTTTTTCTGGTGCTGTGATGCTGTGGTCTTGAATGCAGATGATACTTTTACCCATGTTTTGTACTTTTACATATATACTGTACTGTGAAAACTGGCAAAAGGTCTGTTTTTAGGAGAATAATTTGGATTTGGGCAGCTTGGTGCAAAGCTGGAAAATAATGTTTGGTTTTTTTTTTCTTTGTGTGTGAAGTCCTGAATTGCCAGCTTTTCTTTGGAAGCTAATTTTTGGTTTATTTACATGGGTCACTTGTAGGCTAACTGATTTCCTAGGGAAACTGTCAGCAGCATCTGCTAAAAACATTTCATTATTCTTTCATGGGCTGTGAGGCTAGTGGATGAAAAGATGTTTATTTGGCTTTTATTCTAGACTATTTGTAGTTATGTTTAAAAGTTCGACTCTAAAGCATTTCAAGGAATTGTAGATAATTTCCAAATGAATTTTTGAGTTTTGAAAGTTCTTTATCATTTTATTGTAAACGTGTTGTGATTATTAAGGCATTTGCATCAGCTCTTTTAAGTGGTCCTGTGGTGTTCAGGGTTTGACCTCAGGTGTTCCTGTTTGAACTCACACATCTGAATTTGCTAAAACCTGGTATTTTCTGAGAGCATGAAGCTAGTTCTGCTTCATGAAGAAGGCTGTGGAAATCCTAGTGCAAAAAGACCGCTCTCAAAACTGATGATTGGGTGAGAGCACAATTGAGCTGCTGTTTTATTTTAGAATAGTGCTTGGCTTCTGAGATCAGATGAGTCAATTTTTAATGGTGTTCAATCCTGCTGTAATAACTGAAACCTGAATTCTGTCTCTGTGCACGGACCTGGGCTTGCTCACCTCGAGGCTGAAAGAAACCTTTAAAATTGAAAGTCTTGTATTGAAAAGAACAAGGGTGGAGGTGGTGATAGCAGATTTGTAGATGGGTATTTTATGATTTTTTTTTTTTTTTCTCAGTTGGAAATTCTCTCCTGCAGCAGCTGTTTCAGACTTAACTAAACCTGCAGACATTACCATAACAGATGAGATTAAAGATGATTATCAGTATGAAGAGGTAACTTAATAAATTGATAATCTCCTGATATATTTTGGTAGAGTGTTCATGTTTCATTCTTTTTACTTCATCAGTCACATAGACCTCCTGGGAGAAATGACACAAATCTCCTTTTATAAAGTGATGATTGATGGCATATCTATTTTTCAAGAGAATATTCAGTGTTAGTTGAATTGTTGTGTATTGCCTTTATTTGAACACTAAATACTTTTTTAAAGGTATAAGAATTTATATTTAAATAAAACATCTATTTAGATATTTAAGCTTATTTATAAAAATATTTCAGTAATAGGATTTCAATTTAAATATGGGCAAAATGGTATTTTAACAAGGAGGGGATTATTTTCAGCAGTTTTAATGGGAGTGGGAACAGTTGCATTGTGAAAGAAAGATGTATTAAATACGTTGATACCAAACTTTACATAATTTCATTTAGGTTTCAGCAGATGATGATACCAGTCTTCATGAAGATGATGAGGATCTGTCCAAAGCTTTGCAGACTATTCAAGAGCAGACTAAAGATGCCCAAGTTTTAGTAAGAGATTCCTAAACATTCTAAGATCTCTAAGTTATTTGGCATTAGTGGCTTGAAGTTTGCAATAATTTATACTCATTATGAAATATTTGTGTGGGAAAGATTGTCTCTTATTTTCTTACAAGCTTATAGGAGTAAACATATGCCATAGTGGAAAAAAACCCTTAAGTTTCCTGGGTTTCATCTTCCTTTAATTTGTGTTGTATTTTGTATTGTGTAAACAACCTGATATTTCAAGTACATATATGAAACCTTTAGGTAGGTTATTTAAAATATATTGATGTTATTGTAATGCATCAGTATTTCAGAATTTGTTCTTTTTCTGAGCAGATTAAATGAGAATGTGATCTCTGGCATAGGAGAGAAACTGCATCTGCTTATCACCCACAAAAGATTGTACTTGAATACCTTACTAAAACAAATTGTTCATATATTGAAAGTAAAGAATGAGCTGTTACACTATGTTGAATCAAAATATTAATGAAATTATCAATCATTCCACACCATTAGTTTTGACATTCCTTACATTTACAGTTTGATTTCAAAGCAGTTGTGTAATAGTTCAGAGTTTCACAGTGGGATTGTTGTATTGCCTTTTTCAAAATAAGATTTTACTTGTTTTTAACAGTCTACAGGAAAAATGCTTTTCCCTGCTGTGTTTCCAATATCACCACCATCTTGTAGCCTCATCATAAGGGTACAGTCATAGTCTTTGTTTTGCAAAAGTAAATGTTTAATAGTGGAAAGATCAAATTAAGTGAATGATACTTAAACTGGAGGGAAAATGTGTGTTTTCTTCTGCAGTTGTGCTTATCAACAGATCAGTTTTGTACTTTAGATGAAACTCTGAGTGGAAGCTGACAATAACAGAGTTTTATGTGTATTAAAACTGAATATGCCTGAAAATTGAGGGAAAGATTGCAGAAGTGTTTGAGATGGCAAATGCTTTATGCTAAGGAAGCAGTGGAAATTCATGTTCCTTAGGGATAGCTGAGGTTATGATTGTTTTACTGTGTGAGTTGATGTTAAAACAGAAAGTGAAAAAAGGGAGAATATTTTTAACCTATTGATCTTTTGACAGTGCTGTATTTAAATAATCTTTTACCTCTTCATTGATTTGTTGAGCCTGGAGTGGTAGAAAACAGTATTGCTAGTGTCTATCCCAGTAAATCAAACTGAAGAAACTGTTACCTTTCCTTAAAACCAGCAGATAATTTGTGCTTAAACTCCTATTCTCTTTGATTTTAAGCTTATGCTAAGAGTTGTTTGCCTTCTTTCTGCTTGATTTGTTATTTGGAGGCTTCTTTTTTTTCCATAATTTTCAAACTGAAGTAATGTTTTCAGCCTTTGGCCAGAAAGACATGAATAGAGAAATGTTCTAATACACTTGCTAGTTCCCTGACAGCTTTCATAATGATTTACTGTATATTTTGTGAGGCTCGCTGACTCGATTGTTTGATATTAATTCCCTGGAAAAACCAAGTGTTTCTGGTAACCCAAGTTAGAAGCACTGTTTCCTGTGAATTAATATTGAATTAGCATCCAAACTCTGAGCTAGGAAGCAAAGTAGAAGGCTGTCTTCTTCACATGCTAAATAATTGGCCATTTGTGAGTTTTTTGTTCTTTTTTTTTTTTTTTAGTAGCTTGTAATCTTGGCTAAAATAAATTAACTTATGTAATAACCATAACCTGGATGATACTTTTAAGTGATTGTGTGTATTTGCTGCTCAACTTGCTGTTTACTTGTGTATGTAATCCCATATTAAAGTGCAATGCTAGGTGCATAGATCAGTGATCATCCAAAAATATTAAAAATTGGATATTTTCCAATTTCAGATGCTAAGACTATCCAGATTTTCTAAGTTAAGTAACATCATTTGTCCTTAAGCACACCTCTACTTCTTTTCTGTTTTCTTTTTTGAGAGATTTTAGAATAATATAAATTATTTTTGAGCACAAGCAAAAAATATTCTGCATGTAAAAGAAAATATCCAGCTGATAGGGACTGTAGAAAAAGGATGCAAAGCTTCTGGAAAGCCACACAGAGATAAAAGATGGCTGAAAAACTTTCTTCAGTAGTTACAGCTGTTCGATTTTCCTTCCAGGTTTTTTGTCCTCTTAATATCTACAATGATAATGAGAAGTAACATTGACATTGATTCATGTTGCAATTTATGTATGCTTGATTTTCAGTTTGTTTGAAGATGTTAAAATCCTTGAGTTTCCTTTTTATTTAATTCTTCTTAAATTTAGTAAGTTTTTTGAGAGCATCTTCCCTTGTTTTCTAGAGAAATTATTAATTTATTTGGTGTTCATATTTCTTCAGTGGACAGAAATTCTTAGAAGTGCTGTGGAAGTTCCTAAAGTTAAGCTCTTAGAAATTAATTTATTTTACTGGCCGTATTTACAGTCTCTACACTCACAGTTTTTTGAGTATTTTAATTAACACAAAGAAATACTTAAAGGAAATATTTGAGTCCATAGTCAGACTCTTTTAATAAGATGGTTTTGTCCATACAACTGCTATAGGATGTCTGTTTGCATCATGTCAATTGATTGCATTTTCCTCATTTCCAAACAAACAAATGTATACGACAAAATTCTAGTTATGCTATTCTGTTGGTAGTCAGCCATGGTTACAATGAAACTGAAACACATAGTTGGCCTCATATCACTCCCAGAGTCTGGGAAAGAATTGGGAATTCAATTCTGGTTTCCTGAGGCCCTGCTGTGATTCTGTGCCTGTTAGACTGAATTCATTTCTTTCTGTATTGTTCACTGCTCGAGCTTTGGTTCCTGGAATGATGCTCAGTGCTGGTATCTCACTAATAAATTCTCTTCTGCACAGATGAAATGAATTCCTATCAAATTTCCATTTATTAAGGGAGTCAAGCTGTGTCACTTCTTCCAAAGACTGGCTTTATAGATGTGTTTGGAAAACTGCAAGCAACAATATTGCAACACTTACTTCACGTGGAGTAAAGACAGCAGCAAGCTAAGGCATGCAGCTGCATGTCTGCCCATTTGCTCTTTGATTCTTGTATTACCACAATTAGAAAATAGACCTGCATGATGTACTGGAGCTCTAGTAATGAAAATATGCTTAATATTACATTGAACTTGGCATATTGTATTAGTCATAAGGCAGTGTTACATGGCCTTCATCAGACATGTACAATTCTTTCGGGTTATATTAGGTAGGTTGCTTGGATTGAAGACAACATTTTCTGTGTTATACAAAATGGCCAAGAGATTTTTTCCCAGTGTTTTCATTTTATTGAGAGAAATGCCTTTATCTCCAGGTAATTTATGCACTCATGGTGAGAGAGCTGCCACTAAGGGCATGAATAAGCCATAAATGAATGGAGTTATCAGAAATCCCTGGCCTTACAGATTCTTTTATAAATGGGTGGAGGAAATGATTTGCAGTCAGAGCCTTTACCATGGGTTAATAAATATTTCAGTGGGGTTTTTTTTTTTCAGTTTTGTGGTATTTTTTATAATCTCTCACCAAGATACATGTGCAGTGCAGTAGCTTGTCATGCATTGTGGAGCAGTTCCATTGTGGCACTGTGCCCACATGGAGTTCCCAAAAGCCAAGACCCTCATATTTAGGTATGTCAAGTCACTGCAATCCATTTGATATCTGACTGAAATAAGGCCACCTCTTTGGCTGCCAAGTTGTGGCAGTCTCTCTCATCTCATTGTCTTTAAATGCTTTTTGTGGGGGAGTAGTCTCAGACTGGGTCATATTTTCCTTTTTTTCCCCATACCTCCTTGCATGTTGAATTCTCTCAGGGAGATCTAAACACTAAGCTGTGTGCTAAGTGAGCTGAATGGGGTTGGGTGAAGGGAAGAGATTTGCATTGCATCAGAAAGCTGTGAAAGGAGTTTTTTAAAATTTTTCTCTGTAGTAGGACTGCTCTGTTCTGTGTTGATTCTGCTTTTGGCAGTGTGCTTGCCCTATGAGCTGACCTTTTCTGCAGAGCTGTCTGTCTGGGTGGCACTGGGGGAGCTGCATATGAAACCCTGGTGCACCATCTGCCTTGTGCTAACACTTGTAGCAGTGCTGTCTGGCAGCTTCCTTCAGTGAATCTTGAGAGGAAAGGGACACTTGATCTTTGTGAGAATTATTCCTAAGGGATCAGTGATGGGGATGAGGTTCTGTCTGTCCCTCCACTGCATGCACCATTACCAAAAGCATACAAACCATTCTACTGGCACCTTGGACTGCTACATTCTTCATTAGATAAGGACTGATATTTACTCTGGTCAGTGAAAAGAGACCATTCATCAGTTTTAATACTTTCAATGATGTCTGGTTTGGAATACCTGCTTAAATAAGGGGAGATTTCGAGTTATTTCTTTGTAACCTTTCACAAACCTTGCCATTAGAAGGATCACTGATTACACTTCTGATCTGTAAAGACAAGGGGAACATTCAGCTGAACTCCAGTAGATCTGTGACTTTAGATGACTTCACAAATAGGAAGTATGGTCATGACATTTCTCTTGTAAGTTTAACAGTTATCAAAATTTAATTTCAGGCTTTGCAGTCGATTCTGACTTCTGAAAAATCAGTAGCAGAAATACCTCAAGCAATGGATGACTTCTTCTGCAATTTCCTGGTCAGATTGGGAATGTCTAGAACCCTTGACTGCTTCCAGACTGAATGGTAAAATAATTTAAGTGACCATGTTGCTTTGGGAATTAGATGGTCAGGATTCAAATACTTTTGGTATTTCAGGATATTTTTTCAGAAAACTCTCCTGAGTACAAGTCATTCTTAGATATGTAGTGTGTAACAAACAAATGTATTCCTGCTGAGAATGAGGATCCCTTGTTTAAGTAATTGGTAATTTTTGGTACAGCAGTTAACAGATAGGAATGTTTTTTATTTTTTAAGATTTAGTTCATACAGTAATCAGAAGAATAATGAACTCTGGAGTTGTTGCCAGCTTCTTTTTCCAGGTTTTTGTAGATTGCCAGGATTTTGTCCATACTTTATGCAGAAGATTAAAGGTGCAACTTTGTTTAAATACACCACTCTCTTCATACATCCTGCAGGATGTGTACTTGTTTGCTGTTGATTTAAAATTACATGTTAGGAATGCTGCAAAGCTTTGCACGAGAACTGAATTATTTTCTAGCAAAAGATGCCACTTGTCATAGAGTTCTGTTGAAATACATGAATTTACAGACTTGCTTTGAACCAGCAAGTTATGTTGGAGAAATTCTAAAAAAGGGGAAACACCTATCTTTGATTAACCTTGTTCTGAGTTTCAAACATGAGAAGTTCAGAGGGTATTTTTTAGTAAAGTCTCTTGAAATTATGTAATTTGAAAATTAGAAAAAGTTAGCAAGATCTTATTTTTTTTATGCAATAGCATTGAAGCTTTTAAATTTTCTTAGAAATATTCTCAGGTGTGGAATCTGTGCTGTCATTTGCAAGGCTCTGGTCTTACTCATCAATCAGGCATTGCCTTTGGAATTAATAATAATCTGCTTTTTGATAGCATAACGATGGACTTAAATGATTCCTTGGAGAAGAAGCACTATACTTCTGTATTCTTTCTCAACAAAAGAACTGATATGAATAGCATTAAGTTTGAAGTCTAATAGTTTTTGTGTTAAAAGATAATTAATACTAGACAGATATAAATAGTGACCTTTTTATGAAGCTACAGCTTTCTTTGAAGCACTTAGGGTCTGAATTTATATCAATGGCAAAATTCAAATTGCTTTTTAACAGAAAGTGCAGGATTTAACAGACCTTATCTTGTAAATTCTTAACTGTACATATATTTTTTCTCTGTATGTAATGCTGTTAATTTCAGTAGCTTTAAAAATGAGCTTTACATGTCAGTATCTAATCTTACTGTATAGCGACTTTCTGCATTAATACCTTGTTTCAAAACGTTTCATGTTGGTTTGAAATGGATAATTTACAATATTAATGAATGTGAGAGCAGATTAGTGTACTTGGGTTCCTCATTATGTATTGGGACGACACTCTTGCTCTCATGCTGTGGTGATCAAGTACTAATGGAATTTAAAATGAGAAATTAATTAACGTAGAGAAAATTTATCAGAAGGCTGGCTTTGAAATTATTGTCTGTCTGAGATCTAAAGGTCACTTAAATTGGACCAAATTGTCTGTGTTTATTTTGGAGTTTGGGAAAACACTGTTACTCTATCCAGCTGTATAAAATACAGTGATTTGATTATGGTTTATTTTATGCCAAGCCTCTTATTTTTCAATGAAGTAATGAATAATTTTATAAACAGTTGTAATGATTTTTTTCATTAATTATGTAGGCTGTGTTGCACATAAACTTTTTATTCCCATTATGCTTTAAGGAGCCTTGCAGTTAAATTATTTTTTGAGTATCTAATTTTCCATTAAACTTTCCATTCATATGTTACACAAAACTTGATAGCACATTTGTTGTTTATTGAAGATACTGGATTGGCAGCTTTTAAGTATGAAGTGCAGAGGCTGATCAACTGTGAATTCCTGCATCTGCCAGTCTCTCCCTCCTATTTCCAAGAGCCCAGGTCATCCTGAGCTATCAGTTTATTGTGGAGCCTCTGTGCAACTTTATTCCTTTGAAATCCAGTTTCTAGGAGTTATAATGTAAAGTATATAGTAATAATGTATTATTTTCAGTCAGTCTGCACTGAGCTTTGGTGACAGTCATAGTTAACCATCTGTTCCTAAGGTTTCCAGATTCTTGGTTGATTTTTTAAATAGTGATTTAAGAATTATAGCTCAGTAGTTCTGAAAAGCTTAATCAAATACCTGTGTGTGCATGGAACTAATTTAATTTGCATGTGCAATGGCAGAAGTGAGAAGAGCAGCTCTTTGGCTGGGTGTGGAGGAGGGAGGTCTGTGAGATTTACAGGACCAGGCTGATGAAAGATAATGAGATTTCTCAGAGCTATTTGTTGTGTGGTTTTCCATTTCTGCTACATGCACAAAAAAAAAAATCACTTTCAGTACTGTTCTGAGACAACAGTGTAGTGAATTTATTTGTATTAATTGTGTTTCATGAAAATTGTCTTTCAGAAATTTTAGCTCTGCTGGAGTTGAGGTTCATCAGTTATCCATGTTTGATGAGTCTGTGCAAATGCTTGGTGGTTTTCATGAAGGGCAATTAGAGCATTCAGTGGAGAAATACTTCCAGGAAGTGAAGGAGTACCCAGAGTTTGAATTTCTGCCATGAGGCTGCCCTTATTTGCAATATTTCTAATAGGAATTCTACCTGTGCATCCGTCACTGTCTGGAGGAAAGAAAAAAACCCTAGGCTTCTTTCTTAGTGTTAGAGCCTATTCCTACAGTAATTTACTTAAGAAAATGAAGTGATGATGGAATGAATTTTACTGTGGACACGTTCAGATGAATTTTTCAAAAACCTTTCATCTACTGGTGGTGAATGTGACAGCTTAATTCAGAGGGATGAGCATTCCAAGAAATATCCTCAGAATGTAAATATGTAGCTGACTGTAGGAAGTAATTTGGATAGAAATACTAACATTCCCATTATGTTTTTTGGAGGTTGTTAACTAAAGGTTTCTTTTTTTTAGAAATGCTTTTTGTTTCAGCAGCATGATTATTGATGAATGAGGCTGGTGATTACTGCCTTCAGATTTTAGATCTGCTGCTTATATCCAGGTGCAGGAGACAGTGTTTAGTATGATTTTTATTTCTATTTACATCTGTTCTTTTCATACTTCCTTATTACTTGGAAACAAAAAAAAAATGCACAGATTCAATAAATTTTTCACCTGAAAAGGCAAATAATGTTCATGTTGCTCCTTCTAGTGAGCTCCCACCCAGAACATCTTCCCAGCAGGGAAGGTGCATGTGGGGTTAAGGTGTTTATCTGATTTAAGTTAGTTACAACTCCATGCAACCTCTGCTGAGCTGATGTCATGGTTGAGATCTCACTCTTCTGTCTGTATTGTATTTTTAGATTTTACTGACATATCACCAAAGGATGGATAATCCTAAAATAGGATACTGAATGAGTAGATGTTCTTGCTGAAGCTGTAGAAATTCCTGGGGTGCTACTGAGCATTTCTATTCTATTTCTTAAAATCTGAGTCAGTCTGTGCAAGTATTTAACTAAAGCAACCTTCAACCTTCTACATCACGGAATCAAGTGTTCTCAGGGACTGGTAAAATAGGTAAATATTGGTAAATATAATTTAATAAGGAGAGGGAAAATAAACAGGAAGGAATGAAGGAATTTCCCTAGGTGAGCTTTGTATTCCATGTTGAAAATGGCTCATTCATCCTTATTTTGCAGTTTGAGTCCTCAAAAAAAAAATTATGCATTTGAGCATGTGAGGTAAAAAGGACCGTGAGTATTTTTGTACAAGAATATTTGTTTCTGCTTTTTATTTAAGCTGTTTAAAAGACAGGGAGAAAATAATTGTTTAATGTGAAGTACTGTGTTATGTGTCTTGACTATTATGAACAAAACACATTTTAGAATGAAAAGCAGGAGAACAGAACAGTGTGGTGGGGTAGTGAATTCACTGCTCTGGTTTCTAATGATCATAGAAGGTAAGTGCTTGAAGATGGTAAACATTGCTGTGATTCTAGTTTAGGTAAATGGTAGCACGAGAAGGAAAATGTGAGTGAAGGGAAGAAATGCAAACATGGAATAAAATAAAAAAAATGAACCTGTTTCTTTTCTCCCAGGTATGAACTCATTGAGAGAGGTGTGATCACAGTTGAGGATGCTGGGCTGGTTCCAGACGTGTACACCCACAACCAGCAACTCGAGACTGAGAATCTGAGCTTGAAGAAAGATCTGGAAACCTACAAACAGTCTGTCATGTATGTTATTTGGTTTTATTGAAACTTTTATATATGGTAGTAGATGGCCAGATAAAGTAAACCCAAGTACTTAGTGAAAGATAGTAAATTCCTGTTTGTTATGCTGGCTGCACAAACTTTTGCTTCTAGGTGACATTTATAACTAAAGTTCAAGTTTTCCTGAGTTCTGTTAGAAATGTAAATCTTAATTTCTTTTATTTGTATTTAGCAGACCAAAAATAATTTTCAATATCCAGTAATCATAACAAATTACTACAGAGAATCGTGAGAGCCTAATAGGTAGAACTAAAAAATAAATTGTTATGTGCATTTTGTATTACAGTACTATAAATTACAGTACTATAAATTACCACAAACCTTCAGCGTACATTTATTCTTCATTTTTTTAATTACCAAAAATCTATCACTCTGGGCCTAGTGCTAATGGTGTGTCAGTGTAAATTACCATCATTGATTATACTCGTGTGTACATTGTAGTAGTTTATTCTACAAGTCTGCAGGACTTCAGTCATGAGAGTTAAAATACTTAGCCTATAAAATGGGGAGATGTGGTAATGAACCCTGTTGCATGGCCTTTTCTGGAGAATGCAGAAATGTTTGCACTTGTGTGTATTCATTGAGAACATACTCTGAGGCCTAATTATACACTCACTTCAGATTTGCTAATGTGTGGTTTCAAAACATGGAACTGTAAAGTTAATTCCATCTCTTTGATTTTCCTCGGGATTGCTCAAGTTGCTAATTTTCATTTAGGTTGCTCCTTTCTATGAAAAAAAACCCCTAAAACTATTCAGAAGTTAAATAATCATTGCTGCTGATAATGGTAATTAAATTATTTTCTGATTGTAATGATTTATTACATTTTAAATTAATGAATTAATTGGCCACAGTCAAGTAGTTTAATAAACAGTGGCAACAATCAAGTTAGATATTGTGTAGTCTAAATATAATGATGCACTGGGAGACAGACCATAGAAAAAACATTTCGTTTTTTAATCTGCAGCTTCTTTGGACAGTGGGTACTCAAGGATTGTGTCTCATATGAGTGGGGGAGAATAAGAAGCAGTCATGCAGAGTAAAAGAAGGAAGGACAAAATGTGGCCCTCATGAAATTTATCCTTGATAGTAGTAATTTCAATGAGCATTATTTTCGTTTTTCCCTACCTATTTTCTCTCTTCATGCCCCTCTTCAGCCCTTCTATGAAGCAGAATATGCTATAACAAAATAATCTGAGCGGATTATGACTTGATAATAGTTTTCCTGGGTTTGTTGTATTGCTCCATGATTATTTAACAATATAAAGCTCAAACTCATTTCACCATGGTCTGAATGAGCTGGTTTTTTTCCCATAAGAATATCTTTTTATTCTGTGGGATGCCAGAAGAGTTTTTGTAGCAGCTGTCTGGTTAAAAGGCTGAAAGATGACATGACAATATGCAAGCAGGAGAGGGAAAGAAGTGCAGGTATATTGGGTTGCTGCAGGCTCTCTGTTAGATAAAATCCCAACACTCAAGCTCAATCCACAAACTGAAACTGGGCCCTGCATTTTCACATTCTGGTGTTTGTTGGAACATGAAGCAGCAACACTGGTGGCAAACAGATGGGTTTGGTATTGCAGAGAGGGCACCAAATTCAGGGCAGTTCTGTGTGATACAGATTCTGTGTGAGCACATCTTGTTCACTGACACTTCCTGTTACACGCTGCAAATATTTTTTATGTTCCTTGTGAAAACACTGCTGAAAGCAGACCCCTCCTTTGTCCACTTACAGGGAGAGCTTTATTTCCACAGTCTGTCAGCTGTTACTGGAATGCAGTATAGGCAGGTGTAAAACTTGGTCTGTGCCAACAGTACTCTGTCACTACTTCACTTTTCAGCCTTTTCATTTCAAGTAACTTTCAAAGATCTCACTGATACTAATGTTAAAAGTTCAGCATTTGTGACATTTTTTTAATATACATTGTTTTGAATAATTTATGAATTAAACCAGTGTTGCTTCTGAAATAATTGAAATATGTGAAATTGAACATTTTTGCTGTACATACATGGGCTACAGTGTTCTTTTTTTTTTTTTGATAAACCCTGGTCATAATACTGTATGCTAAATCCATTTAGTGCAGTGACTGTTAACAGCATTTTCTCTTGTTCATACATTCAGTAACTTGAGTCACTGCCTTTTCTGTGGTAAAGCAAATATTCCAATAGGAGCTGAAATTACCTGGAGGACAATGTGAGTTTTCAGAGAGAATGACTCAGAAAGCAGAATGCCTGAGAGCATGGGAGAAATGCTGATTTGACTGGTTAGAACCAAGGATTTTGTGAGCAAAGAAAGCCATGTATTTTGCTCTGTGGATTACTCAGAAAACATTGATTGAAAACTACAGTGCTGTGAAATGTATTTGAGGAAAGCTTTTAATTACATTTGGTATTTCTGAGCTTGGTACTCTTGAAGGCCATCTTGCAGGAAAGAGATGTTATTTGGGATTTAAGCAGGATGGGGGCCTGGGATAAATGCCTATAAACCAATTACCTCCTGCTTTAATGTTGTTAAGCAATTGGTGGAAGATATTTAGTGTCTAGAAGCTATCTGTAATTGTATTTTGGGTATTTTAATACAGTATTTACATGATTGCATGCAAGCAGGGGGGCAAATTGAGTAGATTGCAGGCTGTTGGTTAGATTTCACCGTGGTCTTTCATTATTTAAAGAGAAAATTGCAGTTAGCTTCATTTCCTCTGTATTATGAGCATGTATTTTTTATAGCTTGTGCAATGTCTGAAGGTGTCTTGATGTCTCTGCATACATTAAAACAAATAAATATCAGCATAATCCTTTTACTCCAAAACTAAGTATAGTTATTATCTTAAGGTTTAGATACACCACTGATCTTTATTTAAATGATTTTTAAAAATAATCATTGTGTGGTGACAGAAAGCAAAACTAATTTTACACTGGTTTGCCATGTGACACTAGTTAAAGGGTACCTCCAATGTACTAGTTTTTTTTTATCTTGAAGGCTACATTTGAGCCCCATCTGATTGCTAAGAGGTGTTGTTACCTGCTGAATGTTTCCCTAATGGGCTTTCATCCCAGCATGCAGGAAAAAATTGTAAATAACACTGAAAATTTTTAACTGCTAAATGAGACTAGTTAATTCTAATTCATCATCTTCGGTGGTGTCTGGTCACTTAATATTCTGGTAACATTTTTCTGAAGTGAAAATAGATTACAGTTTCATAGCCATGTTAAACTCTGCCTATCTGATGAGATGAAATTGTTTGAATACCAGATATTTTTGTGTTTTCCTATGGCCAGACCCTCTCTGTTGCCTATTTATTTAAACATGTGCAGTCAGACAAGTGTTGTGTCAGGGTAAGATTGTGTTGGTCACGGGGACTGTGAGCTTTGGTATTTAAAAGTTCTTAAAATGTTTAGGAATTTCTCATGTAGATGGAATCAAAGTTGTGCCAAGATTTTGCCCGAGGTATGGAGTTCACAGCATCAGTTAGGAAGTGTAAACATTTGCAGGTACCTTTCTTTCCTTTTTGGAAGCACACCCAGCTTACAGCCAAAGTAATGGTCAAAATAGAAAGTAATCTTGGAAGTCATATTTATTATTTTGGTTAGTGACATTAGCAACAAAATTTTCAGTTCAGCTGCTGTTTCTGTACCAAAATCTAACTATTCCTGCACATATTTTTCCATTTACATCATGGGAAAAAAAAGGTGCACAGTTTTTGTGTTGTGCACCATATTGAAATACAGCTGTTTAATGACACGGTGCATTTAGCATCTTTGCTGCTAAGTGCCATGTAAACTAAATAGAGTAAAAGCCTGAAAGTGTGCATTTTCTAAAACTGTCTTTATTTCAATTAAAATTTTAGGGCTATGACTTGCAGCATCTTGGGGAATGAGCCCTACCTAAAATCAGTGGAATCGAGGCATGTAGACTTGGGTTTGTTGCACCCTGCAACTGGCAGTTATGGATCTTCTTCCTGGACCTCTTATTTTGGCATACTCAGTTTTCATTTTGGTTTTACCTAATTCTTCAGCTCCTGTTGCAGAGGAAATGAGCTTTATTTCTGCAAGAAGCAAATATCTAATTTCAGTGCAAGTTAATTTCAAGCTTCCTTTGCAATTAAACAATTCATCTGCTAATCTTTCCTGCCAAACCCATATCAGTAAAGGCAAGGAGAAAATGTACTGAATATGTACAGAGTATTTTTTTCTTTAGGCTTATGGAGCAGAGCATCTCAGGGTGTCCCATGGCTGTGTGTGGAATGTGCTCAGAGAATAACAGGTTATCAGTATGTTTACAAGTAATTTTGGAATGGAGTCCTTTTGCTGCCTGCTCTCACATCCAAGGAACACCTGAGGACATGACTGAAGAGAGGCTAAAATGTTTTTGGCCCAACTTTTTCCAGAAGGCTCTCCAAATTAATTTGCAAGGCAACAATACAGATGTGATGTAAATATCAGTATTTCCAGTCTAATATCAGTATTATCAATACAGTTTTACATAGAATTTGAAACAGGAAGATTGGTTTTTGTACCTCGATGAGACTCCTTGTACTTAACATAAAGTTGATGTCAGCTCTGATGATTTATAATGTCAGAATCCTTATGGCTTCTGTCTGAAAGATCTGAAGAAAACAGAAGAGTATCCATGGTTTTTAACCTTAGCTGGCAGCAAAAAGACCTCAAAAGTACACATTCTCCAACAGAGGTTGTGCTACCAAGGACTTCCAGCTTAGATACAGTAGACATGTGCAGATCTGAAAATTAATTCCATATGTATTCAGCATACCTTGATGCAATTCACAGGAGGAGACTAACACTGCTGCCTTGCATTTTCTGTTTTTACACACAGTAAAACAGAAGAGGCTCTCCAAAAAATGCAGAGAGAACGAGACTTCCATCGCATGCATCATAACCGAGTGGTCCAGGAGAAAAACAGGCTGATTTCTGACATGAAAAGGTACAAAAGTTTAGTTGCTATACATGTAGCATTAAATATAATGTTTTGTAGTGTTGCCTGATAATGAGATAACACTATGAAATCTGAAGTGAGTCTAGCTGCATTTAGTTATGTCCTAATAAACAGCAGCTCCATGTGACCATCGTGCCACACAGATCAAAGAATTTCTAATGATTCAATATGCATTAATGAATACATTGGTTTTCTAATAGTTGGAAGCAAAAATGAGTTGGTTTTTTTTACCCAGATCTTTTGCCATAAATAGTGATTTCTGTTTAGAACCTTTGCCCATTTTAAGGATAACTGGTATCACACCGAGTTCAGAACCTTTGCATTCCTGATTCTCACAGTTAGCATTTTCTGTCAACTTGAGCTTCCAGTAAGAAACTTGCTATGTTGCTTTGATTGCAAATAATCCCAAACTAGTCCATTGCTACTGAGCTATAGTGATTCAATTTCTAAATAGGAGCTGAGTTTAGAATCTTCTCTTTGCACATGTTTTAAAATAACACTGGGGAGAGGCTTACATCTGTAGCTGCAGTTAATTCCCTGAGTTTTGTTGGTATTGCTATCAGTCAGTGCGTGCAATAGCAGCTCCACCCTTGGAATTCACACATGCTAATGCAAGAGAGCACTTCACACTGATTTGTCCTCTGTGACTCAGCATTTTGCAGGATGCAGTGGTTCTGAAGCTGTTGGTGTCATGTGTTTCTCATGAGATTACATGTCTGAATCTTAGTTTGTCTGAAGAATTGAAGTGCTTAAGTATTCACAGTGTAATGTGTAGTGAAGAAAGAAATTGGGGTCATATTATGGCTGTTTTGTCCAGATGAGGATCTTGTTTGGTAGTCAGATAACAGCTGTAGTTCTCTTTCTTCCAGTGAAATACAATCCATCTCTAAGAAAACAAATTAGCCAAAATTAATGTGCAGTATGTGTATGAAGGATTAACAAGAGAACAAAATTGGATGGATTGTTTTAAGATGTGATCGAACAAGCTGTGAATCCTCTTATTCATTCATCTGACTTTCTTTTTTTTTCCCTTTGTTGTGGCATTGCAGTTTGTTGGTTACATACTAAACAGCTTTGCTGTCTCCTCTGTGTTGACCTTTTGGTAATTTCACTCATTTGTTTGGGGAGGGGAAAAGTTATGCAGATATAAATCTCTGATTTACCTCATCTGTGAGGAGTCATTTTTCCTCTTGCTCACAGGCTGAAGGCACATTATGCATCCTATGAACCAGTGCTGAAGCAGCTGTCAGAAAAATACCAGAATTCACTGACACAGAAAATGTTAACCAGTTTGGAGAGAGACAAAGCAATGGGGCAGGTAAAAATGTGGTGGACACCACTTGCACAGCTGTAAGGAAGCTTCTGGTTTTTACTTTGGTAAATACACAGGTAAAGCAACTCACTTATACAGTATTCTGAAGCAGAATATTTTGTGAGTTTCATGATTTGGTGAAATACTAGCAGTGAAGGTATGTGAAACATGGTGCCACAGAGTAATAGGTGCCAGTGTATACTTGTATACATGAGTCAGCAGTGTGCAGCTGATGTGGTATTCACATAGATTCCCATGCTTCCATCTATGCCTTTGGAAGTAACTCATTTTAACTTCCTTTATTGCTGTTAATTGTTTTATTGTTTCCTGAATATACCAGTAGTGACCTGCTAGTTTAGAAAAAAATACATTAAGAGATTAGGGACAATTTTTCTGTCTTGAGTGGAATATTTGAACATTATTTTTACTTCTCTAATCTTACCTGATTACAGAATACAAGATATTCTGCCCCTTTGACAGGTAGCAGTATGAGCACAGGTAGGAGGGATAACAGGCAGAAAATTACCTTGCATGTATTTAAGAAAAGAAGTTGGAAAAAAAAAAACCCTACCCAAATGCATTTCAGCAGTAGCATCAATTGTATGTTGGTAAAATGAAAGGAACTTACCATACTCACACCCTCTTCTGATGGTATTCATCTCTCATTTACTCCTTTCCTCTGCCTCCAGTTTTTCTCTGGTCAACTCAGGGCTTACTTATAAAACAGTGAAGATTACATATTTGAGATTTCAATAAGGAAAATAAATTGCCCTATAGAAAAAGGAAGTTTATGCCCATATGGAGTTCTGCTGAATCAGGAGTACAAACCATGGAACAGTTCCAATGCTCTGAAATTTCAGGAGCGTATGTATATATATATATAGGACCTCTACAGTTATGAACTGTTTTCATTCCAGAGCAATGAGTTTTTTGAATTGCATAACACCATATTTTGTGACATTTTGTTGTGATGAAACTGTAAGTCATATTGTGCCATTAAATTTGAGATCAGTGCAGTGACAGCAGTTGCTGCAAGTCACTGGTGTAGTCAGAACTCTGGTATTTTGTATGTCTGCATTGTTTTAATAGAGTTGTAAAAGTGTTTTGAGAGATTCTGGGTGGCTTATGCTTTATTGCATTGTTGCTCTGGGTCTTTCCAAATCTTGAATTAGGAGTTATGTTCATAACTTAGAGACAATAATCAAGAGTAAAAAAATTATAGATGGAATTAATAAAGTGCACCAGCATGAATGCTGTGTTTTGTGAACAGACACTTCAAAAGCAATGTTTTCATACTGCTTCCTCTTGTTCTTTCCTCTCTTTAAAATTAGGTTACAGGTTTGCAGGCTGCATTAGAAAGTTTAGAGTCTGGATATACTAAGCAGATCCCTGAGACAAAAGGTAAAATATTCTTATCACCAGGCTCAGAATGGTTATGTATTTTTTTTTTATTTATTTTGTTGGTCTGATGTTTCTCAAAATATGGTGTAACAGTAAATAAAAAATACTTGCACTGTGTTTTATCAGCTGACCTGGTGTCCGAGCAGCAGTTTTATCATTTAAATATTTTATTCTGAAGTGTATTCACAAAGGAGAGTGAGACTACTGAAGGCAATATGGATTATGTGAATAACTTGGAAGGACTTTGTCTGAGAAATCTATTTTGTGACTGATTTGGTTACTGTATCTGCTGATATTCCCTTTTTTGTGCTGTGTGCATGTGGTTTTTCTCAGCTCACCTTTCAGAAAGCATACATTAGGGTCTGGAAACATTTTGAAAATACTAGTATTATGAAATTCAGACTCTCATTTTTACAGAAGATTGCTAAGATGATATAATACCTTCTGGAATAGTATCTGTATGGTACCACACTACTTCCCTGTGTAATTTTTACATTCTTTTTTGTAATTCCATCAGGAAAACCCTAGCACCTCTGCTTTCCTAAGTAAATGAAGCTCGTGCTATCACATTCTCTGAGCCCATCAATCCCACTAATAATTTGGAACCTATTTTTCAATTGCAGCTACATTTGATAGTAAATAAGATAAGTTTCAAAGAAACCAGGTTTCATAAATTCTCCTGAAAATAAGTAGGATGGTGCAAAAGGGAAGGGGTGAGCTCCATCCTCTGACAATAGAGTATTCACATGTGAAGAGTGTGTTGCACCTGCCTGAGTAGTGAGCAGGACAGTTTTCTTGGAATTAGAGAACCCTACAAATATGATACTTCCAGGTGAACAATTTTTTTCAATTATGTCCACTTCAATACCTGTTTTGGAGGTTTTTTTTGTTGGGTTGTTTTTTTTTCCCTGTGTTAAAGCCTAAACCTCCTTTGGCACTGGTAATATACCCCAGATAAAAAAGAGTTACCCCAGCCTTTGACAATCAAGCCTCATTAGTTCCCCTGTTCATGGAATTACTGCCATTGTGTAAAGTTCCTCTAGAAAACACAAGGCTGAGAAAAAGAATAGTAGCCACATACTTTTCTTTTGGGGGTTTTTTTTGGTGTGTTTGTAGTTGATGAAGAGGCTAGGAAGCAATGCTTTCCTTTCCTATTAAGATACCCTGTGGCTTGAGGATATATAGAGTAGGATCTTCCCCATGCTTGTGTTTTACAGTGTGGATGCCCCATTTTTGTTTCCTTTTCATATTAAACATACTTTCATTTTTTGTTTGATTCTAAAAGCCATTCCCTGGCTGTTCAGTCTTGTTTATTCTCCAGAAATCTTGAGAGCACTTTGTAATACCAAGAAGTGACAAGCAAGGGAGCCATTTGATAAAAAATTATATAAAAACTCCTTGTCAGTCTCCAACACAAATTAAGCTCATCAGCCACCCACATGCTTCCACAAGTCTTAATTTGCTTCATACCTTGAGTATCATAAATTAATCAGTATTTCAATTCATTTTGTTTCAGTGCTTTGTGCTTTAATACTGCATAATTTTTATTGCCCTCTGTAGGTCTTACTCATGTCTCAGTGGGTAATATTGTCTCTTTAAAACACTTTCTGCTGCCTCTTGGAAAGTGATCATATTCTCTTCTCTTGATTTCTTACTTGTAAGAGAGTATAAATATAACCCTGAGAAACATTGATTTCTCATGGATACTGGAGAAATGTTTGCTTACTTTTTCTCAAAATTCAGATTACTGTTGGAATGGAAAATCTGGGTTGTTAGGATTTGGAAATCTGGGCTGTATGGATACTTCCAGCTGTACTTTTCAATCTTCTGGGCTGACTTCTGTGCATTGGGATGCCTGAGTTAGAGGACAATGCACACGCAGAGTGGCAAGTGATCCTTGGCCAAGCTGAGCTGTCCCTCCTGGCAGGTGTGTGCTTTCACTGCAGTGCAGAGCCTGAAGGAAGGAGCAAGGCTCTGCCCAGCAGCAGGGAATTGCCCTTCACTGCTCCTGAAGCTGCATTTGTCCCACAGCCTGGCTCGACCCTGGAACACCTGGAGTGCTGGCTTGGCTAAGAGGGCACTGAGGGTGGCTTTTAATTAGTTGTAGATTTGCTGGACTGTGAGGTTCTGCACATCCACTCCAAGAAAGCAGGAGAGGAACTTTTTACAAGGGCATATAGTGGCAGGACAAGGGGGAATGGCTTCATGCTGAGAGATAATAGGTTTAAATTAGATGTTAGGAAGAAATTGTTCCCTGTGAGGGTGGGGAGGCCATGGCACAGGGTGCCCAGAGAAGCTGTGGCTGCTCCATCCCTGGAAGTGTTCCAGGCCAGGCTGGACAGGGCTTGGAGGAAGCTGGGATAGTAGAAGGTGTCGCTGCCCACAGCAGAGGGGTGGAATGGGATGAGCTTTAAGGCACCTTGCAACCCAAACCATTCAGTGATTGTGAGTTTGGTTTTAGTTTGGAGCTGGTTTTTTTTCCTCTCTGAGTCATATAGTGCACAATAAAGAACAAAGGGGAATTTCTTAGTATTCACAGTGAGTTTGCATTGTAAATTTGTATCTGGCAGCTAGGAAAAAAAAATTAATAGTACTTAATGTTAATTTTAGGACAACTATTCTGGACTTTATTACTCCAGTGTTTGATGTAGGAGCTTTCATCCTGCTGCATTTCAAGCAATTGAAGATAGCATCCACAATACAGAGCATGTAATTTATTTACTAGCAGTTTTTTGCTGTCTCACTGTCAGGCTGCTGTTCAGCTTTGTACAGAAATCCTTCAAGAGAAGAATATCTACTAATTTTTAAGACACCTAAAGAAACCTAATTCTTACCTTGCTTGTTTTAAATTGATATGAAGGACGTGTAGTAATTCAAGAGGAACTAGTCAGAAATTGTTAGAACTTTGTCATCCTGTGGGCTGGTTCTCTCTCTCTGATGCCCACTCAAAAATCAGCTCTGAAAAAAAAATTTTGAGTACTTTGAGTTCAGATTACTTTTTAAAAAGCAATGGATTTTTTTTAAAAGGAGATTTGCATTAAAAACTGGTTGTGTTTTAAATCTGGTCCTTCCTGATATGGTAGCAAGATGATATGTAGAGAAATCTAATTATGAAAGAGAGAGAGCTGATATTTTATTTAGGGTGTTGGTGTATATTAACAGTGCTTGCACCCTTCCTTATGGATCAAAACACAGTGTGAAGTGGTGCTCTGAAAAAAGACCCCTTTTGCCTGCAGGAATTTAGCAGTGTTGATTGTGCTTGCTTATAAACCTAAGTGAACATTGCTGTAGCAGCTGGTTCTAAACATGTTATAAAGCTGCTCCTTGCTCAGTACTCTTCTTGTATTTTCTAAAAACAACATCTGCTTATTTATTACCCAATTATATTCAAAAGTTGAACTCAATGAGTTCCTTTGCTCATGGTTGAATTAACTCATTGCTAAGACTGTTAAATGTGCTTTTACTTTCCTTGATCTGATGCAATTGCAGTTAGAAGGTCATGCAAAAAGAAATTTACAATGAGCCTGGTTGTGCCCATTCCATGTGCAATGGAATCAGAATAGAAAATCTTTAAACCAAAGCTGTTGACATCTAAGTGCAACAGTTCTTTGGAACTCATTCTTTATTTTTTTCATAGTTACTGACTTTTAAAGCTCTGGAACTGTTATAACACTGTTGCTTTATATGTATGTGTATCTCAAAAGAAACAACAAACCAAATAATCTGTGAGCAACGTGCTAGTGGATAGCAGTTACTACATGAGTAGATGTTAGACATAAAACCAATTTTGCTGTTTATTGATCCTCAGAGAAAGTTATTCAGGATATCTGTGACAGTAGCTTCAGCTTTTAAAACAGTGAGAATATATAAATACTAAAGTTTTATTAACCCTGGCATAGTTTTTCCCACCAGTTCCAGTACTCTGGTTGGGTATACAGGAAGGTTTTGTGTTGTTTGATCTGCTTTTTTTGCCTCAAGAGTGGAGGGAGTGTTTGGGGTTTTTTCCCTGCTTGAAGTCATCAGATTTGCATTTTGGTGTAAAGGTCTTAATTAAACCATTTTACAAGAGCAGTCATTTAGAAGTGCATAATGTGTGGTACTCTTGTTTCAGTGGATTTTAGCTGTATAATGTGTTCTTTCAATCAGAGATTTTTTTCAAAGAAGTGGAGGGATATAAGTACCCAAATCCTGCTAGAAATCAGTTTTATATTCTTTCTCATGTAAACCCATGTACATCCAACAGAGCACTGCAACAAGATACAGGATCCCAAAGGGCTGTGTTTGGATTTGTGTGAGTTGCCAATGCAAAGGCTGTCAGAGAAAGCAGTGTCCTTTCTGCCAGCTCATGGCAGATGCCTCGTGCTGTAGTCCATGTGTGCTGTACTCTTCATCCTATCCTTTTCAACCTTTGATGATTTAAAGCTGTGTTACCTGCTTAGGATTTCTTTGCTGAGTTACCTATTCATCAGTAGGTCCTTCCTTGAAAGTGGGTTGGCAGAAAGTGCAGGGAAACAGAAGGAATTATGATCTGTAAATCAGAATATTGCATTGGTGGTGGATACTGGATAGGATGCAGTGAGCTGATGTTTCCTGTGGCTCTGAAAGGATTAATCCATTTTCCTGTGACTCTCTCTGGTACTGCAAGGTTATAGCACTTTTTGGGGCCAAGTCTAGGGATACCCTTTAGGTAAGATGATATTATCTGTGGAGCAGAGATCCTGGAATACTTTGTATGGATGGCACAGTAACATGAGTATCTTTTTATTTAAAGTGGTGTTTCTTTGAGAATTTCACATGCCTGGCTAATATTAAGTAAGGAAATAGCTTCCAGAAGAGTAAACACAAAGCATTCTGATGATATTTTTGTTCTTTCATAGTAGGCCATGATTGTACAAGGAAGAAAGGATTTGAAGGTCCCACCCAGAAAGCTCTTCGGGAAGCCAGGCAGCAAAAGTTCTTTGTTGTTGCAAGCTCTTCCTGTGATGCAGATGAAGATGCAGAGAAGAAGATGGGCAGGAGAGATCTAAAGGTACTGTGTTCTTTCCAGCTGTACAGTGTCAATCCTCTTTATACTAAGCTGTGCTGAAAGACACCTGTCCAATGAGATTAAAAGAAGTCCTTCTTAGTTAAAGTAAATAGAATGGGTAGGTAACAAGTTTTTTATTTTTAATACAAGTTTCTATCACACATAAATTTTCAGGGAATTACAGGAATGCTGATTAATTGAAGCTAGCAGTTTACTTTTTGAAAATCCAATATAATCACCTTGCAGAGGAGGAGCACTGGCTGTAATTGCTTCTTGCTCTGTTGTGTTTCTTTTGTAACTTGAGAAACCCTGATGTGTTCCGTAATGGCTGCAGACTTTTCCAGCATTTCAGACTGTTTTAGCTGGGACTAAAAGGGACAACATCTGTAAGACTAAGGGCAAAAATCAAGTAATTTCCTAATAGTCTGAGCTTCTAAACCTGAGTATGCCTGAAGTGGGTTACTGCTTCAGTTTGGAAGTTGTGCAAAATCAGAATTAATTCCTGATTGAGTATTTTTTTTCCTTTTTTTTTGGTAAAGAATGTTTGTTTCATTCTGATTGTTTTATTTATTGACGTTGCATTTTGGGACTACATAACAATGCTTTTTTTTTTTTCCAAATTAGGGTAAACGTTGTAGTATCTGGAATTTCAGGAGCTCCCAAACCTGTTACACTGCTCTGTTTTTGTTTGAGAGCTATAGTTAAGAATTTAAACTGTGTTTTTTGAGAAGGAAAAAAGCTTTAGTTGATGGTGATATAGTCAGAAGCAACTTCAGTCTTTCCCTGTCTCCACAAGAATATGTCCATAGTAATTAATTTTTGTAGGTTTCTGTTTGCAAGAGCATTTCATCTGTTTCACTTTGGCAGTGCACCTCTCCACAGACCAATATTTTAGTTGTGTTTTCATTCTTTTTTTATGTTCCTGAGCCCTCAAATAAAAAAATCTGTATCTGTCTGTATCTCTTCTGCTGCTTACTGAAATGTTTCTCACCATGTATAGCAAATATTTCTCCATACTGTCCCCACACCTGCAAAAATAGAAACAGCTTCAAATTTTTAGTAAATTATAAATGTCTGATTGCCTGATCTGCTTTAGTTAATTTGCAGTATATAGCACATTATCTGAACTATATATACACAAGGTAAAAACTTGGAAACAATAAATACAGAGCTGTGGTGTAAAACATACAGAAGAAATGCAGACTGAAACTGTCCACTGAGTATCTGGTGTTCTGCTGTCACATCAGCATGGTGTGGCTTTTGTTGTGAATAACATCATTCTGTAACTAGGCTTTCCAACTTGTGTGTTCAAACTTGTAATTCAGTACCTTAACTGAAAGGATTTAGAGAATTTACAGAGAGAGCAGAAGTAAGAAAGAGAGGGGGAGCTGCTGGGGAGGAGAGAGGACTTAGGAAAGGAAACAGGAAAAAAGGCATTCTTCTGAATGAGCTGTGAAACCACCTGACTCATTCTGCTTTTTAGCCCCCAAAACCAAGCTCAGAGATCACAGCCTAATTCCACAGTGAGACATTAAACTGCACTTCTGAAAATACAAATCTGAATATTAAAAAAATTCCTAATGTGTCCGCAAAATTGTTTAGCAGTTGTGCTTTACAAAGTGGTTGCATGTAGTGGCAACAAATGTAAGTGACCTTCATTGTCTGAACATCACATGAATTATTTCTGTTCCTCTGGTGTAAAAGCTCACTTGTACAGACATCAGTCCAGGCTGGGTTCCAGCAGAAATCTGCCCAACCTCAGCCTCCCTGCTGACAGAGGTTGCACTTTGCCTACTGCATGTAAGAGCAGGTAAGATCAACTAATCCATGATTATACAACAACTAGTTTTAATCAGTATCAAACCTGTCAGGACTAGATTGAACTGGAAATCCAATTACAAAGAGGCCTGTGACCCATTAACATTTTCTCATGGTGTGTGACACTCCAATGAAACAGTGTCTCATATTCTGGAGGAAATGCTCTGTTTATTAATTCATAAACTGTTTGGAGTAAAGACTTAGCTTTTTATTTCATTTCATTGTATTCAAACAGAAACAATTAAGATTTTACTTTCCACTCCCAGAAGTGCTGTTTGAATATACAAGACAAACAACCCTGAACACTGTGAGCAGTGCCAGAGCTCTTAGGGTATGTTACAGATTTGTTACCATGAAAACGAAATGCTAATGTTGAATTTCATTTTCCTTAAGGTGATGTTGACATATGCAAAGGCTTTGTTTAAATATTGGAAAAAAAGATTCAAACACCAAAATCCATAACTTACTACAGAATAGTTAATTTAAAATATAAATACCACAGTCAGCACCTGAGCCTTTCCCTCCAGATTTTAGGAGTCTGAGCATTTACTTCATATTTCAATCACATTTCACTAATTTGAAAGGGATCTAGTTTTATCCATTAATAACTTTAGCTGAACTACCTTAAAATGGAAAACAAACAAGCAAAAATAAAAAAAACCAATTAGTATTAACTTTGGCCTCATTTAATCTACTTTTTTTGTGTAAGTATATCAAGCAGTAGAACATATATTACTTTTTTAAGCCACATCCCTGAACCCCAAGCTAAGGTTAACTGCTGAATTGTAGACTGCAAACACTCTTGGAAGAATAACCCTTTAAAAATAGTAATTTTTAAGAATTATTATTTACCCCTTTCAAACACAATTACCATTCTGAACATTTCAACTTGCAGTCGTGTATCAATTACAGCTAACAATTTCATGTGTTTTATCAATATCCAAAAGGACCAAGCAGATCATTGAAAATTAAAACTTAGTATAGTTTCCAAATTTTTACATAACTCTTCCCAACTCCTGCATTATAAACTTTACATTATGAAACAGACCTTGGGGGGAAAAAAAGAGGAATAATAATTGGAAATAGACTTTCGTGGAACTTAGATTTTTTTTGCTGTCACACAAGAAAAAGCTCTTCCTGAAAACCATGGACATTTTTCAAGAGAAATGAGGTTTGCACCAATAACATTGTAACTGAGGTACCCAGCACTACTCATGTCTTGTGTAATGCATTCTACTTCTAGTTAGTGCCTCTCCTTCCTTGAAAGAAGTGGAGATTTTGGCAGAAGCTTAGCATTTCAAAGAGAACATTCCAAATTGGAATTGCACAGTCAGAGATGTCGTACAGAATTCCCTTCAGGGGCTGTAAGCACCGAACATCTGTTAGTGAACAAACAAGCACAACTAAACCATTCTCCTTCTCTTCCCCCCAGAACTCCCAAATGGTTTCCAGGAGAAATGTTAAGGTCTTGACACTTTAATTAAAGGGAAAACAAAATGTTGGTCCTGAGTTAATGAAATTGCTCAATTATGGTCTCAAAGGCCAACGATGCTGACACAACCAGCAGCTGTGCAAGCACCATCCCACCTCCTACTGTGGGTGCTCTGTAGGGAGCCTCTGATGCCTCTGCAAAGTTCTCTCTTGACTCAGGAAAAGTCACATCCTATCCTACAGCCCAGCATGAATGAGGGAAAGCACTGCAGGAACTCTGAGGGATAAAGGAAACCCTTGCGCACAACACAATTCCTAACTCTCTCCATTCATCTGTCCTGAGGAAGACAGCAACAGCTATTTGTAAAAGCAAAGAAAACCAAACATTTTAAACTCTTTGTGTCATGTTTTTTATGTCTGTTACATCTTCTCTGCAAAGAGAACTCAATGGTTTTTTTTTTCAATCAAAGACAGGTTTAGTACATCCATCTTTCAGGAGATCAAAGCATTTGCATACAAAGCCCAGTAATTTTATTATCAGCAGTTTTTGCAAGTGACTATAACAAGAGTGAGATTCACAGTCTCACTGAAGACAGCCTATTATTCTAAACTCTGTCATTATTGACACTCAAATACAGAAAGAAATATAAGAATATGCAAAGCCTGTGTACAATTAGAATTAGAATCAAATGCATCTTACTTCCAACAACTTTCTGTATTGGTTCTCCATTTGGGGGACCTGTTACTTTATTATTCTTGACTCAAAATAAGCCTTGTCCTTCAGCACAAAGAAAACCCTTTGGATGCTCTGTGAGGTAGTTTTATCAACTTTACCAATGGCTTAAAGAATCAGTTTTACTACTAAAAATGGAAGGCACTGGATGTCTTGATTTAACAAAGCTGCAAAGGTGGATGGAAAATTCTATAATAAGTTGTCTTTATAATTTGGTCTTGCAACTATATGAATATTTCCTGTTTAGCTTTATTTCTAGCTAACATTCTGAAGCATTTTCTCCCACATCTTTAAACGCATATGAGCAAATCCTAAAACTAAAGCCATCATCACATTATTTATTACATTACAAAATACAATAGACAATTCTTTTCAAAAGCATGATTTTCACCTAAAAAGCAGCTATCTTTTTACCACTTTCAAGTCCATAGCAAAAGTATTTTAAAAAAATAGAGAATTGCCTAACAAAACATGTAATTCTTTTTAATTAAATTCCATCAAAACCATCGAAAGGACACATTTTAGATTACACCCAGTTAATCTTGGATCATACTCTTAATATTTGAGTCACAGAACATTAATTCTGTAAGTAGAAGGAAAGAGGCCTCATATTCTAAGGATATACATTTTCTTTGCTGCTTAACACCCACTGTACTCTGAATGACTTTTATTGAATTCCTACTTTATTACTACTTGTTCTAGTAAACTGTTTTGTAATTTGGGATTTGCTTTTGGTTTTCTTTCTGTTTCTTAAACAGAATTCTTTTTTATTTTAAGGATGCATCCTTAAAATATCTCCCCTTAGGGCTCTTCTCTGTAGACTACCCAATTTCACTTTTCACCCTTTCTTTGACAGTTTCATAGACTTCAAATAATTCTTACTGCTCTGGTGTAGATGCTTCCCTTGTCTCCTCAAGAGCTGTGATCAGACTGCACTCAAAACTGCAGCCAAAGCCACATGCCATGTGAAATCAGCAAGAGGAATATTCCACATGCTCCAGGCAATATTCCTGCTTTACACTGCAGCACAGTGTTCACCTATTCCACAATATTATGTGGCTTTCAACTTATGTTAAGCCTGTTTTATACAATATACCCTGGAGACTAATTAAAAGCCAACTCTTTCTAATCTTCTTGATCTCTGTTTGTAAATTGGATCCTTTTTTAAAGGCAGAGTTTTGTACCTCTTCTTACATTGTCTGTTATTTCTTAGATCAGTTCTCCAGCAGGTCAGGTTTGGAATTCCACTCCTGTCCTCAGCTGCATTTGCTGTTCTAGCCCCACTAAACCCAGGCCACTTGGTCTGCAAATTCTGTCAGCTTATTTTCTGTTCCATTTTCCAGATCATTAAGGACAACACATCCCTGCAAAAAATAATAATAATAAAAAAAAACTTCTTCAGTATATCTGCATGTTCCTAATCTATTTTCCATTAATTAAAAAAAAAAATTATGTCAGGCCAAATTTCCACAGTTGTTCATAAATCTGTGAGACAGTATCCAAAGCCTTTTTAAAACCTAAGTGCACTTGTATGTTATCCATGATACCTCTTATCCTTCCATAATAAGACTGGATTTAAACAATTTTTTTCCTTGCAAACCCATTTTCCCAGATAATTATTTCCCTAGTTTCTTGCAGATATTGAGTAAAATTTCAGTTACACTGCCAACTTCCTTAGGAATGGAAGTTATACTGTCTAGTCTATGATTTCTTAGCTTTTACTTTTTATCTTATTTGAAACACGGACATTTTATTTTCTTTTCCTTTCTCTGGGCTGCAGTCTTATATTTGAGTAACTTGTATTAATTTTCTTAGCCTCGTGTCTGCAGTTTTATTATCCCAGGGAAGGGCTGTAGAAATAAGCATTCCCTGTATTATCTGTCAGTCACCTACTCTCTTCTGAATATCAAATCAGTGCTTCCTCAGCCACATTATTACAAACACAAAGTGGTTGTCTGTTTCATTTATGACCCTTCCTAACTACTTTGGGACTATCTTTCCAATTGTCCCCAATACACCTGTGCTAATTTATATTCCAACTCAGTAACCTGATTAAGTAATCACTTGGTTTCATCTCCCCTTCTACTTGAGAGCAAGGGAATAGCAGTTCTTGTAAATTTTGTAGTTTTTTTTCCATAGAACTGAGAAGAAACTTCACTGTAATACATGTACCCATGTGATATTTTAACCCAAAGTCTTATTAATTTCAAAAGCCATATCTGTATGATCACTGGATTTTACTTCTCTATTTTTAATATATACAACGGTCAAAATTGCAAAAATCTGTTCCATGGAAACAGATAATTCCTCAAAACCCAGAAATGTCCAACACACCTTTAGATAAAGTTTTATACCAAGTAAAGCTTCAGAAAATTAAACTGGGTTGTAATATATGTAGAAATATAATTTAGTGAACATAAAGAAGCTGTAATTGTCCTGCTAAGAACTTATAAAAGCAATCAAACATAGATTGTACTCTGAAAGGAACCTGAAAGAATAAAAATAGGAAAGTTTTCAAGAGCATAATGAAATTCACATTATCAAAGGTTCTCTACAATTTTAATGACCTGTGAGTGCATTTTAATTAATTTAAATGTTTAAAGTAGTACTCTATACACATTCCTAATCTAAGACTACTTATGCTATTGATACTGGCTTATTAAGGGCCAGATATGTAAATAGTTTTGATTAATTGTCTGTTATTACAATTTAATTCAGTCTCATAACAAAGATTGTAAAATCAGCATAATGCATTCTCTTAGAAAAAAAAATCCAGTTGCTTTTCACCCACTGTTTCAGTGATAAACTTCACATCAAAGGGACTCTGTGTTTTGAATGACATGTGAGCTTTTACAGGATATTGCAATAACACAATATATGTCTGTCCTTGAAGCAAATGTTCTAGCTCAGCTATGACTCATATTTGCATCTACTTAAAAGCACAGGCATTATGTTAGATCACTATTTAGCTAGCAGACATAGAATAGATGTTAAATCATTTCCATCACCATAGTTCATTGCTATGTAACAGTACAGGTAATACAAACATTTATAATTTTGTCTCAAGGATACAATCTCATGACAATATAGTAGCTTTTTACTGAATGGGATATAATCCTAGTGCCTGAACTTATTAATTGGATAACGTGTTCACTCTAAACTTTTGTAAGCTTTAAAAGTTCATTTACATTTACTGAAACAGGCTTGACAATACTAGACAGGGAATTTTACCTAGATTTTCCACATTCTTTTTCTCTATTTTGTTGTACATGCATATGCAAATACAGGATCTCAATTGCATTTATTTCTTCTATGTGATCCTCACATGGAACTGACCAAATTCATGCTCAATCAGTACTGTGTGAAGCTGCCTATAAGAAAAGGAATCAGTTACCTGAGAGAAGTCTGTAAAAGAAGGAGCCAAATTCTAGATGGGAGGGGGTTGAGGAGATGCCTTAATCTTGGGCTGAAGTTCTTTTGTAAAGCTATAATGAAGATATATTTGATGTATCAGACTTTGCTTTTTTCCATGTAATTCATGGAAATGCATTGGGGGGATGTAGTATTTTAACACAACTGTGAGAAGAGGCACCAGTGTTGAAGTAAGCAGGTGCTGAAGTAGTTTGACCAGAGAGAAATGAAAGAGATGAGAAACCTTGCCCCGGGAATAGAAGAAAATCTCTGTTTCCCAGAGATGGATGAAGAGAACTTTTGCTTTTATGCTAGAACAGTTCATCCTTAAAATAGTACTCCATAATTTGACATGGCCCATGAAAGCAGCTGTGGGAAAGCTGTGAGGTGTGGGAGGGACTTTCACACTGCAAACAGATTTGCCTTTCCTGGGATACAGATTTGCTGTGACCTTGAAGCCATAAGAGGACTGTTTCTTGTGGAAAAGTCCCCATGGCATGGCAAGAGAGACTTCTCCTTAAGGGAACTGAAGAAAGCTCACTATTTTAGAGGTGGTAAACTGACTAAAAGTTGCAGGTTTTGTCTCTTCACGTTGTCAATTGGAAAGAAGAGAGGGTGTGGGGGAGAAGTGTTCTGAAGGTTTATTCTCATTTCTTATTAGTTTTTTCTTTTAATTTTGATAATAAAGTTTTCTTTTTACCCTTTAAAGTTTGAGCTGCTTTGCTTTCCTAATCCTTATCTCCCAGCAGAAAATGAGTAAATAACTCTGGTGGGTGCACTGGCACTTGGCCAGCACTAGACCTACTACATTAATTGGTGCATTGGACGGGAAACTCAGATTGGTGAACCAAAACTACTACAATTAATTGGTATTTCTCCCTGGTTTAATCAAAACCACTACACTCTGACTCCTACTTCCTTTGTGGTATAAAGAGAATTTAAATGACTCATAATCTCAGTAAGTATAGATCAATTTTACTCTTCCCAATAAAACATTTAAATGACTTATGGAACACTTTTCAGTAAATGTTCATGTTCATTCACACTGAATCATTGTAAGAAAGAATCTAAGTTACATAACACAGAGCAGAACTTAAAAGATCTTCTGATAAAGGTCAGATGAGATGAGGCACCACAAAAGCTTGATTCAAAGTATCACAGAAATTCACCTAAGGAAGGGAAGGGTCTCCTTTATACCTCATCCTTTTGATGGGAACAAATGCTTAAGACACCTAAACACTTGAATAAGAATACACTGTTTGAATGCAATACATTGGAGTAGAACTGTAGCTCAATAAATGTGCACTACAGGACAGACTTCTGTCTCTTCTGTTTCAAACACAGTTTTGACTTACCTCTTTGCACTCTACACATTCATCATTCCCTCTGCTATTTATTTCTAGCATCCTAAGCAGTAATTCACATGCACTATCCAAGATGGAATCCTTTATTAAGGGAAAAATAATAGATCCAGGAAATGTGAAGTGAAAAAGAACTATTGTTCCATTTGGAAGAGATGCTAATCTCACACCCAACGTTTTAGATTATTGCTTAACCATGGAAAATTCTAGTACATTCAAACATGCTCATATTTTCTGATGCCTTATTTCTGGAATTAACCCAGTTTTCCAACCTATTGATTAAATAAAGACATCAGGACCTCTGGTGGGACTCCTTTGGGAAACATAAGATCTGTAGAAACACAGATGCTTGCCAGAACTAGTCAACTAACTGTGCTCATGAATTTCAAAGAGCAAGAGCCAGACAGGCACACTACCTGTGCAGAGTTTGTATTTTGGGGGTGAAGCATAAAGCTGCTGAAGTTTTCCATAAAAATCCTGATGACTTCAGTAGAGACAGAAACACAAAATTGACTCCTTCTTAGATGATGAAATTTTATCTGTTCACAAGTCAGAATGAAAGGAGGAGGTGCCTCTAAGAGTCTAGCATGGAAGTTTTTCACCACTGCACCAAAAACAGGGAAAGTGGAGATGGACTGACTGGCATGTGCCTCACTCACTGTAGAAAGCAAACCTTCCTCATGTTTCTGTAGCACCTGCAAAGAAATTGTTTTCTTGAAGCAGTACAGCAGAAACTGAGATTTGCTGTCATGTAAATCTCTCAAGAGTTCATTCTCACAAAAAACAAGAAAAAATCACTATGCAAAATCACAGTTCATAGTATTTTAAAAATTTTAATCATTAAAAAAATTTAGTATACCAGTGGCACTTGTTAATATGAAAATGTCTACACTATATTTCCATACTTCTGGTGTGTAATAACTATTTTTTTTAAATTCTGTTTAGATTACTTAACTCTTGTAGATAATTTAGGAGCAATGCATATAGTTGTGACATGTCTCAGTCTGGAAAGGATATTAGCAATAGCAGAGGAATTCACAGGCCTCCTTCACACTTGGTGTAGAAATTGTTCTATGCTACAGATGTACATGCCCTGGCTTGAACCCAGCAGATAAATAATCAAAGAGCAGCACACAGTCATGGTAATGTAATTCTTAAGAATACCTCAGTTGTATGTTCTGATATAGATCACAGAGTTGGTTAATGTGAAGATACTGTCCTTGGTTTTTCAATATTGCAAATGAGAAAAATAGTAATAATGATAGAGATGAAGTAGGAGATTACTTTTAAAAAATATCCTTTGAGAGAGGAATCCTCATTTTGAATATATTTTACCTGGATTTTTTGATGTACAGTCAGTTGTTGAGTGGTTAGTTTTGTCCAAGCAATAGTAATTGGAAAGAGATGTTCTCTTGAGTTCCAGGCTGGAAGGCTTTGGCAGCTGTTTATTGTACTGCTCCTGTTCTGTTGTTGGCTAAACTTCCCTTGCTCTGATCCTGTCCCTCCAAACTCATAGTTCATGGCCAATTCCTGCCACCAAAGCTGTGTGCAGGCTTGTTTTGATCTCAGAAATCCACCCAGGCTAAAAGAAATTGGGAAATAACAATGTAGAAAAGCTGACAGGGCTTTGTTGGCATAATTGCTTATTTACAGAGTTTTGTTCTATTTTAATGGAAGACAGCCTATTATGTACTAATTAAGTGTTTTATTACACAGTTTATAAAAAGAGTGGGAGGGGGAAGGCTGACAATATTTGGACACATTTAAGGATAATTGTATTGGATAAGTTGTATTTGATAGCTCCTGCATTGTTTTTAAAAACACAACTACACAAGCTAATATACTTTACATATATTGTTAGCCTTGGTGCTAAGTTAAGTGATTTTTGGTCTGGGAGTCATAGCAAGGAGCTCTTTACAGTCTGTGTAGTTTATTTCCATTTTTGTCTAGATACACACTGAGTAAGCTTCTAGCCACCATCTGGTAATGTGTGTGAGTGGAGAGCTTCAGTGGCAGTAAAAGAGTCTGGCTGTGCCAAGGCTGTGACTGGGAGCTTAGTCACAACATGCCAACACCTGTGCAGGGGACTGTTCTTACCAGCTACTCTGCAAGGCTCCAGACTGCCTCACATTTTATACCTTCTGAAGTGGTGCTTTTCTGTCTCTTTGTATTAAAAAGTCTGGGTTTTTAATAATTTATGAACATCAGGAAAAATTCTAAATCAGAGATTTGGAGGCGTCAGTGTTGTTCCTCACATTACAAATCCTGAGTTTAGTACTTTTAAAGATCTTTTTACTAATAGAATTAATTCATTGTGAATTTCCTGTCAGATGTAAGTAGCTGTAACAAAGCTAATGAGAGGAAACAAGGAAAGGGTAACCTTTTAGCCCCTCTTTGCAGCCAAGTGTATTTGAGCATCACTTTAGTATGTCACTGCATTGTTCCAGTCATGGCACACCTGATTTGATTTTATTAGTGCTCTCTTTTTGGTGAGTCTGTATCAACTCTAATTTGGCTATTATTTTTAGCCCCACAAGTTTCTGCCTGTGAGAGGTTGATGTACTTGTAGTCTGCGTTGTCTTCTCATGGCTGCACATCCAATCATTGGATGCCATTTACCAAAGGGTTTTAATCTTTCAGGATTTTTTTCCTGAAAATAGTGTCCATGCATTTAGCAGTTATTAGTATTTAAAGCTTTGCAAAGGTGTCCAGGTTCCCTGCCATGAAAGTTAGGAATAGGTCATGGAATCATTGAGGGGATTGAGTTGGAAGGTACATTAGATGCCTAAATGCTTCTGAGAACTTAAGACTTTTATGCAAAGACTGGGCAGATTATACTGTCTAATAAATTTTCTAAGTGTAAATAGCCAGCTTCTGTTTAGAGTCAGCTATCATTATATAGTGTTGCACTGTAAATTAATTTTCTCTGGTAATTAGTATCATGATAATCAGATTATTAAACAGATCTAATGTTGCCAATGACAAAGTTCCAATTTCCTGCCACTATTTTCTTTTATCCCTTCTTCTTCCATTCTTTGCAGAAAAGAATCCATTTTCCTGGTGGTACTTGTTTTCTCCTGGAATGATGGGGTGGGCAGGATGACTGTGGGTTCAAATCCATGCTCTTCAGTGCCAGGGTCTGCATTATCATGTGTGAGGCACAGGATCTGCTGGCTCTTAGAGCAGTATGTTCCAGGAAATCTTTTCCCATTCACTCCAGAGTAGATGACAATTTTAGGGAGGAATTTCAAGTTTGTGATGATTCTTACAGAATCCTCACAGCTTTTCTACATCTGAGACAGAATGCTGCTGGAATTGTAGAGGAGTTCAGTAAGTGTAGGTTTATTGAACAATGGTCAGAATTTGCCTCTACAGAGGGCTTTCATACTGTGCATTTCTTCTGCAGTTATCCTCTGAACTTTGTGTAGAAGGGTTTTCTCCAGTCCTGCTCGGGTAATAGAGTAAGGCTGTGTTTTGGGGGAGTTTGGGTTTGAGAAAGCTGTAATTCTACTGTTGTGATAAAGACTTACTGCTCCATGAATCACTGCATTTTACCTTTCTGCTGAAGTGTGCATGCAAGCTGCAAGTACATATATATATATGTAGTAGATGTCAGTGCAAAAAAAGATGGCTGTATATCTACACCTTCCATGCAGTAGTTTTTCTATAGAAATTTGAACTGCTGCTCTCACTTGTTACTTTGAAGTTTGCTCTTTGGGGTTGTTTCTTCCCCCCAGCCCTCTGAGGAAATATCCAAGTAAATCTGTGCTGTTTCATCCCCATGTCCTTTGTGCAGTGTTATGACTGAAATGTTTCAATCCTCTAATTAAGAAGAAAAAAACCCTGAAATTTTCAAGTGATTTTGATTTTCTGTAATTATAGCAATGCATCTTCTGCTTTCTTCTTTACATTTTCTTTAGATTCTGAGTTAGAAAAGGAAATTTTTGGAGAGACTTCACCCATCAGTTTGATAGAAGCCTCCAGAAATGTGACTAAGCAGTATTAAGATTACAGGCACACAAATAATGTGTTTGTATTAGCAGTGATATCTTGGGTAAAAAAAGTTCAACATAGCTTAATTTAAGTATAGAAATATGGAGTTAGGACCCTGCTTCTCAAATATGATTAATTAACCTCTATTAATTATGCTCTTGCAACATTATCTTTTTTTTTTTTTGTGGGTGTTTTTTTTGTTGTTGTTGTTTTTGTTTTGTTTTAATAATTTCTGACTCAAAAGTGGCATCAAACCCCTTGAATTTCACTATAGGGTCCCTTCAGTGCAGTAACATGTCTGACTTTGAGCACAAGATTTGGCACCAGGGAAAGAGCTGGAAGTTTTTTTTTTTAGTCTTGATAGTCTTTCTAGATAGTTTGTTAGTAATTAAATGTAGAATAGGTGTTTTTATAAGAGGTTTCTTAATTTTAAAATGTGTTTTAAATGTTTTTGTTCTGAATAAATAAAATAGTTCTAAGAAACTACTGGTCAGAAAATAATACTGAGAGAATGATCAGAGATGCCATAATCCCTTTTTTGAAATTCATTACCAGTATACATGAAGTGTAAGCTTTTTCCACTCCAGAGTAAGGATGTGTGCCTTTAATTGTGGGAATGATAGAAACTGAGAGGAATGATGTCTGATGTGTGTGAGCATTACTTTATGTAGTCGAACTGCAGTCCTGAATGAATCCTCTATTTTCTTCCATAGCACAACAACAAAAAAAAAACCCAACAAAAACAACAACAACAAAAGAGGTTATTTAATATCTAAGAAATTGCCAGTGTAATTTCAGTCAAATTCTCCATCTGGTCTGGAGGCAGAGTATTACTGAATTTTTCATCAGTTAGGAGCTGGAAGTTGGAGAGTTTATTAGGATTTCCTTCAGGGCAAGTACAAAGGCTGTCCAGTGGTGCAGTTTATGGCTTAAACATTACAGGCCTTGTGTCTGATGTGAAGTAATAGCTGTGATCACATAGGAAAGTTTTCTAAAAACAACCTTAAATGCTTTTAGTAACTGCAGTTCCTTTGAGTAGAAAAGGTGATGATGGTTTTCCAGTTTTACTCTTGGCAATTATTGCCTTCAGTACCTGCAGAGGGGAGGCAGAAGCACAAGAACAACAAATGAGGTGTTGATGTGACAACTGAGGGTAGAAATGAAAGATAGAAGGAAGAACTGGCAGGTGAGGCAGAACACTTTGAAATGCATGCTAGTGGGAGTGGGACTTAAAATGGGAAAGCTGGCAGTGCAGGTTCTCTCTTTGTGCATAACTGGAATAATTATGTTCCACAGAATTTTCCACATAGCTGGGAATGCATGGAAGCTGGAAAGGAAATAAGAGTGAAAGTTCAGTAAGAAGATGGCAGGTGACTGTGAACTGTAGGTCAAGAAAGAATGAGGCAATGATACAGATTGCAGATCATCAATATGGGGAGAGAAGGTTATGATTTAGAGTTTTAGAGGACAGAAAGTAGAGGGGCGGAAAAAGGCAATTTGTGTATGGAAACGGGTAGAGGAATTTGTGTGTTGTGAAATCAACAAAGAATGATAGGATTTCTGGTCCTGGGAGAACACTGGCAAAGGAAATGTAATTTGCCTACTCCTCTGCACTTGGGTTTGCTCTAAAGTGGAATGTGTTAAGGTGGATTGTTATCCTAAAGCTTTTACTAAAGTTACAGAGAAAGTTGCCAAGAAGATGAGGTAGGAATTGGACATTTACTTAAATAGGTTATTTCATACAATACAAGTTGGAGTGAAATTCAGATTTAGAATTAATTACATTTTTGTGTGTTATTGCAGTGGATAAGGGAGAGTCCTCCCTGCTCAGGCACATTCAAAGGGCAGTTAGGCATAATTGGATGGGCAGGGCATCAGGGATCAAGGGAGGGTTTGAGCCTCTGTAAGTTCTCAAGAATTGGGGAAGTTAGAAGAAAAAGCCTTTGCTAGAGGAGTAGATGGAGGAAACAAAAGTAATAGTTTAATATATAAGGATAGTTAAAATAAATTGAAAGGGTACTTCACTAAAAACTGGGAGATATGTCCTGTTTGCACCATTTACTTATTTGATTTTTCTTCAAGCTGATTTTGTATGCTGCTAAGCCCTGTGTGCAGTACTGCAGAATTCCTTGGAGTGTTTGCTTCTAAGGCTGCTTTTTCTCACTAGCATCTCACTCCTCTTACCTTCAGATTGTCTTTAGTTTATTTTTATCCAGAGTTATCTCTATGCATGAATTAGGACAGGGGGGTGCAGCCTGTGCTCAGATAAATTGTCAATTTTTCTGGGTATTGTTTGGCTGTATCCCTTTCTGTTGTAGATTTCTGGTGGTGTCTCTTCAAGCATCAGGCTCAAAACTGTGGTCAGGGAATTCTGTGGGGTTTTACCCATTTGTGTCTCAATCCTGGCTGGTACCATCACTGTCTGAGTCCACATAGAAATATTGATATATAGCAGTCTTAAAAATTAGTAAAGCACATTCTTCACACTCATCCTGTGCTGTAGCTACTGGTAAGTGAAATTTGACCTCTCCAACAAAAGCTTTGCAGCTGTTATGGCAGTGCCCAAGTGCCTAAATTTAGAATGAAATTACAAGTTGTCTTGTATCTGCCCATGGATGAACAGCTGGGGAGAATTTCTTTCAGATATCTCCTCTGACTTGGCCAGAGAGGGTGGAACAGAGAACTTCTGTATATGAACAGGTTTGGAGAGAGACCAAAAAGAAGACAAAATAACCCCTAGTTCCATCTCAAAATTGGCATGTGGATTTGAGGGGCTAATGGTAATAAAAAGCAATAAAAAGAGCTACTTACATTCTTCCTAAGGGTATATAATTATGAATACAGAAAAAGAACAGATCCATTGGGTAAACAGTTGCTGTTTGTCAGGGTAAAATTCATTTTAGGTCCCCATGCCATCTGTCCTAACCCACATGAACAAATTGCCTTTCTATTGAGAGTACATGGGCTAGGTTTCAAGAATTGAATAAAATCTTGTAGTTTCTGCTATGCCACTTGAAAACTCAGTGTTTCAATTTTGTAACTTGGGAGTCAGGTGGTGATAAACTTATTCTGCTTCTTCGTCTGCTTCTGTTGTAAGAAATTGTCACGGGGAGATTGTGCCAGCAATCTGTGGTTACTTTCAAAACTATATTTAAAATGTAAAAAATTACTCAAGAAATGGAGACATAAAATAATAGAAGTGAAACTTAGAAGTAATCAGTACTAATATCAATGTAAATTATCCCATTACTGTAGAATATAAAGTTGTGGAATTGGAAAAAAAATAATGTAATTAATGTTACTAGTGTATTCAAGTTGGACATGAAGCCTTAAATGGAGAATAATTAAATTTATGCAGAGATTTTTTTTTTCTATAAACTATTTAGCATTTTTATATGTGACTCGGGGTAAAAAAAAAAGGATCTCAAAAATCTGATTTGTATTTGAGTTAGAATTACTGATAAATTTATGAATGACACACTGGTGAGGTTTTTTTCTATGAGGAGACCAGGAAAATGAGGAGGGGAAGTCTAGATCACTTGGTAAATGAAAGAGAAATAAAAATACACATTTTTTACTGTGCTTTTAAAGTTCACAGAATCATTGGCTTTGAAGGGGCCTTTAAAGACCATTTAGTTCAACCCCCCTACAATGAGCAGGGTAATCTTCAACTAGAACAGGCTTAATTAGGGTGTTCTTCATCACTAGCTGTGATAAAAGGGACAAAATGTGCTCTTAGCAGCAGTGTTTACTTAGCAGACAAGTAGAATTTAATAGATGAAAATTGAATCTAAGGACATTCTGGGTTAGAAATAGAGCTGCTTTTTGATAGAGAATGTAGTTAGGCATTTCACAAATGTGCTGGCAGTTACAGTCAATCCTCCAGTCTTGAAAAAATTGACAATTTCTAAATAATGGATTTTTTTAAAGCTGTGTCTAGCTCAAGTAGAAATCTGGTTCAAGGAAGTGCAGAGGCCTGGGTTTTATGTGGTCCAGAATAAATCACAGACATTTTGGGTCTGGTTTCCTAATCTGCCTAGCTGAATCTAGAGCAGACTGACTTCCTCACACCTTAAGGCACTTTTTAGCAGTTTCAGTTTCACTACTGACATGCTTGTGAAGGCAGCCTGGCAGCACCTCTTTCATATTCTGCTGTATCCACTTCCTGCAGTGCTGAAAATCTTTCTGGTGGTTAACAGTGATAGATAACCAGCTTTATCACTGTTTGATAAAGCACTCATTGCTTACAAGTACAGTAATCAATTAATTAGCTCTCTATTAGAAAGAATCCATTTCTCTGCAGTATTGACAAGCTGATAGCTTTGTACCTGCATGTCAGAGTACTCTTACAGCTTTGTTTTCATTATTTCTCATTATGTGCAGCTTGGGATAATGGTTACTGGCTGTCCTGCAACGGAGTCAGGATGATGAAGTGCCATGGGGGGGAACATGGACGGCATCTGTAATGCATAATTGCAAATAAATCAATAATTAATGGCCCCTGGATGTGTTTACCAGTTCATTGTAGTGATGTACAGACCTCTGCAAACCCTGGGTGCCTTATAACAGTTATTGAGATGATTACAGTGGGTACTTTGGTCCTGGCAGAAATTAGTGTATCCAGGCTACTGAGAATGTAAACAGAGCTTCTGAGCTTCCCAACAGTGCCTGAGATGCAGAACAGTAATTTGAGGAAAAATCAAACTTGCTTGTTCATATTTGGAAAATTAATAAAAGAATGGCAAAATTTAGAACTTATTTGCATCTCTAGCATCTATGTTTGGATATTACTAGTGGTAGGAGAGCCCATGAGAGCAGATTTTATTTTCTTGTTAGAAGTGCAGGTGAGATAATGTCAAAAGAAATCATTAAAAAAGGAGTTTTTCCACAGGCTTTCACAGTACATGTTTTAGAATAAATGTACATGTTTTGTACATGTTTCACAGTACATGTTTAGGAATAATATCTAAATGAATTCAGGTGTACTGCCCTCTGGAACATCTGTAGATAGTCTTGTATTATTTGTACTGATATTTTCTTGGAGAAAATCAAGAAAGCATCTAGATTTTTTTAGTTGATTTTTCTATAGGAGACTTCTGATATTCTTCTGATAATATTGCAACATATAGTATGTCAGAAAACTGAAGTAACTTGATGTCTGTCATTTAATCAGCATTTCCTCCTTAACATGATGGATTGTGTGGCATATGCAGTATGTGCTGCTGTAGCTTAAACTATTGCTGACATTTAATTGCACCATAATCAAAATTTAAATCTGCTAAATAAAATTATAATTGGAAGAGGTTTCTATATTTTATTGCAGTGTTTTTTATTTTAACATGGATCATAAATGTAGTTGATTTTCAAACACAGGCCCTTTTGAAGGAAGGGATAGGGAACATCTTTGGGAATAGCACATGGTTATTTGTGACTTAGAAAACTGCCATGAAAATCAATTGCGTGCCTCATATCATGATAATTTATTGCAGCATTTTCATAGATGTTCTTTTACTTCTTGTAAAAATGATCCAGCTGAGTTTGGTAACAGTGCTTGCAGTTGTTTATGGAAGATTAAGTTATATATGTAGCTGTGTGTACATCTCTATTGTATGGACATATTGTTTAATTATCTGTGAGACATGTAATGCTGTTTTGAAAAACAAACAGGAACATGTTCTGTTGTTATGATGTGGTGATGAAATGATGATGAGAATCAGGGTGACAAACTGGAAATTACTACCACTAAAATAATACTGGATTTATTCTTTCACATGTGATAAACTTATACTCATAACTGCTGTTAAAGGTAACCAGAAATAGATATTTATAATCAGTACTGGTATAGACTTTGTACCTTGGAGTTGTAATAATTTTAAATTAAGAAATTAATTTCAATTGCATGTATTAAGCTCAATTCCCACTATGAGGGAGTAGTAAATTAAAAGCCGAATGATCATTTTATCACTTTCTTGAGGCTGTAACTGAACTTAGCACTCAGAATTACTGTACATTCGTGTTCTGGAATAATTTACTCTGACTCTTCACTCAGCTTGTTGACTCTGTAGAGGCTGTTGGTCATGCAATTTGCTGTGACAGAGAAGAGTAGTCAAAAGAAGGGGTTAAAATGAAAAAGGAGATGGTAGAGGTGTTGGAAGAAGGCTGCATGGGGATTTCTGTACAGCATAGATATCCTTTTGAACACAGAACAGGTCCTCAAGGAATGTTGGTTTTTAAGGTTTAGTCCTTCTCTGGAGAAGTTATCTGTTCATCTTTATAAAGGTTAAGACTTGGTCTTCCACTCAGTGGGGGTGCAGAGCATCTTAAACTCCTTGTTCTATGGTCAGTCCTGAGCCAGGCTCAAGGAGCTGTTTTGTGTTTCTCTGGTCACAGAGTCCCAGAATGGTTTGGGTTGGAAGGGACCTTAAAACTCATCTCATTCCATGCCCTGCCATGGGCAGGGACACCTTCCACTAGACCAGGATGCTCCAAGTGCCATCCAGCCTGGCCTTGGGCACTTCCAGGCTTGTCCTATGACTCAAGGCTCTGAGTGCTTTGGGCAGCTCACTGGGCAGTTGGCTCCAGTGCACATACTGTATTTCACTCCCCACTCTGGAGTGCTGTGTTCATCCTTGACAGCATCAGCCACAGTGAAATGTGATTTACTTGTGCATTTGTGAGGAATGTTAAAGTTTTAGCAGAAGCTGAAACATTGCAGTAGTTTTATTTCTGTAGTGCTGGGCAGTATGCTTGGCATAGAGTGTTTTCATTTTATACTGTTACTTTCAGAAATAGTGGTGATAAAGTTAAACAAGCCTTAGTGGTGAAGATTGGATGAAAGCTATTGCATTTCAGTGATGGATCTTTCTATAATTGTTATCTTCCTCTTACTTTTTCAAACCTCTCTGATTATTAATCATATCTGGCTAATCAAATCTGGTTTTAATAGCGCAGTAAATGAAACAAAGCTAGTGAAGTGCAGCAGCTTGAAGTTTATCCTTTTGATAGTTGAAAATAATTGCAGAGTATTTATCAGTGAGTGCTAATGAGAGCTCTAGTCCAAAAGTGATTGAGTGTCTGTGGCATAGTTAGACATTGAGTAGTGGAGCTTTCTAGTTTTTTATTGCATAGACAATGGCTTGTCTTGATGTGGCAGAGCCTTAAAACTGACATTGTCAGGAGCAGTTTCAAGTGCAAATTTACTGTTAGCACCAGTTCACAAACTGTCTGAAGAGCTATACTAGCCCTGAATTTGAAGACAAAACAGTTTAACCATTGCTTTTTTAATTAATCTGCCTTTTACTACCTATTGCATATTATCCTCATGTTTATTTTATTAAAAAAAGGAAAAATTTTCAGGGTTATAAACTGAATAAGGAGGAGTTATGTGGCCACAACCTTCGTAGCTGAGTTTTATGGTTTTTGTTAGCAAGCCAAGCAAAATGGAGCAGGCAATAAAAGTTTTACTACACTCTCCTGCTATTGCTTTCAACTTCCTTTTCTTACATTTCAGATGTTTATAAAATAATTGTGGTCATGATTAACATAGTAAAATGCTGTGCAAATGTGTTGTATTGTGGTTACTACAGACACTGGAGCATTCTGAAATTGAGTTGAATTTCAGTATTAATTGTACAACACTGTGTACTGTCTATTTCACTGTTGCATCATGCTCAGTGGGTGCACTAAATACCTTCATTTCTTCTACTCTGCTGGAAAAGGATACCCTCTCCCTTCAATTACAGAAAATATCTTAACTAAAATCATGCTCAGCTACTGTATTAGATGTCAATTTTCTGTCACTCTTGCAGCAAAGCTTTTAATATTAGCTTAACACTTTCCTGCTCAGCATTTGGCTCCTTCTGAAGGAACCTACCTCTAGTGCCCCAAAACTGAGCTGCTCAGAGAACAGATATCAGGATTTTCTTCATGGCAAAAAGGGAAACAGGAACAGATTTGAATATTTCTTAATTTACTTTGAAACTTCAAATAATTTTCAGTATAGTCAACAAAAAATAAAATTAGTTTTGAAAATCTCACACTATAATTTGCTGTTTAAGTGTTTTCACTTACTTGATATACTTTATTTTTGATAGTCTGAGGAGCAAGATTCATTCATTGTCAGCATCTACAGCCAAGATCTTATTTTTATATATGTATTTTAAGAATGTCTTGTTTATTTTCACATTTTGAATGTATAGATTCTTAGTAATCCTTAAGTTGTTTTGAAAGTTGGGACAAAAACTGAGTGTAAAACTCAAGCCCTATTTTGAAAACTATGTATTTAGTAAGTAACTTCTGAGTACACCTACTGGTTTCATGGGACTGCTTTGATATTTAAAAGCTAAAATATGGAAATTTCAATATATTGAAACAGGTTTAAAATGAAAATAGCTAAAACATGTTCTCCATAATACAAGTGTATCAGATTTTTTCAAGAAAAATAAGTGAAGAATTATTAAAATTCTCTGTAACTTTGAATAAAAAGAGAATTTCAATGGTATGTCAGTACAGCTATCAGTGATTAGTGCAGTACTCCTTTCTAAGTACAGAAAAACAGAGACAGTGCTGATTCTTGAGTGAGAATTGAGAATAGAATATTTCCTTGAAAATATTTAGTGATAAAAGTTAGGCTGTCTTGCTGAGTCTTGCACATAGGCTGTAGCTGTGCCCTAAGAAGAACTTAATTTTTTATTACTTCAGATTTCTGAAAATAATGTCTAGAATTTGCTTTTTAAATTGTATGTATGGATACAGCAGCACCTGTGACTGTGCTCCTTGTGCACATCTGAACTGCAATCTTAGGATGACCTTGACAGCTTTCAAATTGGAACTGCTGATGATAATGGTCATTAATTTTTTGCAAAAAGAAAAGATTGCTCCTTCTCCTCCCTCACTGAAAGACAGTGATCACTAATTTGCTGTCTGATGGGCTTTGCCTCACTTAAGATTGCACTATTTTCTTTCAGGATTAAAGTAGCAAGGTTTGAACTTGTTCATGGTTACAGAGTGAAGCTACTTCTTCAACTGACTTCAATTTTTAACATCTGAGTAAGCAGAAACTTAACACTACCTGTAATAATGATGTAGACAAGGCCAAGCTGTGATTTAGACAAACTGATTTGGATGTTTTCTATTAAACTCTGCTACATTTTTCTCAGCTCTGAGATGATTTAGATCAGTTCCACTTATCTATTCATTGTCTTCTGTGTGTTTTGACAAATGAGTCTCTTGTGTCTTTCTTGAGGAAAAACAAAGCTATAGACTTGCTCTGAGGAGCACTGCTATTGGAAGAGAAAAGGCAGTCTTACTGGAAAAATTCAAGACAAAACAGAAAAGAGATATTTCAGATAGCTTTAAGGGTAAATTTTCTAAATTGCATGACAGTTTGCATCAAGACAAGGTTTTTTTTTTTCTTATAAGGGAAAATTAAGGAATGGTTTGAGACTCAGAATATATGAGTTCAATTTACAGACTGTCCTAGAGAATTTCAGCTTGATGTGGGATAAATCAACTTATGGTTCAGGCTTCTAAATCAAAAGGGAAAAAAAAGCAACCAAAAAAATCTGAAACAAACAAAAGATAGATAACAGAGGGAGTGTACTGTCAGAGGGACAGTTTGGTCAGGGACCAGGTACTATTTACCCTTGTCAGTGACTGAGGATGCATTGAGAAGGGTTTTGGCTCATAGAGATTCTTCCTAGGACACTTCTGAATGTTCTGTTCCTTGCCTTTGGTGATAGAGGAAAAGGATGCTTAATGTCACAGGCAGGAAGTGCAGTAATTCCTCTTTTATATGGATGTGAGAGAGAAGCTTGGTAGGTTTTTATTTTTGTCATAGTAGAATAGTCTCCTACATAGGAGATGAAGGAGTGAACAAAACCACAGTATATTGCTTTGGCTCCTTAGCACTCAGGATGTTCTCCTGAATTTTGGCTTGTATGTGGCCCTTGCCAATGCTGAAGGGACATCAGACTTAGCAGTCAATGCTTGTAAAAGTTTCACAAGCCTTGTTGTGCAAGGTCTCAACTTGTGTAGTAGATTCTCTTTTACCCTTAGGATTTAGAAATAATAGAATAAGGATTAAATAACAAAACCTGATTCCCTGAATTTGTTAGGGGAGAGGAGATATCTTCATATAATTATTATTGAACAGTTCTGTTGCAGCCAGTTTTTAGGATTAAAAATACCCCATTTATTCTGCAGTGAGAAATATTTGTGTCTGGGGAAAAAAGTCACACTGTGACTTCTACCTGGTGTGTGCTGGGGAGCTACTGAGATGAGCATTTCATCTGGCCATGACAAGTGCTACCACTGTTCACACCAGTGGGAACCTAGGTATGACTTATCTCAACTGAGGCCAAGTCTCCTGCTCTAATAGAATCCAGAATTACCTCTTCAAAGGGTGGATAAGCTACAGTTTCAGAAATATCTCAGATTCTTACAATGGACTTACAAAAAACCTAATGTTTTTATATTATTCTCTTTTTACTATGTTTTTTTAATGTTACAGCAATCATTTACAGCACTCTATCTTTAAGTAGTATCTGGGTATTTTTTTCTACTGAAAAATGCAAGACCTTCTGTCAGTTCTATTCAGAGAGCCTTGTCTTTCCTAGGCTTGTTTCACTATGAAATGAGTGAGTCTGGTAGCATTTACTAATTGGTTGTGTTCCAGAAAGTGAATGAGAACAATTTGCAAAAAGCATGCTGTTTTTATGCCTTTGTTTTGTTATAATAAGAGTTGTTCAGATTTGTAAATCTTGAAAGGTAGAACTTTGTAAGACAAGAAGTACAGAAAGTACCTCCAGGCAACTCTGGAAGCTGACATATATTGGGACTGTACTTACCTTTAGTTAATATATTTACTCATTTTTTAGTGTGTGGATAATAAATAATGCAGACTTATCATAATTGTTCCTAAATTTGGGACACCTATGGATTTTTCTTGAACTGGCTTCAAGAGATCTTCAAGAATATTATGGCTGAAACACAATCAAAACTTGATATGCAGTTGTATAAAAATGTGGAACTTCAGCCACAAACACATTCTTGCTGGATTAACAATGACAGATTACTTTAATCTTTATTCTTTATGTATTTGTACTTGACATATTTATTTCCTAATTATAAATATTCCAGATATATTACTTTTGTTTTTTTCCAAATGTGGGTATCTTGCCAGTATCTGTGTTAAGCAAAGGATGACTTTGATCATTTGCTCTCCATGATTTCCAGATTCTGTCTTCCTCCCCAGTCAGGGAAGAAGGACTGATGTCTGATATTAGTCAGTATTGAAAGTCCTCACTCTTCCATGGATTTTGGAGTGGTTTTGTTAGGCTGTGCCTGTGATTGAAGCCACAGTCCACTGAGAAATATCTTCCAGTTCTTGGGACTGGAATAGCTGTGCTCCTACTGATCATTAAGTCATTAGCTTAATGATCTTTCTAAGTTTGCCTTGGGTTAATAGCACCCTTGTAGGACAATGCAGTGTTTAGAGCTTCTGGAATTGAAGACAAACAGGTATTCTTTTGCTACTTTGTAGTTGTGAAATTTGCTTTATGCTCATTACTGCAAATTATCAGGAAACAGGATGGCTGCTATCAAGTTTAGTGCAAACAAATACTGAAAAGACTTAGTGTATCCCTGATGAATTTTTAATCAGATTAAAATACAGTGATTTTATTTCCTCCTTAATCTTAGTGTTTGGTGGGCATTTTAAAGAGTACAGTGATTTCAGTCTCCTTTAAAGTTTCTCACAGCAGAATATCCTAAAATGTTGAAAACAGAAGCCATCAGCCAGATCTTCAGCAAGCTATAGTGTCTTGGGAGGTGGTTTTGTAATGACTAGTGCAGTCCTTAAAATATATTGTGCATGGTTACCCTCCTTACATTCTTTAATGACAATCTATTTTTAATAAAGCTATTTAGCTTGGTTAATTAGAGCTAGTCGTAAATCTCCTAGTCTGCTGATTAATCTTAGGAAGTATCTTAAACCACACCAATGGAAAATGAGGCTGTAAAGTAGCTACACATATTTTGACTTTTTATTGGCATTATACTTACAAGAAAGGTCTTTTGAAGAATACAGTGGCTTTGCCTCTGGATGCAGCTCATGGAGCTAACCTTCCATGGAAAATGGGGATAGAAAACAAATAGGCCATGGAAAAATGGAAAGTAACCCATGCCAGTAGTCTCACTGAGGGGTTTGATATAAACCTTCCTTCCCAGTTCTAGTCCTGTGTTTTATGTCAGGCCAGTTATCTTAAATAGTAGGAATATAATTTGAAAAGAACTAATTATTAGTGTTCAGTTGTTCTGCCTGCAATCAGCTTTAACAATATGTATCAAAATTAATAAAATCAGGACAGCAGGAATTTAAAAATTATGAAAATTGAATAGGAGAGAAAAAACAGAGTGGAAAAAGAAGATAAATTGGGTTTTTCAAAATAGTAATATAAATAGATAAGTTCTGTGAAGTTATGCAGCATTTCTGAGAATTAATAATTTTGATTTTCTGCAGGATTCAGAGTTCCCTGTTGATGCTGAAGGGATCCCAGACTTGGAGCAGGCTAAAGAGCACCCTCAGCCCCTGAAACCTGGACAGTATCAACTGAGCAGCATTTTGAAGGTGCACGACTTTGCAGTGAGCTGGTAGGAACCATGGACAGTACATTAATTTTATTATGTACATGTGGAGTTTTATTTTCAACAGGTCATTGAGAAGTGTTTACTGTATGCAAATACCTGAAACATTACTGGCAGCAATCAGGGGGTCTTCCTCTCTGAAGGATGTGAAAGTGGAAAAACTGATCATGAAATGCAGTGGGAGAGTAAATAAGAGTAAAACACCTGAGCAGAACTGTTTACAGATTGAGATTCATCCTTTAGGTAGAGAGGGTGGGATTTGGTTAGTAGATATAAAAACAGAAACCAGAGATGACTTTAAATTCAGGTACCAGGAAACTGAATTATAGTGCTGAATATTTTTGCAATTTGTATTTGATTGCAGTTTATTCCCCTGGGTCAAAAATCAAAAGAGTTTAAATTTAGATTGGCTTGTAAGCAATGACATTTCAGGGCTTGGTAACTGCAGCAGAGAAAGAATGAACCTAAAAATATTTAAAAAAAAAAAAAAATCGAAAGTTCATAGCACAGTTCTGGCAATTCTGACACATTGACTAGCTTTGAATATATTTTTAAATTAATTAAAAAAGAAAATATTTATACATTTGACACTTATTAGGCAAAGGTCACATATAATTGCTTTTGCTGACTCCCCATATTTTGCAGTTAATAACCACCAAGTTTTTCCATTATTTTGTGGCTGAACAACAGCAGATAAATATGGTCATGTAAGACTATTCCTTGTTTTCTTTCTTTAATTACATTTTTATATAATTTCTGTAGATCCTTACATCCAGTGCTTCTAGTTATTGCTAGAAGAGATACTTAATGTGCTGAGAAATTCTAAGTGTTTTTTGCAATTCATGACTGAATATCACACCTTAAGAATACAGTGCCACTTCAGCAAGCAATTTTCTAAAATAAAGATAAATTGGATGTCTTTAAACTTATTTGGAAACACCTTAGAACTTGGAGAAATGGCAACTATACTGAAGGAAACCTGCCAGAGAGGATGTGTGTTTCATTTCATATACTGAAAATATGATGTTGACTTTCATGTAAAGATGCTCCTTTGAAGAAAATGAGAGCCTGGGAATAATGCTCTGAAATTAACTGAAATGCTTCTTTCAAAAATGTGATAACATAAAATCATGTAAAGAAAAAAGAATTTTAAGGTGTGCTTGAAAAAATGTAAACAAAGCAACTGAACTTTTCATTTGCTTAAAAAATTCTCTGTGTATATTGAGGGGGGTGTAGTTTCTACACATTTATCTATGTCTGAAAAAAAACACTTAAACATTTCAATTCCCAAAAGTTTTTTTTCTATCTGAATACTGCTACTTAAAATCCACCTTTTTAAATGATGGAAAAGAAGGACTGTCTTGTTTTTCTTAAAGGCTCTATGGTACCCTGCTTTGCCTTTCTTTCATAGTGTTTCCTACAGTATTTTTTTGAACACCCTGCTCGATTTCAAGCAAATTTGATAGAGGAATAACAGACTCAGGAAGTCCTGAGGCTCCCATGTGTTTCTAGAGAACAGATCTCTGTGAAAAAAGGGTCACTTTTAGGATCCTGTTGGCTGCAGGTGACTGAGAACTCAGGCAAAATAGAAGTGGCACATTTTTTGGGAGAAGAGCTGCAAATAGAGATTTACTAGACTGTATACGATCCAATCCCAAGGCACACAGGTAATGCACACAGAGCTTGGGTTTTTATTTTGACACAGCAGCTATTCAGTTTTGAATCTAGTTTTCCAAGAGGTTATTAAATGCATAAATCAAGATTTTTTAGAGAAGAATGACTTAGATTAAATTATCTGTGTAGGGAATTAAATGAAAATAGCCCATCTAAAGAAATTCTGAACGTTCACTAAATGTATTTCTCGTAATTACAATTGTCTATCTGATTTTACAGACACAAGGGGAAATCCATATGCACTAGATGAAAATTAATTTTTTCTTGTAGTTCATAGGATAGATGGAAAACATTCTGTTGACTGATGAGACCAGATTTTTCTCACATAACCATTATATCAAAAGGGCAGAACAGAATCTGGTTTGTGTATGGGTATTACTGGGTTCTTTTACATTTTTGTAGAAATTGGAGCACCTGCAAATCCAAATTCACAGTTTTGCACAAGCTCACATACATTAGTTCTTTAGACCTTCATCAGTATTCATTGAAATGCATGGTAGTGAAGGGGGAGGAAAATCCCTTGGGAAACTGTGTTTATTTGCTGCTAAGCTGAATGATTCCCACTTCTCAAATCATCACATAGGCATTCCTTTTCTGCATTAAATCCACATTGCTCCAGTGTCCTTTTAAATATCTGGTGAATCTTACTGTGCCTATAAGAAGCACTGTAATAAGATCTACAGTGGGTAAAGGATCTTCATTAATCTTACTTGTCCACTTTCTCCTCACTTGCTTTCTGCATCTTTGCTGTAACCTTTTGTATCCTTTCTCAGGGAAAGTACCTCTGCATTCACCACATGCAATGCTACATCTGTCCTGGTTTATCTTGTCTTCACTTGGGAAAGGCAGGTGCCCACACAAACAGTAATATGCATTTTTAATGTTTAGCATGGCGCTGGAAACCAGGAAAATGCCAGGTTTTATGGTGGAGAGATGATTAACCAAGAATAAGCTGAAAAATTAAGCAGTAATCATCTTGGATTTTTTTTTTTTTAAGATTCCTTCCTTCCTTCCTGGAATCCTTCCTTCCTGGAATCCTTCCTTCCTTCCTGGAATCCTTCCTTCCTTCCTGGAATCCTT